>CM052551.1:13252510-13447600 GCA_028533065.1 Trachops cirrhosus | reverse complement strand
GGAATGAAGGGGGGGTAGTGGGACAACTAATAGCATAATTAATAAAATATATTAATAAAATAAAAAAATAAGATTGCAAAGGGGTAAAAAGGTGGATGTTATTCTACCAATGATTTCTCTGGTTTCAAACCTTACTTTCAAGGTTGCTTATTTATACTTTGCAGCACAAAGGACAATTTGGTACTGAGAAATTCTCATCTCATTTCTGATGTGAAGAAAATAATGAGACCAAAGTTATGTGTGTAACACCAATGGAAAAAGACTTCGACAAGTGGGGTCTGAGGCGAAGTTCTGAGACCTAGAAGTGAAGTTCCAGAGAGTGAAGCTCTGGAAAGCGTGCTACTGTGTGTGATGCTGCATTGTAATGGGTGACGGGGTTCGAGGGCTGGGGAGTGTGCCGAGAAAGAGTGAAATCTGTCTGCAGGAAACGGCTGGGGTGGACAGTTCCCTCAGGGGTGTGCCCACAGCCTGCCTGCTGTCAGAACCCCTGTTTCTGGGGACCCCTGGGTAATGACATTTCTCAGGCTTTGATTGGTTTAGCTCTTTAATACTTTATTGAGAAAGCCTACCATCTGTGTAGTAAACTGTCCAGTGTGACTGAATAAAGATCTTTCTTTTCACATTTATTGCAGAAGGACTGAAATCATCTCTTGTCCTTTGTCTCCAGAGTCCTTGAATCTGTTGTCTCAAAACTCTTTTTGCTGCCTCTCTTGGAGGTCAGTGCAGTGCACAGAGCAGACATTATTTACGGGGCCTCTAGCATCCAAGGTTATGGACACAAATATGTTAGGCTTTCATTTGCTGCTCTGTTCTTTCATGTCTCTGACCTTGGCTCTGTGAACTAAAGTAAAGTAATTTCCCAAGATCCCTTCAGCAGTACATGAGTTAGGTTACACCCCTGCCCCATATCCCCTTAGGTCCTTTAAGCTTCCTGTCCCACAACGCAACTGTGACTGCTACACCAGCCAGACAGTTGCCCCTAAACTTGACATTTCCTTTGTATGTCCCTAAACTTTCAAACAAAGTGCCCCATCTTTGCTGGCAAACAAAGGTCCCTCCTTGGTCTCAAACTTACTATCAGCCCAATAATGCAGAGGCAATTTGAACTTTTAACTGGTTAAAAAGTTAGGGTGTAACACAGGGATTATGGTCAATTCCTTTTTTTTTTAAATCAACTCATTAACAATGACATCTGACTCAGCCTCCTGGGCCTCTTTTCAAAGATCATGATTCTATAAAGTATCCACTACTTTTCTAAGTATTATAACTACACTAGCTTTACCTTCCTTCTTTCATCTTTCTTCTAGAAAAGACCTTTCCTGCCCTGTTTGATAGTTAGGGAGTATGATTTTTGTTGGGGAATAATTTATATGGATAGTGCTTCTGTCCACAGTAAAACTCCTATCGTTATTTCATAGAGATATAGAGAATGTATGAAAATGTAATCCACTAGCTGTTTCAGTTATTACTCACCTGTCCTCTTAAGATCTTTTATTCTGAGAAGACTCAGAGGGACTGAGGATTTCGAAGTCTGGGTGTTCACTTCTCTTGAATTCTGACTTCTGGGAGCACCCCAGTATAGGCAAGCAGGACTAATACTACCATACTTTATTCTCTCTTTGTAAATACGTAGGTGGCATACGCCCCCATACATTACAGTCAGGCAAGTGTCTATGGCCTTAAGATTTATGACCAGGGTGATTGTTGCAAGATTGCTTTCTCTCTCAGTATGTATTATGCTCTGGAATGTTCCCTTGACCAGGCCCTTGGTTATGTGGCATAAGCCAGGCAGCAGTGGAACTGGACTATGCCGTGAGTTCCTGCAGAAAAGTGCCTAGGCAGGAAGGAGAGGAGACTTCCCGTGTCTGTGGGCTTAGGTAGTGCCCCATTCAGCTTGGTTCTGTCCTAACTCACAGCTTTCCTTCTGGAACGGCTTTCATTCTTCAGATGTGATAATGCGGTTTAATCCAGCTTTGCCCTTTTAGGATTAATTTACTTAACAAATATTTACTCAAAGTCTTCTATGGTGCTGGGCATGGTTTTAGATCCTGGGAAGTAGTAGTGAGCAAGATGGATTAAGGTCCCTGTGCTTGTGCAGATGAATAAATTAAAAAACAAAGGACAAGTTAATTATAGACTGTAGTGAGTGGTAGGAGGGGAAGCAACAGGGTGACGTGATAAGTAAAGTGGAGCCTAAGTAGGGTAATCAAAGAAATCTCAGCTCTTTGGGGAGGTGCCATTTAAGCTGAGATATAGATGTCAAGAAAGAGCCAACCAAGGGAAGGGCGTGGGGAAGGACATTTTATGTAGAGGGAGCAGTAAATGTGCAAGTCCAGAGGCGAGCAAGAGTGTGCTTGTTTGGGGAACAGAAAGGAGGCAGAATGCCTAGGGCCTAGTGAGTGAAGGGGACAGTGACAAAGTAGAGTTGGAAGGATCACAAGGACCAGCTCATGCAGTGCCCAGGAGAGTGGGTGATTGGCTGAGAATTTATACTCAACAGGATGGGAGCCCATAAAAAGGCTTTACATAGGTGAGACTTGTACTTTAAAAAAGCCCAACCACTCTCTGGTTGTTGTAAAGAGAACAGAATGTAACAAGGAGCAAGAGAGAACACGGGAAACCAGTTCTGGGGGTGCCCACTTAGGACACTGACTTCCATGCCTAACTTTCCTTTTGTCTTCAAGTGTCAGATTTTACTCTGCTGGGAGGCCCTGCTCTGAAGTCTGTTTTAGTTGGCTGCTGGTCTGGGGAGTTTGTACGTACTCTGGTGGGGTCTCTATGCATTTTCCCATTTCTCTTTTTATCTATTTATCTTCAGCCTATTCCATCCATCCATCCATTTATCCGTCCATCCATCCGTCCATCCATCCATCCTTCCATTCCAAAAATAATGCACAGTCTATTTGTGGAGAGAGACATACAAGTAAATAAATATAGCACATTGCAATAAGGGTTGTAATACTGGAATGTGCACGTACAGTAGAGAGCATCTCACAGGTAGCCAGGGTAAGAACAGGCAACATTCGAACAAGGTCTTCAAATAGATGGATAGGAATTTGCCTCACAAGAGGAATGAAGCTACTCTTCTTAAACTTCTAGGTGTGAAGTGTTGTGCTTTGAACTTTACAAACGGTATCTCATTTAATCTTTCTTCCAACCTAGCAAGTTGGGTAATATAATCCCTATTTTTTATTGCTGAGGACAAGAAAACAATAGCGATATTGAAAACTTTCCCAGGTCACCAGCTTGTCAGTAGCAGTCCTGACTGCTAGTCCCTCGTCTGCATGACTCCAAAGCCTGTGTTTGAAACTATGTTTTTGCCCTATTATCTATATACAGGAGTCTGATTTTTGTTGGGGGATATTTTATACGTATAGCTCTTCCGTCCAGAATGCAAATGTCCATAGATGTTTCCTGGAGATATAGAGGATATGCAACAATGTCATGCACTGGCACTGCAGTCATTATTGATCTGACCTCTTCTATTACAGGGGGATTTCGGGCCAGAGAGCGGCGTGTGAAAAGCAGTGGGGCAGACAAGAGCACGGTGCATTTAAGGGAGGTGCAGGTTTGGGGCATGAAGCACAGGGGTGAAGTGGCTGAGCCGCTGGGTGGGATGGGGCCGAGGCAGGACGGCGTCACACGCCATGCTCTGACTGTGCCTTCCTCCTGTGGGCCCCCTCAGCGGACCCATCAGCTCGTTCTTTACAACCTGGAGAACTGGATCAGGTTCCGATTGATCTCAGCAACCGACCGGCAGCCTAAAAGACAATGCAGTCAAAAGCTCTGTTCTATGTCCATGAGTCCTTTTTCCTTTTTGCTCAATCCCTCCACCCACTCCCCAGTCCCTCCACCCACCTTAGCTGTCCAGCTGCTCTCTATCTATGAGTCTGTCTTTATTTTGCTTATTAGTTCTGTTTGTTCATTAGATTCCACAAGTGAAATTATATGCTATTTGTCTTTCTCTGACTGGCTTATTTTGCTTAGCATAACGTTCTCCATATTGTTTCAAAAGGTAAAAAACTAAGGGGACTAAATGGTAATGGGAAACAAATACAATAAAAAATAAATTAATGTAAATGCATAAAACATAACTAAAAAAATAAATAAAAACTCCTTCCTCTGAAGCACCAGAGACCCATCCGGCCTGGGTACAGGCGATCCAGTCAGAGCGAGCCCTGACTCAGCCTGGGGCTCCCCCTGAGAAAATACTATGTATCTAGAATGAATCGTGTCATTCAGATTATGCTGGGAATTATTTTGGGGGCCTGTGCTCTGCTCTCCTTTTGACAGCCATGTCAAAATGGCATGGTAAAAATGTAAAAACATTTCAGCATTTTTAAGGCAATTTATGTGTGCAGTAGATACCCTTGACCTTTTTCTCAGTCTTGGTAAGGCTGGGGGATGTGGGATGCATCTGTCAAGGAGGAAGTGACTCAGGGATAGCAGGGGAACAGGGTAAGGATTTCATACAGCAGCTGCCTTCTAAGGAGGAGGTCTGGAAATGAACCCCCCTTCTGTAGTGACTGGTCTTAATTAAAATGCAAATTTAGGACTATGGCTGAGATTAGGCACAGGGACTGAAGAGTAACTTCAGGTAAGAAGTGAAAAGAGGAGGGAGGAAGAGGAACAGAAATGACTATGGGCTGGAGGACTGTGGGCTCAAGGAGACAGCGAAATGCCCCTGGTGACGAGAAGGCTGCTGGAATTTACTAACAGGACGTGTAATGCTTCCCTGGAAGTTCTTTCCGCCTCCCTGATGTATGCACCTTCACCTCCCAAAACATAACTTCAGCAAAATGCATTACAAAATTATAACTCATAAGTGGGTCTTTTCCTAAAAATGGAAACAGAGGACAGAGTTGAGTCTCATGCCTAGGATGATTGCAACAGACAGAAACAGTAGGCCCAAGTAACCAGTAAAGTGAACTAGTCCAGCAGAAGCAAGTATTCAGAGCCATGGGTGGCTCTCCTCAGTGCTGACAGTGACCTTGAGAGCCGTGGGTTTCCCCAGGGGAGAGAGCAGTGGGGCTTCACAGTAGGCTGACTTACTCAAGGAGCACAAGGAGCCCCCCCAAAAAATCTTTAGTTATGTATTGTAGGAAAAATAATATTTGAACTGTGGACTAAATAGGGGGAGTGGGTTATGGAAAGTAACCTCACAGAGTGTGATCTGATTATAAATTTCTAACCAGGAAGATTTGGTGGGTCATCACACGCTAGCCACACAACTTCTTCAGTAAAAGGTTTACCTTTGCCTTAAGCAAGCTCTGTCCCTGGTTTCTGTGCATCGAGGTTAGCACACCTTTGAAATGCCTCAGTGCCTCTTTTCAGAAGTAAGCACCCTCAAAAAAGCAGAGAGTGTTATGAACTATTTTGTAATCCATTCTCTGCCTTGATTTCTCCCACCTTCCTGTAACCTTCCCTCCTTAATTCCAAATCCATAAAAGAAGCTCCTGTGGGTGGAAAGGGGCCACACGCTAACCTTACAAGCTCAGGGGAGGATGCATGGCCGGCCTTGAAAACTCACAGACCAAAGCGACCACACAGGATGGTCTGAAATCAGAACGTTCTTACTGATTATGGCAGGCAGTTTATGGCAGATGGTCCTGTCCCAGGCCAGTAATGTTCCCTAACAAAGGTCAGTTTTTACCTTAACTGAGCCTGTCTGTCCTCTTTTTTCATCTATGATAATATACCTGATAACATATGGCAAAGTAATTTCCTTTTTCCAGACCTCTCAAAGCACACCCACCAACGAGGGCAGTGGCTGCAAATCCCTCACAGTTATAACTGTCCTGTTAACTGCTAACTGCTAACTATCCTGTACGTGCCACCAGTGTAAAAGAAGTATGTGTCCTTTCGTTTTACTTTTTACCTGATTCCAGAGATTTCCCTGCTTTGATTCATGTAGCCCCCTGACGTCTTCCTCTTTGATTCTGATGTATAAAACAAGTGGGAAAACTGCCATTTTCTGGAGCATTTTCTCAATCTGCTGAGATTTTGCTTCCCAGCAATTGTCCTCAGTTTAGTTCAAATACAATCCTCTACAGGTCTGAGCATTTCTTACGTGGACACTGCCAACCTGACCTTTCCTGGAGGCATGCACCTCTGTGGAAACAGTCCCTTTGGTGGAAGCCGTTATCTCTCTTGTGTCCAGGCGTACCCTCTGTTTGCCTCGAATACATTTTTATGAAATTCTCTATGCCTTCGGATGTTCGTCCATCGATAAGGGATGACAACTTAGTGAAGTCTGTGTGGCCTTGTGTTGATAGGATTTATATGTGCACATTTTTGTTTTTCAAGACAAATACTTTTAACCTTTTTATAAATATAAAAACTTCAGAAATTGGTCTCATGGTTGGAAGAACATTGCTTTTAAGCTTACTTTGTTTTCAGCAATAGCGTTAGGGGTCTCCCCCCAGGGCGGTGACATCACAGCGAGGAAAGGGGAAGTAGCACATATTTCCGGCGGAATTAGGAGAGGGAAGTCATGCTCACCGATCACCTCCTGGGCGCCCGTTTTGTGTCAGGCGTGTTCACGCATTGTGCAGGGACGGGCTAGGGAGTGACAGAGTATCTGGGGTTGCACACTATGATTTTGTATTTTGCTGAGTTCCATCAAAAGCACAGGCCCCCAAACCTGAGATCCCCTCTCTCCAGGGACTAGTCTGGGGGTCTTCCCTGGGGAAGGGTCTCTCAAAGGATGCCCAGGGGTGCCCTTTCTCCTGGGTTTCCTATTCTTTCTCTTCCTCCCTGAACCACCTTCTCTGCCCACGTTTGGTTGTGATTACTGCTTTTTAAAAAATACTTTTAAAACAATACATTCTTATTGTAGAGCAATTAGGAGGAAGAGAAGTACAAAAATCTCAGGTATGAAAGTGCTCATAATCTTGCTTTTTCTTCCTTTTTTCCTTAACCCCTTAAAAAAGCACTCCTGCTCCACTCTCTATCTCTGAAATAGAGTTTCCAGCACCATTTACACTTCAGGGGTTATTACATGTTAACTTTTGGGGGAATAATGAAGCTATATTATTGTGATAATATAGCCAATCAGGCTATTGTTAAAAAAGGTTTAGGCCTCATTTTACAAGAACGGAGGAAATATCTGGAGAGCAGGACAAGTCATGTCAACCTCCGGGAATCCACAGACACGCAGGTGAAGATGCCCCCCCACTTCCCCTGGCCCCGGGGCCAGAAGACACCAGTGTGCCTTCTGTTCATGCTGGTGTCCTCCTCTCCCTCATGCTGGAGCTTGGTGACTTTGGGTCATTTAGAATTGAGCCACTTAGAATTAGAAAAATACAAACTAAAAACTCAAAACTAAATGCCAATTAAGAGGAAAGCTAATATCATTAGTAAAGAACCACTATTTTATGAGATAATTGGGATTCTGAGCTTTGCTAAAAACTTAGAAGTTCTTATGAGCACCAGTTTACAATAATTTCATTTTTGACTGAAATCCATGTAACTTTGAGCCACTCACGTCTGTCTTGCTGTCTGTCTGTGGTTGTGAGGGACGATGCTCCTCCTTCTCCCCTTCTCTCCCCCTGTTTGAATCTCTCTCCCCAGCCCCTCCATGCTTCCTCTTTGACATCATTTCTCGACTCATCGTGGTCCATGACTATTACTTTAAAATGACACTCAGAACCATATCCAATGAGCCTGATGTCCTCTGAACAGTCCAGTGTAACACGGAACCCTCTCTCCCATAGTGTGAAATCACATTTGCTTTTGTACACCTTAATCATGGGACAGGGGTGCCCCCTCCATGTGGGCGAGGCCCAGGAAGTCCAAGCAGGTGGCTTTTGATTTCCTGGAATTTGTCTTACAGAAGTAATCGAGAAGGTGCTAAAGCTTTAAGGATGGTCACTGATGCATTGTTTAAAACAGCAGAAGCCTAGAAGCGATCCAGATGTTTAACAGGAAGTGTGTTATATAAATCGTCCTTTCAGATTAAGAAGTATCAAAGATAAATCTCTGTTTGGGACAGTTCTTTCTGGCTGTCTCTACTGTCACCCCTGGGCTGGGGAGAGGTGGCTAGAAGGAGGGGTCACCACTCCTGTTCCTTAGACCTCCGGTTTCAGTTCCAAATCAGGGCAAGAACAGGACACACGCACCTGTAAGGGCCATGGAAGTGTGGAACTCATCTTTCAAAATGTTCAGAACTTCCTTGACACCATGTTCACCCTGAGGGAGGAAGGAACATTGTGACCTAGAGCCGAGTATAAATTCTAGGCGTGCTCAGCGATGTGGTGGCGGGGATGGCAGTATCTGCTAAGTCAGGACTAGGTCGGGGATAAGGAAACGCCAAGAGGAAAAGAAGGGGTGAGAGTTCCTGAATATTTGCAGCAGCTGCTGAGGAAGCATGGCAATGCGGCCCGGTATGGCAGTCCTTCAGGACTCCGCGGCACCTCAAAAAATGGTTAAGCTTGGGGGCTAAACCACAGAAAAGCGAAAAGCGTGCCAATGAATGAGAAACGTGGTTTCTCCCTGTTGGTTTTCATTTTGGTCTCACCTTGCACGCAAGACCCCAGAGGACTGGTCTCCCCAGGAAAACGCACTTTGCCCCGAGGGCCAGAGCCTTGAGCACGTCGTTGCCGGTTCGGACCCCGCCGTCCAGGTACACTTCCAGCTTCCCTTTCACAGCAGCCACCACCTCCGTCAAGGCGTCGATCTGAAAGGAGGGACACGAGCCGCCTGCGGGTTTCCGTTTTGACTTTTAGGGCATCGTGGGACAGCGGTGTCCCCTCCACCTGGGCGAGGGCCAGGGAGTCCAAGACGGTGGCTTTTGTATTTCCTGGCATTTGTTTTGCCAAAGTAATTGTGAAAGTGCTAAAGCTTTAAGGTGGTCACTGGTGCTTTGTTTACAACAGCAGAAGCTTAGAAGCGATCCAGATGTTCAGTAATAGGAAGTGTGTTATATAAACCGTCCTTTCATGATTAGAAGTACAAACTGCCAGTTATAAAAGCAGTCACAGGGATGCAGAGTATGGCACAGGGAGGAGAGTCAGTAATACCGGAATAACTGCGTATAGTGTCAGACAGGCACTGGACTTAATTGGGTTATCATAAGGTACATAATCGTAAGGTACATAAAGGTCTTATCACTATGCTGTACACCTGAAACGAACATAATATTGTATGTCAACTGTAACTGAAAAGTACATTTAAAAATAATAAATTGTCCATTCATACTACACATCATTAAAATTAAGAAGAGCATATATAATTGAAATAATATAATGCCCTTCGTATATTTGTAAGGAAAAAGAAAAAAACTACAAAATATTATGCATCATTTTTCAAACTTAAAATGTTAAATTTGCATTATGAAGTTGATAAACACAATTCCCCAAATATTGACATTAATAATAGTGATAAAAATAAGGGTAATTTTTATCTTAGTTTTTGCTTTTATATATTTTATAATTTAACTACAGTGCACATGTTTTACACATATAATAAAAAGACAAAAAAACTTAATAGGAAAAAATCCACTTTTCTTTCTTAAAATGGGTCAAGCAAAAATAGAAAAGTCTTGAAAATAAGCTTCATGAAAATGTATATTTTGAAAATATGTATCTTCATGAAAATAAATCAACAATTAATTCCCATTTAAAGATCCTTTTCCTGACTCTCTCTTCATTTTCTTTCCTCAAACTCTTATCTCTAAGGGACATAAATTCACATTACAGGAAAAATAACAGTGTGATAAATTTTACCAAAGGATTCACTGGGCATATTAAAGTTGTGCTGTGAAAGATGGTTGTTTATTAGCTTCAGTGATACACTGTTCCTTTCTGGGTTGTGTCATATGAGAAAATACAAGGTGACCATCCACGCAGACAGGCGACCTTCCAGCTGAACACTTCTTCCAAAAGGCAGGAGGCCTGGCACTTTTGAAACATCTCTAATATCAATCCCACCTTAACTGCTTACTAACTGTGTCAACTGGAAAAGTTACTTGACATCAGTTAACTCCAGGATCCCCATCTGTAATGTGGGGATAATAATACCCATCTTGCAGGACTGCTGTAAGCTTTAGAGATGCTAAATGTAAAGTGTGTAAAAATAGCCTGGCACAAACTAGGCTATTATTACTGATTAAAAGTTCTTAAAATTTACATGCATATACCAACATATGTGGTAAGAGAGAGGGCAGTGTGCACCAAACTGCCCAGAGTACCTTGCTGTAGACACACACACACCCCCGCTCACAAACACACATACATACACCACTCACAAACACACCCCGTCTGGGGTCATCCTACTTACAGAAGCAAGAGCATCATCAAGTTGCCTTCCGCCATGGTTGGAAACGATAATGCCTTGGACTTTGTGCTTCAAGGCTAACTCTGCATCCTCTTTTGTCAAGATCCCTTTAAGGATGATGGGCAATTGAGTCATGCTTTGGACCCAGGAGAGATCATCCCAGCAGAAGGCTGAGTCAATGGGAAGCATCTGCAGATGGGGTGTTGAATTTCTCTGTGGGGAATAAAAGAGACCCTCAGTCCTGAACTCCTTGAGACTGCTTGATCCATTCCAAAGATGAGGCACATTGAGGGAGCCAGCGAATGATAAGTGAAAAGAAATATTTATAAGCTTGAAAAGAGAAGCTACAAAAATCAACCCTACTTCTAGTTCCTTTTCTTAACAAAAATAATTTCTACTTCATTTGCTTATTTATTAACCATTAATTGTGTCCCTGTTCAATCTTTATGCCAGGATCTGGGAATACAAAGACAGCTAAGACACAGTCCCTACGTTGAAAGAACTCAGAGTTTAGTAAGTGAAGTGGGTAGGCAAAGCATTTATCATTTATGGGCCAATGTAATGTGTTAGAGTCAAGATATGCACAGGGTAGTAAGAACTAAGCAATACTTCAATAATCCTAAATCAGACATTCTGCAATATTGACTCTTGACTCATCATGGACACCAAACGTCCATTCATTTCTGGAATCTGAGATAAAGATTCCTGAAAACCTCAAGGCCAAGTTGTATATAACTTAATGAGTAGAACTGTCGAGTATTTCTTGGCTGGATATCACAGCTGCCCATTGACCAAAAAATCTGGTATCACCATCTCTACTGTAGCCAAGGAATGGCAGCTTCACTGTGACTTTCTCTCTTTAGGGCACTCCATCCCATCTGACTGTAGGATTTTAATACGTGAAGTGCCCTTTGCAGTCATCTAGTTCAGAGATTCCAAACAAATGTGTCATAGCACCCTGGTGCTTCAGAACATCCCCATCAGAGGGTCGGTTTATCTAAGTGTGGCATCCAAAATGATCATTTTCTAAGTATGCCATAAAGTAGAAACTGTTGGAAGAACTTGTTTAGTTTACTCTCTCATCCATGCAAAATCCTTTCTACAGCTTTCTCATTTCTCAGCACTCAGGCCTGGTCAGAACACTTGTGGTGACAGATTGCACAGCTCCTGGAGTGAGAACATTTTGTCTTATATTCAGTGTGTCAGAAGCTCTGGGAAGCAGGAACCAGACCTGATTTTTGAATGGCTGCATCCCCAGTGTCTGGCACAGTGCAGGCGCTCAGTGGGTTTTTGTGGAAAGAACAAAGGGAGGAACAGGAGAAGGAAATTTGCCTTCTGCAATGTCTGCCCGTTGGACCTGGTAGCTTTCCTACCTCTGTAAGTGATTGAAGATCCTTTAGCAATAAATTCGTCTTCAAGTTCAATTGGTTTCGAATGTCTTGTCGCCTATTCCCAAATTTGGGTACATCCACGGTGATTACCAGAGCTCTGAAACCCAAGGATTCCACCTTCTGGATCAGCTGCTTGTTTAGCTGCCGATCTGTCTGCACGTAGAGTTGGAACCACCGGAAGCCTCTGGGGGCAGCGGCGACGATGTCTTCTAGGGCACAGCTGGCATATGTGCTGGTGATATAGCAGATGCCGGCTGCTTGGGCAGCTGCAAAGCAAGTGGCACAACTCAGGTTGGAGGGCAGACGTGTTGTAGACTAGGGTGCGAAGCCCCAGGAGCCTGCAGTGCCTCTGGCCAACTCGCCCTGGGAGTGAAGATAAAGCTTGACTTCCTTCCGCTTCTCTGTGAGGCAGGGATAGAAGTGTCTGATCAGACTGGGAGGCCTAAAGGTGTGTGGGTCTCCCTCTGTAACCTGTCTTCTAAACCCTGTATTCCATGTAAAAGTATTTCCAGCTAGAGAGGCCATTTGGTGCCCCAACCTGTGTTGGACACATTGCAGTTGGCAGATAGGACAATGGGCTTCTAGTGAACTTGTTAATGAGGCAAAAGGGTGCTGAAGGCAGCAAAAGCTGAGGTTTGTAGTGGAAAAAGCATGAGGTCTGAAATTAGAAGGTTGTTATTTCTACCACTTCTAAGCTGTGTGGTCTTGAATCTCATTTTCCTTATTTGCAAACGGGGGGAAGTAATAATACCTCTTACAGGGTTGTTGGGAGATTAAGTAAGATACTAGATATGGAAGCATTTTTAAAATTACGAAGTGATATGCTATGCAAATGCTAGTGGCAGGGATGTTGATGACGGAGACAATGACGTTGACACTCCTGCTGCATTGCATGTTTCTCATTTCCTACTTTATGCATTTTCAGCTGGATTCTCCAGCAGGTGAATGTCACTACCATTCTACAACCCACGGGCGGAGTATTTGAACCTAATAAAAAATTAGTAGTTTTGACTCCTAATGTCAACAGGAGATACTCCGTTCATCAGCCCCATGTGCGGAACAACACGACACATTCAACCATGAAGATTTAGCTGAGCAGGCACATTCATATAGGATGTTCATATTTCAACCTAGCCAGACTCGGTTCCTAACCCAGACATATGTCACTTTCAGCTCTAGAATCCCTGGATTTATTGCCTCCTATAGCACGTAGTCAAAGGAAAAGACCCCAAGGAAACTCGCAGGAAACAGATTAGGCCTAGAGTGAAGATTACAAAGGAGTCGAAAGAATATCTTCAGCCCTGCTTCGCCCCTTCCCTTTCCTTCTCATTATTTTTTGGTAGGATGGGGGTGGGGCAGAGAGTGAGGGCAACTAGGAAGGAGGCATAACCCAGTAAGACACTGTCAGATAAGATGACAAGGTCAATCGAGCAACAGGAAGATGGAATGTTTGGACAAAACACCTGCTGAGGCCCTGTGTTAGCACCTAAAGCTGTTCCTCTCCTCCTAAATTCGGAGACTCACCATTCAGCTCCATAAGGGGTCAGTGAGAGCCCTGCCCCCTGGGCCGCAGGGACCATCCCTTTCCCCACAGACAGTGTGAGTTAGAGGGGCCAGCGCCTTCTGCCGGATGGCGTGGTGTTTTGCATCCTCCTATTCATCAGTAGCCTCTCTTCCACCCTAACCATTCTTTATCATGGAAAATGGGTATTTTCTCAATATTAGGTGAAATGTTATGCAAACACAGTGTTAAACATTCCTTTTCCACCCTCCTTAATTCCAGCCATTCACTGTCCCCAAGCCCCTTCTCTGGAGAAACCCTGGAGCTGTCCGCCCCCGCAGAAGGACGCCTCCTGCACGCTGCAGCACCCTGAAAAGGGGGCCTCAGGTGTGGTCAGTTCTCACCTCTGGCTGTACTCATCTCCCCATCTGGCCAAGCAATGCGGTGGAAACCTGTAGGTGAGATGCAAATGGGGGCACTGATCTCCTCCCCTTGGATTGTGGTGCGGGTGTCCACCTGCGACACATCTTTCAGGTACCGGGGACGGAGGCGGAACCTGTGCTAGACAACAAAGAGGTTTTCTGTTGGTGGGATTACTCTCCAGCATGGAGGTGCTGCCTGGTGCTGGGGTCTCCCGATTCCTGGTGCAGGTTGAGACCAGACTGGGTCCCCAGAAACCTCTGGCAGTGCTCCCTTGGCTGGTAGCCCAATAAGCAGCATAGACCAGCTGGAGGCTCCCCTCCTCCAGGAAGCCTCTCCCAATCCATGTTGCACTGGAACCCGCCTCCTCTGCACTCCCAGTGCACTTGTGGTCCCCACCAGCCCCTGCCTCACTCCCTCAGAGGTCTGTCTCTGAACCCTGCCACCCAGACCAGGCTCTCAGCACTTGGGTGCTCCACTGATTCATTGGAACAAGGACCAGAAAAAGGGAGGAATAAGAAGATAAGAGTTCCAGGCTCTTCCCTCTCAGGTTAGAATGAGTCCCTAAGATAAGAAAAGGTCACTGAAAGAGCACAAAGCCCAGGGAGTGATCATGGTGTTCTCCTTGCTGGAGGCCGGTTCATTTAATGGCTTGTCTGAAATACTGCTTTAGGAGAAGGTAGGAACATTTTCCAATGGCAAGTATATAAAACATGTTAAAGCCAACAGATTCTAAGCTTCAGGGTCCAAAAATGCTTGCCTTTCACAAAATATTATTATTCCTGTACACAAATTTAGGAAGATTTTTCTGGAAACACTGACTGTGCGAACTCAGTCACACAGGCTCAGTTACTTTATCCCTGGAATGGGGGAATAATCCCCGTTTCCTGAGAGTCCTGTGAAGACAGAATGAAGTGAAGCGATTGAAGTGCTGAGTGTAGAGCTAAACAAGTGTGAAAACACAGGCCTAGTGTTCACCTCACACCCGTTTTGCAGTTTGCTCTGGACCCCTCTATAACGGGCGTCTGCAAACTTTCTAAAAAGGGCCAGGCTGCTGCGTTTAAGGCTCTGTGGGCCACGCTGTCCTTGTCACAGGTACTCAGCTCTGCTGTTGGAATGTAAAAGTGACCATAGATGGAACACAGCTATGTTCTAGTAAGACTTTTCTTATAGACACCGAAATTTAAATTTTGTGTAATTTTTGTGTGTTACAAGTTACTATTCTCCTTTTGGGATTTTTCAACCGTTTTATGAGAAAAAAACACCATCCTTGGCTTGTTCACCATCCAAAAAAATGGTGGTGGGCCCGCCTGACCTGTGGGCTGCTGTTTGCTGATCTGTGCTCTGCCCGCTCCCGCTCTAGCCCAGCCCTTCTGCCTGGAATCGGTCTTCCCTCCTCGCTGAGCCTCCTTGGGTCTCCGTGTTTCCTCCCACCCTGAGTTCTCTCTCCTTTCAAACATCTCTCTTCCAAGCCAGAAGCTTAAGAACTCAGGAAATTCAGGCCCACGCAGCAGGCTCTCTACCCTGCCCAGGTGACCAGTGACCTTTAGGTTCTTATCTTATCTTCCCAGGTGGCCAAGTTGCTGACGTGCAGGGCGAGAGGGTGACTCACTTGTGCTAGTTTTGTGGAGGCACTGAGATAAATTCTTTCCAATCATCCTCTCCCCAGCTATCTGCTCCCCCCAACCCCTCCAAACCCCAAATAACAACACAAAAACCACTATTATATCTGAGTTCTCCGTGTTCTTTGCTGGCAGAAACCAGGACTGGGCCCTTCCAAGGAGCTCTGCAGCAGTGCACCTGAGTTTAACAACAGAAAGGATACAGAAGCTCAAACTTTTTAAATGCTGCGATGTTGTCATCCTTGGTGAGGCCTTCACCGGCTGCTCCTTCAATGTAATCCCAAGTTGACTTGGAAAGACGCTCCCGGGCACCGGCCTCAAAGTCTGTCAAACACACCATGGGCATTTCCGGACCTTCAAAGGAAAACCAAAAACACCTCAGAGGGAGAGGACAGGGTGAAGGGGTTTGCAGCAGGAAGTGTTTGGATCCGTCATTAACCCCTGCGTTATCTCCGAGGAGGTGCTGTCAAAGGTGCCCATGCCCGCCCGCCTGCAGGGAGTCACACACACTGCACTCCTCCGTCCCCTGCCCCCAACGCCTGATTGTTTGGTCTTCCAAACATTCCTCATGTCTGTCCCCTCATCTCTAAGCCCACTGCTTCAGATCTAGTTGAGACCCTGCCACAGCTTATCAGATTATTTCAAAAAATGTCTTACCTCTGTCTCTTAGCCTCTGGATTCAATCTACATCTCAACTGCCTCCAGCTGCCCAGGACTTTTCTAAACGTGAGTCTGATCACACCTTTCAGGGGCTCACAACGTGGCATTCGTAGCTCCCCAGGATCTGGTCCCTGTCTCACCGGGTTCATTTCTTGGTGGTTTTTCCTGGTTATTTGAGTCACTCTCAAGGTGTTGGGGGGCTGTTTCATACCTCTGTGTCTTTTGGGGAAGAGACCCATCAGGGCAGGAAAGTCGGGACGAACTGATACTAATATCTGGGGGTTTCTAGGGACTGATGTCTGAATTGTTTGGAGCTGTGGTTGATATCAGGGAGGAAGCTGATTTTTTTTCAACTCCTGGGCTGGGTCATTGCACATATTGCTAATTTTGAGACCAGGAAAAAAACATATTACCTCCACTTTTTCCCATCCCCACTCTGAACCCTGGAAACCTGGAGCTGGTCCTTTTGAAAGAGGAAAGAGGGCAGGGCTTGGGGGTGAATCCTTCTGGAAGGGGAGAGGGCCGTGATGACAGTAGCCACAGGAAGCTAAAGGCTCGGGTGGCAGTGAGTCACCGTGTAGAGCTCCTGTGTGAGAGGGCTCCACTAGGAAGGGCTGATGGACCTGTGGTTCCTCTCTGGGCATCTCCCCAGCAGTTGACAACAGGGTTCCAATCAGCCAGAGGCTCATTGTAGAGGCTCAATGAGCCAGAGGCTCAGAGTAGAAACTGCGTGACTTTGACATCACTGAGGGGTGAAGATAAGCCCTGGGAGCTAGGGCTTCAAACACAAATGGGGCAGCTCCTCTACTGGGCGAGGGACCACGGCAGCCAGGTGAAAGGTGGGAGTGCTGGTGGTGGGTAGGGATGGGGCCGAGCTGGTGATGGGATGAGGGCATCAGGGGCTGGGTCAGAATCCAGTCAAATCAAAGAGAGAAGTAGCCCAAACATGCCATGAGCTGAGCAGAAATAAATTATGTGGCAGGCAGAGAACAGAGCCTCTGGGAAGTGCAGTGGGTTCCAGACAGAGGTGAGGAGCGGAATTTGGAGCACAGCCACGGAGCCTTTTCTAGGCAGCTCACCTTGTCGTCAGTGGGTGGGCAGGGAGCTGTTGAGGTGCTGAGTTGAGTTTGACAAAGTACAATGACCCTGTTTAATTTATCTCCTTCCTACCCAACGCTTTAAGGGCTCAGTAACTTTAGCCGGATGAATTAATTCATCATTGAGTTTATCTAACTGCATTCCAATCACAACTCAATCTCCGTGTGCAAAAAAGAGTTAACACAGCAGCCTGGGAAAGCTATTGCACAAACAGCCTGCCTGCAAGGTCAACCTTGGGCTGGAGCCTGGGAACTTGGATAGCAGGAAGGTTCTTACCATTTCCTTATAAGATTGACTCGCTGTTTCTCAACTTGTTGTACAAACAATGTGATTTATGCTGAACATCTATGTTCCCTTGGAGAGTCTAGAATTTTGGTATGGGTCAGACAGAGAGTGTCCACATGACCAACCCCCACACCCAAACCACGTGGGCACTGAGTCTCTGAAATGAACTTCCCTGGCAGACGACATTGCACAGGTGTTGTCGCCACTCATTGCTGCAGGAATGAAGTGCATCTTGTGTGATTCCACGGGGAGAAACTTGTGGATGTTTATACCTCATTTCCTTCAGAGTTTGCCCTGTGAGGCTTTTCTCTTTGCTAATTTTGCTGTACACTCTTCCACTGTAATAACCCATAGCCTCAAAGACATGCTGTCTTCCTAGTGAGTCACTGAACCTGAGACCCCCAGCACACTTTGTATCCCTGGGCATTAGGATAGTGTGTAACACTGAGTAGCTGTTCATAAATGCTCATTACTTCAATTTAACATTCCCTGTCTGTCATCTCTTTCTGCCTTTTTGGATGAGAATTCTCCACCATGTTTCAACTGTGGATGAAAAAAGTGTTTCTATGGAAAGTAACCTCACAGGGTGATGTGATCATAAATTCCTAGCTGGGCAGGTCATGGTGGGTAGTCACATCCGAGTCATATAACTTCTTTAGCCAAAGGCTTATCTTTGCCTTAAGCTAATTCTGTCCATTTTTTATGTGCATCATGTAAGTTAACACACCACTAAAATTCCCCCTTCCAAACCCGATCCTATTAACCAGTGTCACCCCAATAAATTTAGTAATAAAACCCTCCTTTTAACGCATGAACCTCCCTTTCAGATCACCTCTTCTAAGAGGTAACCATCTGCAAGAGTTAACTGTCCTGTTATACAATCCCCGTGTTGCTTTCTCCCATCTTCATGTAATTAGGTCCCCTCCTTACTTTCAAATGCATAAAAGAAACAGCAAAACTGTTCTTCTCTGGAGCATTTGAAATCTCGCTCCCTGACACACATAATCGGTTTGGCTCAGAGAAACTCTTACAAACATTCTCTACAGGTTTGGGCATTTTTCTTGTTGACACAACTCCCAATGTCTCAACCAATCCCCACAGAAATGCCCTTCCACAGGTTTCCAGCATAGACACTCAGCAACACTTGTGTCCAATCCACGAAAAATGGCTCAGACTCACTTGCCTGGAATAGTGTGAATTACATGATCTGAAAGCCACTTGCAAATGAAATAACCTAGCATCCTCATATAGAACAAACACCTTTTTAGTACACTTCTATCTACTATTTCCTTTTCTATGCACCTCTCTGGGAAGTAGACAGAAAGTCGTGGCAACTCACTCATTCTCCCCCCTGCCCCCTGAGCATCTGAAGAGAATGAGGCAGTCAGTTATTACAGAGGAAAGCCCAGAATTGTGTCTTCTGGTAGCCTCTAAAGATAGATGTTCTCCAATTCCAATTTCATGGTGCACAGCCAAATAGTTGGTTCACATAAATTACTTATGTCAAATTTAAGAGAATTTCATAGGGTGAAAATACAATCATGGTGCACATTTCTCTTCATAGTATGTGTAAAACTTAGTGGAGTACTGAGTCCATTATTTTTATTAGAGGCCCAATATAAGGCTGATAGTTGAAGAGCGTGACAACCGTGTTATTCAAAGCTTTTCCTAAGTTTGGGAGGAAGACTTCGCTCTAGATGATTTTACATATTTCAGCTTGATCCATGCAAGACTTAAAGCTACCAGATATTAAGGGGAGGATCCAAGTTATCTAACGTTTTGCTTGTATTTGATTTTTCTCTTCTCTACCCCAACTGCCCAAGAGGAAGAGGAAAAAGAGGAAAGGATAAAAGTGTCTTTCGAACTAAGAATTTTAGCTCACTTGAGCTCATGCCATCTGTTTAGGCCTTTGGCCTCACGGTAAGCAATTGATGAGGTACAACTAGCACACCAGTAATGGTAAGGAGTCCAAAAAGCAAAGAGCAAGGACATTCAGTGTTATCTGGTGCTTACAAGCCGAGGTTCAAATTGTTTTTCCTGATCAAGGAAAAGGGCAAGGACGTGGACTGGGCCTGGAAGTAATCTCAAGGCAGACTTTGCTTTCGCAGTATCGCTATTTGATCTCATGCGCTTAGATAGATAACAAGTTTTTTTTTAACTAGCTTTTTATTTTATTTTTTGTATTTCCCCAAAAGCAAAGTTTCCTCTTTTTAAAATATTTTATTGTTTATGCTATTACAGCTGTTTCAATTTCTCCCCTCTCCACCCAGCTCACCCAAGTTATTTTCCATTTCATATGACTCATATGATTCCTGTTGGTATTTTTTAAGAATTCTGGATATTTTCAGTCACCCAGGAATCCAACCATTATTTTAAAAGCATTCTTTCTATGGGAAAATGTGTACTGAATTCTAAACACAGGATTTCTGAGTAGAGTTTTGGGACATAGTCGTGTCGTGAATTGTGTGCTTTTCTCTGTGGGGTGTGGCGGCTGTGCAGGGCATGCTGGGAGACGTGGACCTGCATGTTCCCGTGGTGTTTTGAAAGGTTGGGGATTTCCTTATTCTACTGGGCAGTGGAATAATTTGATTACACAAACCCCTAGAGACAGCAGGATAGCTCCTTAACAATAATAATGACAATAAAACTGCAACCATTTATCACATGCTGTATAAATTGTTTCACCTGCACTCATTTTGCAACCCTTGATAACCTGCAAACACAAATATTATGCTCCACACTGCATAGATGAGAAACCCGAAGTTCAGAGAGGTTAAAATACTTTGCCCACCATATGTTCTCCCATGGCCTGACTCTTAAGCATCGTGAAAAGAACCAAACATGCAGCCAAGTGTGGTTTGGAGAGAGAGCTGGCATTTAAAATGCACAGCCTTGCTCCCTTCCCTTAGCAAAACCATAACTCAATGAGAGAATTTGAAAGTTTCATTATTTAGTCTGTCATGAACAGCGACACATTTAAACCAGACTACGAAACACTCTTCCACCTAGCGTTCCCTTTGATGATCACAATAACCCGGAGGGATACAGGGTGATCAAAGAGTACAGGTACCTGAGGCCTATTTTATAGATGCAAACATTGAATCCCAGAGAACCCAAGTGAATAATCCAAACTCACAGGATGAGAATGGCAAAGCCTGATGAGAAACCCTTCTGACTTGCTTTGGAGATATTTGAGCCGGCATGGAGTATCAGTGGCACCTTAGGAGATTTAGGTCTCGTACTGTAGGGGCAGAGGGGCTGCATGAAGTGAGCTTGGTCAATTCCCACAAAACCTAGTCCTTTGGGAAAGGTGTCCTGCGTGGAGATCACCGTCCCAGCCTCCCCATTTGCTCACAAAGGACGGAGGGTGCCTATCAGCAACAACACACATGTTCAGAACATACTCTGGGCCCCATTCTTTCACTACTGACTCTGGGTCTTGCAGGGGTAGCTCTCTCTAGCAGTGGCAGTCATGGGGGGCAGCAGGAGAGAGGGGAAAGGGCAGAACAGGTGGGGTGGAGAAAGGCAGCTGTGGGACGGAGCTGTCTGTCTTTGCCTTTGTCTTGGCACTCCTCTCTATGGCAACTACTTCAGATTGTATTTCTGAGTCCATAAGGCATTAGTAGCTGAGGGGGTCCATGGAGTCAAGAAGAGTCTTGTAAGCTTTGTAACTTGGAGACGTGGGCTCAAACCACAGCTCTGCCACTTGCTCCCCATGGTTCCATGAACAAGTGCTTTGTGAAAGAAGAATATTAACGCCTATGGCATGGGGCTCTCCTGAGGACTAACCATTATAGCCTAGAGTGTCTAGAACAGTGCCTTGTATAGAGCAGATCATCAATAAATGGTACATCCGTTTGCATTCTTGACACATGCAACCTCATCTGAGTCTCTGGAGGTTGAAAGGTGCTTCAAGTAATTTGAATATTTCTGGGCTAGTATAATTCTAACCTTGTGTCAGATTGCCTCATGAGTTTACCCAACAAGGTTTACTGAGTACACACTATCACCCAAGAAGGCCGAGGCACTTACGGCTTATCGTGTGCTTCCTGATATTTCCCTGTCAGTTAAAGACAAGCAGGATTATATGATTAGTTCTGGTCTCAGCTAGGAGTGGGACTGATGTGTTAATTCTGTGCCAGGTGGAGCGGATAGGTGACCCCCACTCCTTTCCTCCTGCTGCAGTCAGACGGCCACGTCCTCCAGGAGACAAAGCTACAGATGTAGCTAGAAATTGGATTACAAAAGAAAAAACTTATACGACATCAGGGTCTGCTCTGAAGAAACTTACAGTTAAAGGGGAGGACAGATGCCAATAGCGCATTGTCTGTTAGTGGCTATGATCTAGACTTTCACAGGAATCCTTTTCTGCGGGGAATTTTGTGGGAACTTGGGGACATTTCCATCGTCTCTTAAATGGTATCCCACAAACGATGTTCTCTTCCATATAGTCTAGACAAGCTCCAGGTCTCACCTACCTATAAAATGAGGATATGACCGCCCATCTCAGAGATCTTATGAAAAATCAAAGGATCTTCGAAAATGCAGAATAGCCTAGTGATTAAGAGTAAAGACTTTGGCTGTGGCTAGTGTAGCTCAGTGGACTGAGTAAAGGACCTGTGAGCCAAAGGGTCACCGGTTCCTTTCCCAGTTGGGGCACATGCCTGGGCTGCATGCCAGGTCCCCAGTAGGGGGTGT
Source organism: Trachops cirrhosus (assembly GCA_028533065.1). Taxonomy (NCBI): domain Eukaryota; kingdom Metazoa; phylum Chordata; class Mammalia; order Chiroptera; family Phyllostomidae; genus Trachops; species Trachops cirrhosus. The sequence continues at coordinate 13,425,650 of CM052551.1, read as the reverse complement.
GAGAGAGGCAACCATACATTGATGTTTCTCTCCTCTTTCTCCTTCCCGTCTCTCTAAAAACAAATAGATAAAATCTTTTTTAAAAAAGAGTAAAGACTTTGTTAGTTTTGTTTCTTGTTAGGAGGCAGATCCCAAAAGGTTATTTTTATTTTTATTCTATTTCTAGTCTCTGTTTTATTAATCCATTTGTCTGTCTTTATAATGTGGATGAAAAAGAGATTCTACAAAAAGTAACCTCACAGGGTGATCTGATCATAAATTCTTAACTTGGGAGGTCATGGAGGGTAGTCATGCCCGAGGCACATAACTAATAACAAGTTTACCATTGTCATCAGCAAGCCCCGCCCCCTGTTTCTGAGCATTTAGGTTAGCACACCTTTGAAACGCCCTTCTCAGAAGTAAGCAGACAGTGTTGTGACCTATTCTATAACCTCATTCCCACTGTGCTGTCTCCCACCTTCATGTAATCTTGCATCCATTTTCCTCCTTAATCCCAAATATATTAAAAAGCTGTAAACTTCTGAGAAGCATTTTTCTCAGTCTATTGAGATCTTGTTTCTAGGTGTATTCTCTGTTTGGCTCAAATACATTTTTTAATAAAAAATTCTCTACAAGTTTGGACATTCTTCTGTCGATAACACCAACCCCACCATGAAAGCCCTGATGACTGTTCTGAAGCAGTTCTCCAGAGCTTGATCTGTAGATTCAACCTGACCTGATCACAGCCCCGAAACACTCTGCATTGGTACCTAGTTCCAAACAAGCTTATTTCCCTGGAGAACTTACCCCTGCTCAATTGTTTATGAAACATTAACTGCTTTGCCTTTTTTAAAAAGGATATTTTATTGATTATGCTATTACAATCATCCCACTTTTTCTCTCCCCTTTAGTCCACCTCCGCCCTGCACCCCTCTTCCCACCAGCATCCCCCCACCTTAGTTCATGTCCATGGGTTGTACATATAGGTTCTTTGGCTTTTCAACTTCCTATACTATTCTTGACCTCCCCCTGTCTATTTTATACCTACCAATTATGCTTCTTATTCCCTGTACCTTTTCCCCACATTGTCCCCTTGCTGATAACCTTCCATGTGATCTCCATTTCGGTGATTCTGTTCCTGTTCTAGTGGTTTGCTTGGTTTTTGTTTTTTAGGTTCGGTTGTTGATGGTCGTGAGTTTGTTGTCTCCTCCTTTGCCTTTTAGAAGCAGCAGCCACATCACTGTTCCTCTGCCCATGGCCAGGATGCACAGGTCAATGTATAAAGTACATCCCCGAGGGCAGGGACTGCACCTTTCAGATTTTCCAGAACCCTTTCGAGTGAACATATTTTGACCCTTGTTCCTAAGGGTCAATATTCTACCAGGTGGTTCTAAGACTTGACTGAAGTAAACGAACCTCCTCTGTCTGGAATGACTTTGAACTGAAGTCTTCTCTGGTTGGTCCCCTCACTGTCCTGTCAACATGATCCCTCTTTGCCACCTTGTAAATTCTCACTTAGCAGCCACGGTGCCTCACACAGGGTCTGTCCTCTGTCCTCGCCCCACCGCCACATCTCCTTCCCCAGTTCTAAGCCCACAGAAGACACCCAACCACAAACCTGATTTCAGTGTCCTTCAGGACTGGCCAAAGTGGTGTCTTGAGGCAGCCACTTGAAGCCTGGCTCACGGCTGGCTGTGACAGGGAAGAGTAAGTCACTAACCACAGCCCCACGTGTACAGGAGAAGTTCAAGGCTAAAAGTTAATCTTTTAATGGGAACAATATTCAGCTTTAGAAGTAAATGAGCAACTAGGCCAGAGCAAGGTTAATTTGGAAATGAATTTCTTTGTGCTTTGCAAAGTTACCTCAAATTTAAGTGAAGTTCATTACAAAATGAAACTTCAAAATAAGATAGTTGCTTATTTGCTTCCAAACCTGTATTTTCCCAGTTCATCCAAGATGATTAGAGGGGAAGTGGGTGATTCCAGGCAGAGAATTAAAAAGCCCCTGTGTTGTCAAAGACAGACTGGGGAGGTTCCAAGGGGTGGAGTGAGGGGCAGTCACCTCCTGGGAGTCCTTGGGCTGAGAACAGAGTGGACCCAGCTGGGACGGGCTGATAGAGATGACACGTGTTAGGCTGAATGACCACTTATTATTTTTATTAACTTTAAAATTTTTATTTTATTTTATTTATTTATTTTTAGAAAGAGGGGAAGGGAGGGAGGAGAGAAACATCAATGTGTGGTTGCCTCTCACACGCCCCCTACTGGGGCCTGCAGCCCAGGCACATGCCCTGGTTGGGCATCAGACCAGAGAACTTTTGGTTCGCAGGCTGGCACTCAATCCACACAGCCACACCATCCAGGGCTTATTTATGTATTTTATATTCAAATTATTTTTTATCACTTAAAGCGCTATAAAATGAAGGCCTCACTGAGGAAGCTGGAGGAGATGGGGAGCCTGAGGGGAGTGTGTTATAAGATATCTGTGGCTTCTAGTGAAAAATCATGTTTTAAATGTATTAATAATTTCTCTTATAATTAAAAGTGACATCATATTAGTTTCAGATGCACAACAGAGCAATTAGACATTTGTGTACCTTACAAAGTGAGCACCCTGGTAAGTCTAGTATCATCTGCCATCGGTTGTTACAATGTTGTTGCCTGTATTCCCTATGCTGTACTTTATATCCCCATGGTTGTTTTTATAACCAGCAGTTTGTACTTCTTAATAATCCCTTTACATTTTCACCCACCCCCCAATGCCCTCCCCATCTGGCAACCATCGATTTTTCTCTGTAACTATAGGTTCGTTTCTGCTTGTTTATTTTGTTTTTTAGATTCCACATATAAGTGAACTCATGTGGTATTTATCTTTCTCTGTCTGACATTTCATTTAGCACAACACTCTCTAGGTCCATCCATGTTGTCGCAAATGGCAAGATTTGATTCTTTTTATATGGCTGAATAGTCATTACATATATGTACCATTTCTTCTTTATCCACTCATCTATTGATGGACACTTAAGTTGCTTCCATATCTTGGTTATTGTCAATAATGCATCAGTGAAAAAATGGATGCATGTATCTCTTCGAGTTAGTGTTTTAGATTTCTTTGGATAAATACCCAGAAGTGGAATTGCGGGATCATATGGTAGTTTTACTACTAATTTTTTTGAGGACACCCCATACTCTTTCCCATAGTGGCTGTACCAGTCTGCCTTCCCACCAACAGTGCGCGAGGGTTCTCTTTTCTCCACATTCTTGATTTATTGATGACAGCCATTCTGGCAGGTGTAAGGTGATATTGTGGTTTTAATTTGCATTTCTCTGATGACTGGCCCTCAGAGAATGTTGACCATCTTTACATGCATCTGTTGGTCATCTGCATGTCCTCTTTGGAGAAATGACTGCTTGGGTCTGCTTATTTTTTAATCAGATTTTTTGGGGTGTCAAGTTGCATGAATGCCTTCCATGTTGTAGCTACTAACCCCTTATCAGATGTATTGCTGGTGAATATCTTCTCCTATTCAGTAAGCTGCCTTTTCATTTTGTTGATGGTTTTCCTTGCTTTGCAAAAACTTTTACATTTGATGTAGTCCAATTTATTTTTTCTTTTATTTCCCTTGCCTGGGGAGACATATACAAAAAAATATTGCTAAGAGAAATGTCATAGAGTTTCCTGCTTATGTTTTCTTCTAGGATATTTATGGTTCAGGTCTTACCTTTAAGTTTGTAGTCCATTTTGAATTTGTCCTTATATATGACGGTGTAAGAAAGTGCCCCAGTTCCATAGTTTTGCATGTGGCTGCCCTGTTTTCCCAACATCATTTATTGGCTAGACTATCTTCACCCTACTGTATAATCTTGCCTCCTTAGATTAATTGACCATATAGGCATGGATTTATTTCTGGGCTCTCTATTCTGTGCCCTTGATCTGTGTGTCTGTTCTTATGCCATGCCGTTAGATTTTCATTGCTATCACCTTTTAACATACTTTGATATCAGGTAGCACGATACCTCCAACTTTGTTCTTTCTTGAAACTGCTTTGGATATTCAGGGTCTTTGGGAACCACTAATATTTTTGGTGGAGAAATGACTCAGCAATGTAGGCAGAAGCCTGAGGAAAGCAAACCTAAAACTGCATGTAAAAAAAAAAAAGAATTCCCCAAGAACAGTCCTGTGGGTTCACTAAAGGTCACTAGTTAATGGCTAATGCGTCCAGGTCCTCCCCTCTGGGCTTCAGCGCCATCGCTGCCACAGCTCCTTAGGATTGCAGCAACAACCAACATTTGTTACATGCTTGTAATATGTCTGGCATGTGGCGTGTGTTATTTTACTTGATCCTCACAACACCCGTAGGGGTAGATACTATTTTCCCCATTTTTCAGAAGAGAATGAAGTGGATGAACTTGCCCCAGTGTCTGGCAGTAACGAGCAGAACTGGAATCAGAACCTGGCCTGTAGCCTCCATTCATTCCGCGGCGTGTAGCAACTGAGGGCCACTCCAAGGACATGCCACTGGCGTATGCCTGCGTTTTAGAATCTGTACCTGGAGGGAGAGTTCACAGCTTCCCTGCTGACTTATTGTACTTTCCCTTCTCAAGGTTCATTCCATCTTTGCGTGGAGGGTAATTGCTACCTGCTGTTTTGCCACTAGATGACACTGTTACCTTGGACATGCTTTCGAATTGACCGTAATCTGGGGTCTGGAAACACCTTTCCGGACAACTCTCACCCCTCCACAGTCGGCATGTAGTGCCAGCTCTCCTGTCACCTGGCTGTCTGCGGCCTCCAGAGCCAGACTTTCCCAGCCACTTTCCAATCCTGGACCGCATCCCTCCCTTCCAGGAGACGTTACGGTGTGGCACGAAGAACACAGACACAGGAACATTATCGCCTGAGCGCAAACCTGCAGCCCCTCACTAACATCCACAGGCTCCTCAATTTCTCTGTGCCTCAGTTTCCTCATAACGTCCCCCACACGCTAATGAGAAGTAAATGAGTTAATGTTTATTAGGTGCTGGTGGTAGAACGCAGGAAGTTCCCATATTGGATTTTCAAGTTTGAATTCATTTCTGCCCTGGCTACCTTAAGGAACATTCTGTCTTCCACGGTGACGCACTTCAGTGGCAGCCTTCACTGCCTGGCCTAAGTGAATGAACCTCAGGGGGGCACAGTGGGGCACAGGCAGATGTTGGGCCCAGCCTTGGAGCTGATCCTGGGCTCCACAGGGTGGTCCCAGCAGGCTGGGTGGGTGTTGCAGGATGAGCTTGTAAGGAGGGGTCAATCTTATTCGGGGGACATGGGGGTGCCTGTTGAACAGGGTGCCTCCTTAATTTGAGTTGAGAGAAATGATGGGTCAGTCCCGTCAGAGCAGTCGTGGCCCAGCTTCTTAGGGAACAAATGTGGTTCCACAGGTAGAAAACATTGCCCCAACCACCCACAATGGAGGATACTCTCGACCCTCCTGGGCCCTGCAGGGCTGCGGGGTCATCCGTCTTGCTTGATTCTTGAAGCTGAATGAGCTTTGAACTCTGAGTGAGGTGTGTGCTCAAGCCTACATGGTTAAAAACCCAGCTGGCCCTTTGGAGCAGGTGAATATTAACTGCGTGTTGTTGAAATTGAAAGGCAAACCAGTCGTGGACGGGGCAAAGTCGAACCAAGGGGCAGTTTGCATCTTTTCAGCTCCGTACGGGCCGGGAGCCTGCAGCTGTGGCTGAGCCATGGGTAGGGGCAACAGTCACAGGGACGGATGGGGAGATGGCCCCCAAAGGAAAATTTCTGTGTTGTTTTCCAGTCAATACCTTTCCCACCAAAGCTGTGCTCACTGTTCTGATTCTATTACCATAGATTAGTATTTCCTGTTCTAGAACTTTACATTTTCAACAAAGTGCTTTTGAGATTCATCTATATTGTTGCAAACCACTGCTTAGTACTGTTTTATTGTATTACTATAAACAAATATGTTAGTGGTGGGCATTTGATTTTTTGCCGGTTTGGGGAGTGATTATAAATAAAACTGCTATGAACATTCTTCTACAGTTCTTCTTGTGGATATGTTTTCCTTTCCCTTGGTAGGTGCCCAGGAGTAAAACAGCTGAGTAACAGAGTCAGTGTGGTCTTAACTTTGAAAGAAAAAATTCTCCAAAGTACTTGCACCATTTTAAGTCCCAACCCTCAGAGTCTGAAAGTTTCCGTTTTTTCACTTCACTTACATTTTCTTCTCTTAGTTCATGGTCACTACTTAGAAAGAACATTTCAAAGAACCGTAATATTGGTTCTTACAAACAGATTTCCAAGGGTTCTGTCCCCAAGATGCTTCCTACTTGAATACCCTTGGCAGTTAATGAGTTTTCCAGTCATTGGGACCGTAGATCCAGCATGCAAAGTGAGGAAGATGCTCAAGGTGGGAAGAGGGAGGAAGGCGGTACAGCTCGACCCCCCATGCTGGACCACACCCAACAACCAATTGGGTGACAGATGTTCTAGCCAGATCGCCCTCACATCCAGGAGTGGCTTCGCAACAAGTCACTATGCCATCCCTGAGTAATCAGAGAATTTATTTTCTGTCTGTTAGCTAATTGTTTCCACACTGAGCATAGACCTTAACTAAATTCCCTAAGTGACATTTACATTTCTGGTCTCCATTATGAAACAGTCGGTCAATTACCATGCTCATATCCTGCCAGGAGAGTTTATTATAATTTTATTTGCTTAAGATCACCTCTGATTTCTGAGATCCCTACAATAAGATATGAAGTAAGTATCACAAGATGCGATGTAAATGCTGTAGAAGGTACAGACTTTGTAGGCAGGATAACGACACGGCGCAGAATTTAGCAAGTCACTTCCCTTTTCTGGCTTCAGGTCGCTCAGAACCACAGTGGGAACAACAATTCCTGTTTGTACCCACCCTCCTGGTAGAAGGGGTGTGAGACTCAAATGAGACGCAGCGGCATTGGAGTCAAGGCCCTCCACAGCCTGCTAGAGCTCCACTGTGTTGCTCATTTATTCCACATCTGAGTTTCCGTGCCTGTAAAGTGAAGATAATAGATGAACACCGCACAAGGCTGTTAGAAGTAGGTAACACATGCAAGCACCTGTCACAGAGGGTGCTCTGCAAAGGAGAACCTCAGTACCAAGCAGGCTACTTGTCTGACGGCAGTTTTCTCCACGAGTGGCAGATCCGCTCTGTTGACAACCAAGCTTTGCTGAACTAGGCGCTGTGTCCTGCTGATGAAGCTCACACAGTGACTGCAACAGCACCTGGGCTGTGATTCATAACCCCAGTTTCAGCCTCCCTGGTGTCCCTGGTGCTCCAGGCATATGGATACGCCCCTCTCCTCAACATCACGCAGCAAACACACTGGCTCTGGTCCTCACCTCAGGCACAGCGGGCAAGTCTCGCCCGTCACTCTGTGTTTTCGTGGATTCTCAGAGCGCCTGCATTTCCGTTAGCCTCGCCCCAAGTTCCTGCTTCCGCTGAATTCCCGATCTCCACTGCTTCTGCCTCCAGCAGTCGTTTTCCATTCTCCACTGACTGACGTGTAGAAAACATCCCCTTTCCTCTCCCGTCATGATCACATACATACAAACCATCAGGTGGTTCTGGTTTTTTTAAAATCCAAATACAAGCTTTTATTCTAGTGTCTGCCTGCATTTCTGTTCTTTTATTTTCCTGCACTTCTTATATAGAGTGGCTTCTGATATTTTTATCTCTTACATTTATACTCAACTATTTTATGTAGGTGCAAGCTGTGGTCCAATTATGTACTGTAGCCTGTTTGTGGATGAATATATACATATTAAACACATTTAAAAAATTACATACTACCATGTTTTCACCTTTATATTGCAGCTAGGTCATTATATTGATTTTTGTAATGATGGGCATACATAAATTATATTATCTATGAATTTTATATTTTAGGAGGGTAAAGGGGACAAGAACTAGATAAATATGGTGAAAAGAGGGCACTGGGTCCGAGGGTGTTGAAAGCCAGCATTGTGGGTGCTGTGTGGGTGAATGGGGGCCACCTCTTTCCATTTCTACGGCTTCTGTTTTTGCTGCAGCCACTCTTGTTAGAGCGGCGTGGCGGGGCGGGGTCCAATGCGACACCTGCAGTGCAGAGTGAGGCCTCCTTCGGACTCGCACTCCCCGTGAGAAGTTCGCTCGCCAGCCGCTTCCCCGTCTTTCCGCTAGGTGCCAGCAGCATCCCAGGAGACTGGAATGCTGTGCCGCGCCTCTCCGGGATTTTTCAAAAACAGCACCAGGAAAGTTGCTCAGCCACAAGCACTCTGCAGCCCTTCTGGAGTTGGAGGGCTGCCGATAGCATCCTGATGGCTCGGTTCCCTATCAGTCTTGTTTCAGAACAATAACAGGGTCAAGGTTCGGCACACAGAAATGCATCAGGTGATATCTAGAGTGTTACCACGGATGGGATCCCAGCTCCTGGGCTGAGGGCCTCGCTGACCCACCACTCACCCTCCCACACACACTCTACACCTGCTGGAGAGGGACCATAAATACTTACCTGTCATTAAACATGTCATCGCTGCCTTCAGTCAGTCTCAAGAGCACCTGCTTGAAAGCTGGGGGCTGGAGCTCAAAGACAGGAAACAGCGAACCTAGGGTTCCTTCGAACTCCTGGAGAACAGTACTCTCCATTCTGCCCCTATCCAGAGCCCAGGTTAAGGCTCTGTCTGTGCTCAGACCCATCTTGGTCTCGGATTTGCTTCCTCTGCGTTCCCAGGGCTCTGATGACAGCGTGGAGAGACACGGAGAGACGCCAACAATGGAGGCGGAGGAGCGCAGGCCCTAGAACTTTGATGTTCCCGTCGGATGCAGTGGCCAGTAGTTGCTAAGGATGCCCAGCACTTGAAATGTGGTTAGTGCGCCCGAGGAACTGAATTTTAAATTTTACTTGATCTTAGTTCATTAAAATGTACATTTATTAATAAATAGCCATATGCGACTAGTGACTACGGTGTTGAGCAGGTATAAAATATAAGACAAAAAGGATTTATCAAAGGCCTCCAAAATGTCAAGCCCTGAGCTAGAGTGTATATGTTTATATTTATGTATTATATGTAATGCATATGTAATGGACTATATGGTAATATATGTGATTCACATGTAATTTAAATATATTTAAATTACAGAGGTGGTTGAAGTGGATGTGAAACTAGTAGCTGTCATTATTGGGGCCATTCCAACAGGTGGGAATGTGGGGAAGGGAATTTCCTTGAAGAGACTAAGATGAGCCACCTGATTTTCTAAGACACAGGTTAAAAGAAGTTTCTTTCCCACCCAAAGACAGAAGTCAAGATATAAGTGACAGAGTAGGAACAAAAGGAGGGTGAGCAAAGGGAGACAATTGAGGTTAGCAAGACCTTCCTTTCCATTCGGACTATGGATTCCAGCAGAGGGGCAAGCAAAAGGGGCTGGTGGCAGTCAGTCCGGGAGAGGAAGAGGGAGGCCGGCAGCCTGGTGGGAATGTAGGTGCAGTGGGGGTGAGAGCCAGGACTGCAGGGGCAGACAGCGGTGGGACCTGCAGCTTCCACGAAGGTGACCACCCCTCTGGCCCATGAGAGTGGAGGAGGACCTACAGAAGACCAATAGTTGGACACAAAAGGAATTTTTGGAAAGCTCTGAAATCTGCTGGTTTAATACTTCTATGTAATTTCCTTTCGATTATACTTATTTTAATAAGTTTTATTAAGAGAATAAACAGGGCAGATGGACCATACCTATTCCAAGTGCTATACAAGGTACTCTGGGAGGGGTCCATCAGTGTGGTCCCACAAGGAGTGCCTCGTTCAAATGTCACGTGAATGCACCATCTGAGCTCCAGAACAACATTTCGTGGTAGGTGTTATGGGTTTTGCAGGGGAAGAAGCCGAGGCTAAGAAAGGATAAGAAGCTTACTCGAGGTCAGGCAGCTAGGAAGAGGCACACCTTAGTTTTACACCAAGATCTTAGCACTTTGTACCTGGTGTTCACATTCAACACCTTCTGAACATTCTCACACTCTTTTTATAATAATCCAGGAGACAAATGATTGGGAAAGAAGAAAATAAAACTGAGGTTTGATAGACATTGCTTTCTATAACCCTTTACATATGTTAACTTTTAATACTAAATAGTTTTCCCCCTAGGTTTTATTTTTATTTATTTTAATTGTATTTTATTATTTAAGCTATTATAGCTGTCCCAGTTTCCCCCCCTTTGACCACCTACCCAGCCCTCCCGCCCTCACCACGGTTTGGGGATTCCCTCAGGCCACCCCCAAATCATTGTTCATGTCCTTGGGTCGTACATATATGTTCTTTGTCTACTCTGTCCCCATGACTATTCTGTAACTATGAATTTGTACTTCTTAATCTCCTCAACTTTTTCATCTATCCCCCAACCCCTCTCCCATCTAACAACCATCAAAACATTCTCTGTATCTATGATTTTGTTTCTGTTCAGCTTGTTTGTTTATTTTGTTTTATTCTTTAATTAGAATCAATTGTTGATAGGTATGTATTGATAGCCATGTTATTGTTCATATTTTTTATTTTCTTCTTACAGAAGAAGAAAATAAAAAAACAAGATCCTTTAACATATCATATAATACTGGTTTGGTGGTGACAAACTCCTTTAGCTTTTTCTTGTCTGGGAAGCACTTTATCTGTCCTTCAATTCTAAATGATAGCTTTTCTAAGTCAATTCTAAATGATTGCTGGGTAGAGTAATCTTGGTTGCCTTTCAAAATAATTTCATTACTTTGAATATTTCTTGCCAACCCCTTTTAGCCTGCAAATTTTCTTTTGAGAAATAAGCTTACAATCTTATGGGAGCTCCCTTATAGTCAACTAACTGCTTTTCTCTTGCTGCTTTTAAGATTCTCTCTTTGACTTTAACCTTTGGCATTTTAATTATGTCATATCTTGGTGTGGGCCTCTTTGGGGTCATCTCGTTTGGGACTCTCTGAACTTCCTGGACTTGTAGTCTATTTCCTTCATCACATTAGGGAAGTTTTCTGTCATTATTTTTCAAATAGGTTTCCAATTTCTTGTTCTCTCCCCTCTTTCTGGTATGCCCACGATGCAAATATTGATATACTTGAAGTTGTCCCAGAGGCTCCTTACACTATCCTCATTTTTTGGGATCCTTTTTACTCTTCCTGTTCTGATTGATTGTTTTTTGCTTCCTTATATTACAAATCACTGATTTGATTCTCAGCTTCATCTAGTCTACTGTTGATTCTTTGTAAATTGTTCTTTATTTCAATTAGTGTATCCTTTGTTTCTGATTGGATTTTTTTATGCTGTTGAGGTCCTTACTTAGCTCCTTGAGCATCCTTATAACCAGTGTTTTGAACTCTACATCTAGTAGATTGCTTGTCTACATTTTGTTTAGCTCTTTTTCTGGAATTTTGTTCTGTTCTTTCATTTGGGCCATGTTTCTTTGTCTCCTCATTTTGGCAGCCTTCTTGTGTTTGTTTCTACATATTAGGTAGAGCTGCTATGTTTCCTAGGCTTGGTAGGGTGACATAATGTAGTAGGTGTCCTATAGAGTCCCGTGGCACTGCCTACCCCCCATTATCCAAACTGAATACTCAGGGTCCATCCACTGTGTGGGCTGTGTATACTCTTCTCTTTTAGTTGAGCTTTGGTTGCTGCTGGCACATCCAAGGTCAGCCACTGCCTATGTTCTCTCTGGGGTCACACAACATAAGCTCAAGGCAATCAGCAGATGGCTGCCACTTGTGCTGGGCTTGGAGGTGCCCAGGTGAGGTCAAGCAGTGAACCAAGGCCAGCTGCTGCTAGTGCCAGGCCTGTGGCAATTAATGAGAGGTACTGGGCTTGCTGCAGCCAGATGCTGCTTGTTTGAGAGAATTTAAGAAAATCTGAAGGATGGGTCAAGACATGCCATTTGTATGGAAAAGCTATTGGAAACAACTTGGGCGGGCTGGAAAGTTGGGAGGGGTGGAGCCTCAGGGAATCACCAGGGTGGGGAAAACAGTGTGAGTCAGGTTGATGGAGTCTCAGATATGGTGCTTGCCTGCTAGCTCTGTGGGGGGAGGGCTCAGAAAAGGAACAATAGCATCTGCTAGCATTTCTGTCTGAGAGAAAGCTGTCCCCCAGCTCTTGCCCTGGTGCCAGACACTTCAGTTCCTCCCCATATGTCTCTGATGCCTTTAAATCTAATGTTCCATGCTGGAGCTCAGAGGTACTGAATCCAAGTAAATGTGTGCACTGGCCCTTTAAGAGGAACTGCCTGAAATTCCAAAAGTTGCTGTCTTCAACAACTTCGACCTCCACTGGTTTTTATATCCAGAAATTTTGGGGACTTTTCTTCTTGGCACTGGAGCCCTGGGCTGGTTGACCTGGTGCAGAGCTGGAACCACTCCTCCTCAGATATCCCTCCTGATTTTTATCTGCCACATGTGGGTGTGGGACCAGACCATCCCATATCTCTGCCTCTCCTACGAGTCTCAATGTGGTTTCTTCTTTAATTACGTAGTTGTAGGACTTCCATTTAGCTCGATTTCTGATGGTTCTCAATGACGGTTGTTCTATAGTTATAATTTTGATGTGTTTATGTGAAGAGGCAAGCCATGTTTACCCATGCCAACATCATGACTGAAAGTATCTCCCCTGGGTTTTAAATGTTCGTAGCAGAGGATAGTTTTGAGCTGTCAGTCTCTCAGTTATTGGCCCAGCACCTTCTATGGTCCATTCTGCAGTATGTTATTTACCAAATAATAATGATGGTGATAATTAAATAATAATATAATAACATTTGACAGTTTCATACTCTAAGAAAGATGCAGCAATGGCCCTTATGTTCAGTATAACCAGTGCAGAACTATTATCAGCGTAATTGCTTTTGCTTTAAGGGGAGATTGCTTACAGCCTTGTTGCCCAAGTTGAAGTAGAGGAACATGGAGTGTCTAAGGTGGGCTGTTTATTCCACAGCTGTGTATTAGGTGTCTTTTGTGTTCCATGCACTGTTGCAGGTGTCAACCACACTCTCGGCACCCTAGTGCTCAGTGACTCCTTGGTGCCTCCTGGGAATTTGAGACTCCCTAACTTGACACTTAGGGCTCTTCCCTATCTAGCCCCATGGCTGATTGGCTTGCAAGGGCTGCCACCTCTGTCCCTGCAGGCACGATGCCAGCTGGCTATGTGGCCACCCCTTATTCTCCATAGGCAGCCCTCAGGAAGCTGTGCACTAAAACTTAGCAGAAAGTAAGGACAACTCTTTCATCAGGTGCGTGGGTACAAAGCTCTCTCATTCGCAGGAGATTCCCATGACCCCTCAAGGCTCTGGCAGTGGCAAAGCCTCCAAAACCAAACTCAGGAAAATTCCATAAAGTCTGTTGAAACTACTGCAAGCAATGTGAATTGCTATGAACTCTTTGAGTAGCGACCAGAAACAAGAATTTGGTGATTGCTAGTTGGGCAAACTGATCATGTAACAGAGTAATGATTTGACAAAACCAATTTTTGGCTAATTTGTTTTCAGTCGGTTGCTTTTCATGCATTTCCTTTCCACAGGCTGGGTTGCTTCCCTGTCCCTAAGTCTTCTTATCCCCTTAAAATCTCCCTGATCCTCCGCAACTTAACCATCACTCCCCACCCCTCTGCCACCACCATACACAGGCTGTGTCTAGGAGAGACTGGTCCCCATAGGAGAAGCCCCTCAGGGCCTAAGGAGAAGCATTTGTTGGTGGCTGGCTGGGACAGTGACCGTGATGGGCTGATGTTGGGCCTAGACACTCCTAAAGGTTTGGCTTTGGTTCTGATTTTGAGGACTCATACCATACTGGTTATCAAATATTTTGAATATCATCTCTGGCAGTCACCATGTTGATAGCATATCCTGTTTTTAAAGAGATATTCCCTGATGTTGGTAAAAGGCTATTAGCTGCAAAAACTTCCTACATCCTGCTCCCAGTTGACTGCAAGTGCCTTAGGGCAAACCCATTGCTCATTGTTGCATCTCACTGACTGGTCAGCGGGTAGCGGCCTCGTGGTTAAAAGTGAAGTAGGACAGTAGATTCAAAGCAGACTCGATATGTGACATTGGGTAAGTCCTTTGACCTCTCTGCAGTGTCTGTCAACTGGAGAAAATGACAGCATCATCTCATCGGGCTGCTGGGGGAAGGCATATAAAGTGAGTAGTTGGTAAATGTAAAGTATTATTAATGAATGAATGAATGAGCTGACTGGATCCTCACAACAATCCTGCCAGGTATCTGTCTATGCAAATAACGCATACCTCCCTTGGGCCTCCATGCCCTTTGGAGATTTAAGTAAAACTTGACTCACACCTCAATTCTGGGACTAAGGGAGCTTGATCTCTCCCTAGAATTTCCTTGCTTCTTGTCCTAATGTTCTTATTGTTTTCTTTTCTTGATCCTCATGATTGCCTTCCAAGAACTCCATATGAGGTCTGTATTTCCATAAGAAATCCAACCACACTTAGCATTTTCAGGAGTGGGTAACTTCACTGACAATTTTACATCTGGTCAATAGCACCCACGCACCCCCCAACCCCCCACACACCCCAAGTCTTCATCATGCTCCCTGGAGTTTTTGGGCTATAATACTCTTCCCAATTGACCCTCCTCCTAACACCATGACCCTATGAAGTGCTGTTTGTTGCCCCTCTCTGGTTGCACCATTTCTCATGGGGAGAGGTCCTGCCAGGTCAGTCTGCTACTCCCCAGCTTTCCTCTCCCACTCTGTCCCTGCCTTCACCCAGAATTCTGGTGAAACCTGTCCTCAATCTTAAGCACATCATGTTTTCAGGAAAAGATTTCTAGATTGTTCCAAATTGTGCTAATTCTCTTGTCCAGAGTTAGTGAGGAGAAGATGGAATTGGTTCCCCCGTGGCACCTAGGCTGTCACCTCACTCCTTCCCAGAAGTTGACCTGGTGGCTGATATGAAGAGGGTCGCTTTCACTGCCCACTGAGGCCCTCATGCATCCCAGTCCGGGGTCAATCCCAGGGCGATCCTGGATGGCCAGGAATTGTGTCAGACGTGGTGGCACTGGGGGTTAAGGTGACCAGAGGAGAGGTGGAGTTCTCGGCTGGGTCTGTGGCAGCTCTTCCTATATCCCACCGGGGCAAATAGGTGGGCGGCATGTCCTCTCTCTCCCACTCCCAGAGCTCTCTGGTACAAGGAGAGCGATGATGCATCTATCAAGCTTTTTTGCTTTCTAGGCTGGGAGAGCTCCTTACTTTGACTTCTTTATTTTCCATCTATAACTTCTGAGGACTCACGGATGCAGGTTGTCACATTAAGCCCATTTTCACTGTAACAAAAAAGTAATGAGTAGTTTTTCCATCTCCGCTTTTTGGGCAGTAGTTTCTTTTTCGGGATGCCATCTGCCTGTCCTGGGGCCTGGTAGGTAGTGAGGCTGGGTGGCAAGAGGTCAGACCTGAGTGGTCATATGTAGTTTGTGGATCCTTCTGACCAGAACCAAGCAACCTCGGTGGCCACTGGAACTCTGGTCTCAGGAGGCTGAGCCACACATGCAACTCACCCTCCAGTCTGCACTGGCATCTCTGGTCTCCACTTGGTGATGGGCTTGTTCCATGTCTCCTTTCTCCTTTCTCCTAGTCCATGGTCCATAGCACCTTGCTCAACTAAATCTGACTTTTCTTTTTTTTTTTTTTTCAAGATTTTATTTATTTATTTTCAGACAGAGGGGAAGGGTGAGAGAAAGAAAGGGAGAGAAACATCAATATGCGGTGGCCTCTCATGTGCCCCCAACTGGGCACCCGGCCCACAAATCAGGCATGCGCCCTGACCGGGAATTGAACCGGCGACCTCCTGGTTCGATCAGACATCAAGGCTCAAAGAAGCTGGGTAACTTGCCAAGGGTTACATGGCTAGGGAGTAGCAGAGAGAGGGTTCTGTTGGCTGCTGACAATGGCTGTACCCTTCCCTAGGGTCCAAGTCTCTAAGGAATGTATGGGGACAGAGACTCAGCCCCGCGAGATTCCGTTGTGATCTGAGGCTGTGAGCCCCACCTCTCTGTGAAGTCTCTCGGTGAGGCAAACAAACCATTCGTGAGCCTCACGTGCTCTTTTGTGCCTCTGGCCTGAGGCTCAGCGAGAAAGGCAGGCCAGGGAAGCCCCTCTCTGCGGGGCCGGTGTTTGTGCTGAATTTATGTCCAGTTCATGTCCATTCTACTCCGATGTTTCTACTGAAGTTATGTCCAGTGACAGAGGGAGAGGAAGAAACTCACGTTAGAATTGCAATCTCAAGAGACCTGGGAAATTAACTGATCTTTGTCAATACACAGCAAGATTTGGCAAGTCAGCTAGGCTAGGAATGGTCCTAGGAAGCTCTCCTCCTCTTCACTGTTACATGGAGCCAAAACTTCGTGGAAGAAAAAGTGAGAGAAGCCTCCACAAGCAGACCCAGACTCAGAAGAGGAGAAAACAGAGACCAGAAGCAATTCCAGGAAGAAGGAAAGACATTACGAACACGTTAACAGAACAAACCGTAAGACATGGTGCAAGAGGTCACCTCGGAAAAGTCGGATTTAAAAAAAAAAAGTCAGATTTAGTTGAGCAAGCCCTGGCTGGTGTGGCTCAGTGGGTTGAGTGTCTGCATCTGTAATAGAAGAATGATTGTTTGTATTTTAGAAGCACGTTAATGAGGATTCAGTAGGATCAAGTGTGCAGATTATCTCACTGCACCTGGTATGTGCAAGGCCTTTATTGCTGGCTGCCTGCTCTTCCCTGGTTAAACTTCACACTGCGTTGGCTCTTTGGTGCCTCGTGCTCCCAACCTTTCCTAAATGTTTTCTTCTGTCTTCTCATCAAAGCCTATTTAAGCTGGCTTCTATTCCCTCACAGCTCTGTTCCTAGACTGATGAAATTATTCAAGCCAAGTTAAGTTGAAATTCAGTACGTATTGCTATCACGTTATTTTATCAGACACTATAGGCTGCATACACCAAGTTCTTCTTTCCACTCCCTCTTCAATTTCTTCCTTGCTAGTAGAGCTCTGATTTTTTTCAGGTGTCCACTCTCTTCCATGTGACCATGTGTTTAGAGAAGCTGACCCCATCCCCAACTTTGACCCTGGAGGAAAGAGTCCCATAGTTTCAAAAACTGGTGCTACCACAGAACCAAGACTCACAAACAGGAACATGGACGGGGCAGCCTGGGCTCTAAAGCCAGTCTAGCTGCATTTGAATTGTGCCTCCCCCTCTCCCTGGCTGGATTATCTCAGTCAGATGACTGAGCCTCTCTGTGCTTCGGTTTCCTCATCTGTGGAATGGCTTTCATAAGAGCAGTTACCTTAAAGGGTTATAAAGATTAAATTAATTTAAAAAATGTGAGTATGAGGTTATGAATGGCTGGTGCTAAGTTGAAGAGCTATTGTTGTTATAGAAAACTGAAAACCTATAGGACTGGAAGTAGGCAATGAGTCTGTAGCATCAAAATATCAGGTAAGGCCCTGGCTGGGTAGCTCAGTTGGGTAGAGCACCGTCCTGATATGCCAAGGTTGTGGGTTTGACCCCTGGTCTGGGCACATTCAAGAATCAACCAATGAAGGTGTAAATAAGTGGAACAACAAATTGATGTTTCTCTCTCTTTCTTTCTAAAATCAATCAATAAAAATTAAAAACAAACGATTGGATACCTGAGAATTTCAGCTTTGAAATCCTAAAAATCTTCCTTAACTTTGTTCACAAAGATTTTGCCCAAAGAGACGTCTATAGTCATTGTCTCTACTTCCTCTTCTACTTCCCCCCTGGCTTTTGTTTCCACGTGGCTGTTCACCCTGACCATGCCTCATCTGGCTACAGTGCTAGAGAAGTGGATTAGAATTGTGATGATATGTGAAGAAAGAGTCAACTAAACTGAGGACAGTGAGATCAGCCTCACAAGGGGGTGTGTTCAATCTCCTCTCCTCCTGATCCCTTTCTGCTTCTCCTTTTTCTGTTGTACATCTGTGCTGTTCTTCCTGGATATGTATGCTCCTTACAGATGCACCATGAGCTCTGAATCCCTACAGCACTCACACTGCTGCCTGCAGCAGAAGAGCGTCTGCTGAGTGAGGAGACAGAGGACTTTCTATAAGGATCCATTATTGCCTCTGGAAGCCAGCCCGCAAGGTTTACTTTGGCGGAAATGACAAGAGACGCTTAGATAGAATGACTGAAGCGCATCTATCTTCTTTCCAGAAGGCGTAAAGGTGAACAGGAAAGGGGATTTGAGAAGGCACACATCTGGCTTTTCTTCCTGACTTTCTCTGGTTCCACATTCTGGAAAATAACCCCAGAGTTCCCTGCCTTTATTTTTGTTTATCATAAAAAATGAGACTGAGCTTCAGATGGGTCAGGACCTCACATACCAAGTAAACAGGGAATCAGAACTAGAATGCTTGGTATTTGGGTGGGGGGTGAGGGGAGAGACAGAAATCTTGTGCTTACCTTTTTACTTTTTCTTAATTACGAAAATCACAGTCACATAATCACAGTCACACACTGTCTTCTTTCCAATGAAGATTTATGAGATTATCCCATTGCTTTCTTGCTGGAGCTCTGCAGAGAGAAAAATTAGCTTTATAAGCTGATATAATGTCCACAATACCATATGAAAATGAACGTACGGACCACCACACGGGACAGGCCCCAAAGCCAGAGCCCTGATGAATGAATGGAACCACATTATAAGGTTCTCTAGAGAGCGGGGCAAAAGGAACCGATTGTCTCCCTGAAATATACCAGCAAGAATGCAGGCCTAATTAACGAAGCCCAAGGTTGATTTTTCTTGCTGCCTTTTTCTCTGAGAGACAAAAATAATAAGAAATGAGTGAGGTTGAAAGCAAATGAGAACCATATTGGGAAAGCGAAGCATAGTCAAACTTACGGCGGAGCTGGTTGCAGAGAGCTAAAGTTCTTTAATCATCTCACTGGAGATGTAGCCAAAAATGCAATTTGAAACACACACACCCACATACACACACATTTCCACACCATACCCCCTCCTTTTTCACTGCAGATGAATCAAGATGGTGGAGACAGGATATGATGAGAACCATCCCTGCTCTCCACCTACTTTATAAAAGGCTTTGGCAGTCAGTAATCTTTGCTGCCACAGTTTGGAGAATCCATCTTTCAATTCTTATTCTTTAAACGTCCATTGCACATTTTGCATTGGCCACAAGGAGCCACTAAGCAGCTGGACTAGGTAGTATGTGGCCACTCTGCTAACAGGGCAACCTATTTAAAACCCAGATTCTTCTAATGCAAGGTCTTTCGAGAAGAAGATGAACCAGTTTGGACCCAAAAGAACATTAGTACATCTGAAGGTGGAGATAGGATGGGAAATGACAACTTTATTAGAATTAAAACAGACTATTATTAGCTAACAATTTGATGAAAGGCAGAGAGGTCTTCCTGTGTCAGGCTTAGCCAGACCGATTCAATCCGAGGCAGGCGGATGGCGATGGGGTTTCAGAATGGCTCAGTATCCACTCCACCTCCGTCCGCCTCACAGCATCTCAGAGTTTAAGGTTTAAAAAATTATGATCTGTTTGTTAACAGAGAGACAGAAGACATGTCTATCTGGCTTTAGGGAAGCGGGCTGGGTGAGATCTGAGCTTTTAATTAAGCCTAACTTAGATTGATATTAAATAAATCTGGTGTATCGCTGGAACATTTTTACCCAACTCATGGTGTTCCCATTTTTTTAAATCCTCTCCCAAGGATATGTTTATTGATTTTAGAGAGAAAAAAAGGGAGAGAGATAGAGAGAGGGAGAGAGACAGAGAGAACTAGAGTTACTGCCTTCCATACAAGACCCTACCAGGAATCGAACCCGCAGCCTTTTGGTGTACAGGATGACCCTCCCATCAACTGAGCCACCCAGCCAAGACTGTTCCCGTTTGTTAAAGGGAGCTCATATAGTGCAACTCCTGGCTTCTCCCCCTGCATTTTTCATACTTTTCCAGAGGATGGAATGTCTT
Organism: Trachops cirrhosus; assembly: GCA_028533065.1. Classification (NCBI taxonomy): domain Eukaryota; kingdom Metazoa; phylum Chordata; class Mammalia; order Chiroptera; family Phyllostomidae; genus Trachops; species Trachops cirrhosus. The sequence goes on along the minus strand of CM052551.1, from coordinate 13,405,677 downwards.
AAGTGACTGATACATCTGGGCAGGCTCATCTTAGCTCGACCCTCTTTCTCTTGGAAGTGAGTTGCTCACAGAGAGGAAACGTTCTGGCCTGTTGTTCTAGGGAAGGGACTTTCTTCCTCACCACGGCAGGTCTACTTGGCTAACAGCCATCCACATCCTCGAATCTGGCCTCTGCTAGGAAAAAAAGATATTTTTGTCACCACTTACCAGTCCTTTGCTTTATATGTCAATTTGTACAGAACATGGGTGGGAAAGATGGGTGCTATATACTGGGCTCCCTCAGACACCCCAACATGGTTTAAATGTCAAGAAACTTGAATAGAGAACTTGAAGATTTTAGCGCTAATTCTGGCTCTGTCTTCTCAGGCTTTCGAAGTTGGGGAGATATATAATCTTTTATTGCTTTGATTTCCCTGAATGTAAAACTAGTTCATGAAAGCATTACCCTATAATTATGTGTGTCACTTCAAGACTTATGTTTACGTAATGCAGTATTCCGTCACAGACTTCGTTCCAGCCGAGAAGCTTTCAGGGCTCTGCGAAGGCAGATTCTGAGGAGTTGCTATTTACGTAAGAGTTGGCTGATCAGTTTAGAGTTTTCTGAGAAAGGACGTAATGGACCTTTTGGGTTTTAGCCTTCATAAAACCGCCTATCTCCTTGGGAAGGGAGGCTCTGGCAATGGGTTGCAAATTGTTTGCAAAAGGATCCCAGGGGCCTCTGGGAAAACTGGGCCTGAGCTCTCAGTCTTGTGTCCCAAGGATCAAAGTTATGCTGGTCCACTGAAGGTGAACCAGGCTAGCCCTAATCAAGGTCAAGGTTCAGAAAGATTTATGAAGTCCCTGAAAATGAAATTATCTTGAAGAAAGGGGCATTTTATTAAGATTAGCCCGAGGACAACACAGAGCTATGGGTCAATTAACAATCACCACGCTAATGCTGCATAACAAACAACCACGAAATGTCCGTGGAAAAACCAGTCAACACTCTTTAGCCCAGGAGTCTGCCTGGGCTAGTTGACCAGGGGTTGATGGTCTATGCTGGGCTCAGATGCATGGTTCTGCTGATGTCCAATAGCCTTGTTCAAGTATATATGGGCCCGTTGGAGGTAATCTCGGCTGGCCTTGGCGGGGGTGGCTCAACTCAGTTCCACAAGTGAAAATGCATGAGGTTTCTCAAGGCCTCATCCTGAATTGACACACTGTCCCTTCCTCCTTCTTCTACTGATACTGGCCAAGGCAATTTACAAGAACAAATTTAAGGGGCAGGGAAATATACTAGGCCCCTTTAGTGGGGAAACAAAAATACACATGACAAAGGACATGGATATATGGAGGGTGAAGACTCACAACCAATGAGGTAATCTGTCAGAGTGAGGGGGCCTGGGTTTGGGCACAGTGCGGTAAGATTTATGCTGGGAGCTCCTTCTGATAAAGGCAGCCAGGCACCAATGTCTGTGCTTTGGGAAATGATGGCTGGACAAGGAAATGTGAGCTCCAAAGGGTTTTAGAGAGAGGGGAGGGGGAGGAGAAAGAGAGGAAGAGAAACGTGTATGTGTGGTTCCCTCTCTAGTGCCCCCAACTGGGAACTGGGCCTGAAACCCAGGCGTGTACCCTGACTAGGAATTGAACCTGCAACCCTTTGGTTCGCAGGCCCGTGCTCAATCCATTGAGATACACCAGCCAGGGTGGGTTTTAATTTTTGTAAGGAGAACCACAGTGGCCTGGATAAGGCTGTCACAACAGCAGAAGTCAGGAGTAGCTGCCACGTCATGAAGAGCCAACAGTGATTGCGGGGGGCACTCAGATCTCTCTCTAGAAGATGATTATAAACCTCCCTGCAACTGTGTGAGCTCCTGGGCAATCTGAGAGTATGGAGGGGATTAAAGAATGAGATTCTGGATTCCCTGATAATACGACATGCACAAGCTTTCAGAAAATTAACGGAGATATAGTCATACCTGTGCTCTGAGTTGGTGACCCAGATAATTTCATGTACACACGAAAACCACTCGCAAATGGATCCACCTCATCTATCTCTGCCATTCTCCTCTTCCCTTCGTCCTCCTTTTTTACTTTCTTTCTAATTTCCCAAAGTGTATAGTTACAAATCTTATTATTTTATTTTACTCTTTTCTTTTTTCATCACAATATATCCCTCTTTACCCTGTTCTACTTCCCCCAACCCCTCTTTCCCTCAAGTAATCACCATACTGTTGCCTGTGTCTGTGAGTTTTGTATTTTTTTGTTTTATCCCTTTACCTTTTTTACCCTAACCTCCCTCCCCTCTGACAGCTGTCAGTATGTTTTCTGTGTCTATGAGTCTGTTTCTATTTTGTTAGTTTATTTTGTTCATTAGATTCCACATATGAATGAAATTATATGGTATTTGTCTATCTCTGACTGGCTTATTTCACTTAGCATAATACTTTGCAGGTCTATCCATGCTGTTGCAAAATGTAAGGTTCCCTTTTTTTTAAACTATTTTTTAAAGATCTTTATTTATTTATTTTTAGGCAGAGGGGAAGGAAGGAGAAAGAGAGGGAGAGAAATATCCATGTGTGGTTGCCTCTTGTGCACCCTCCACCGGGGATCTGGCCAGCAACCCAGGCATGTGTCCTGACTGGGAATCGAACCGGCAATCCTTTGGTTCACAGACCAGTACTCAGTCCATTGAGCCACAGCAGCTGGGGCATGATTCCTTTCTCAATCTCTCTTTTATTTTTTACAGCCAAGTAGTATTCCATATGTAAATGTACCCGTTTCTTTTTTTTAAATCCTCACCTGAGGACATGTTTTATTGATTTCTTAGAGGGAGAGAGGAAGTCAGGGGGTGGGGTGGGGAGAGAGAAACATTGATTGGTTGCTTCCCGTTGATTGGTTATACGCCCCAACGAGGGATCAAACCTGCAGGTTTTGGTGTACAGGACAATGCTCCAAGCAGCTGAGCCACCTGGCACCGCTTTTTTATCCACTCATGCACTGAGGGCACTCGGGCTGCTTCCACATCTTGGCTATTGTAAATAATGCTTCAGTGAATGTAGGGATGCATATATTCTTTCTGTTTCAGGCTTCTTTGGATATATTCCTAGTAGTGGAATTGCTGGGTCATAAGGCAGTTCTATTTTTAATTTTGGGGGGCAACTCCATACTGCTTTCCACAGTGGTGGCACCAATCTGCATCCCCACCAATAGTGCACAAGCATGCCGTTTTCTCCATGTCTATAGTACAAATCTTGAGGAAAGGATCTTGATTCCCATTTGGAAAATGGTCAGTATTATGGATGAGAGGGATTAGAAGTATTATTCTGTTTCCTCCCCTTCATAAGTCAGTTTTGGAAAAATCCTTTCTCCTCCACTTCCAACCATTCAGTATATGGTGCAGATTCAACCCCTGAGGCTTCATTCAACCATGGCAAGGATTTTCTGTTTCCTGCCCCTTGTTCAAATGGAGATGAAGGATCCTTTCTTCCTACAAGGCCATGAGCAGCCTGGAAACCAGTGGCGCTGGCCGCCCATGTGTTTAGGGGAGAGCAGAGATTTAAGAGCAAAGGGTGCTCTTCTGCCTGCACTGCCCACCCTTCCCCCAGTCCCTGGGGTCTTCCAGCATACCTCTCCCGTGTCCCACCCTGTCCAGCGTCTGAAGTCACACAGGGTAGTTCATGAGCAAACATGTTCAGTGAACACAGAAAGAACAGCCCATCTCTCAGACCTGTTAAGGGGCCTGCATCTTGAAAGTTTAATATCTCTGCTTGCTTCCCGGGGCAGGAGGCCACCCCCACCTACTCTGCCAGCTCACCCTGTCAACGGGAAGGACAGCTCGGTGGGCCACCTGAAGCCTGGTTCTCTATGGACACTTGTAAAGATGTGATGGGAAAGAAATCCGGTGGTTTGTGAATATCAGCGTGCTGCTTTGTGGGAGGATGCGGACACTGGGATAGTGTGTTGTGAAAAATATGAGCTAATTTAGTTTTAATGTTATAATTATACTTATTGTTAAACAGGCAACAATAGAGTGACATGGTTTAAAATTCAAAGGTACAAATGTTATCTGGGATAAATTCTTCTCTGCAACCCCAAATGTATGTTTTGGAGTTATATAGATGCAGATGCAAATCCTGGCTTTAGTGATGATTAGCAGGGTGACCTTGGGTAGGTGACTTGATCTCTCTGGTCTTATATAGTGGGGAAAGTAATACCTATACCATAAAGTGGTTGTGATTCAAAAAGATGTTATGTATAAAGTACTTGATATAGTTTTGACATTTGATGACCATAAATGACAACTATTCATTTCACAAAATAGACTCAGGTGGGCAAAAAAGTACCCTTCTTTATTTTCCTGCTTCTAGCCATACTTTCTATCTTGAGTCCTCATTCAAACTGATATAGAAGAGTGTGCGTAATTTTTTATGGGTAAACCCAGTTAAATCCAGTGATTTCCTAGCCATTATAGGTTATAACTGAGTCCCAGTCACGATTTCCTGCTCCTTCTTCTTCTGGATCCCTGGTCTTTGTTCTAGTAGGGACAGGGCTGTCCATTCAGTCTGGCTGCTGTCACAGGTGCCAAGGTGGTGTTGCAGCCCGGGCTGGGGTGGGTGGAGGCTGAGCACCTACTTCCCAGCCTTGGTTTGCCTCGGTGCCCTGATGCCCTGCTGCTTCAGAAGCACGCTGCCCTGCGTCCATCCAAGATGCCCTCCCACACACCGGCAGTCAGCCCGCGGGGATGTGGCTGCGTCCTCCCAGAGCTCCAGCCGTCCTGTTCACGGGCTGCACACTTCAGCTGTGCTGGTCCCAAGGCCCCAGATTCCTTTTGTTTCACTCGGGGGCCTTGGGTGTTTTTGGATGACCACCCACACCCCTTTTGGACCCAGAAAACTCAGGGTAACCGCTGGCTTGATTATGTTATGCCAACATGTCTCCCCTGCTGATGGAATGCAGCAATGGGTCAGCCTGGCCATCTCTCTGGACTTCATGCAGGTAGCAGGACCCAGGCTCTCTCCAATTTCAGATCCCCCAGTTTAAAAGTGTTCCTTTAGCCGGCTGGTATAGCTCAGTGGATTGAGCGTGGGCTGCGAACCAAAGGGTTGCCAGTTCAATTCCCAGTCAGGGCATGTGCCTGGGTTGCAGGCCAGGTTCCCAGGGGGGCCATGTGAGAGGCAACCACACATTGATATTTCTGCCTCTCTTTCTCCCTCCCTTCCTCTCTGTCTAAAAATAAAAATAAATAAAATCTTTAAAAAAAAAAGTGTTCCTTTGTGTGCTCCTACCAGACACACCCACGCCTGTGATTTGGCCATGGGGAGGGGACACTTTGGAAGGGTGCACAACTGCTCCACAGCATCTGAGTCTCATTTCTTCTTCAACTCTCCTCTCTGCACAGCTTAGATGGCTTCGTCTATTGGTTTGGAAGCAGAGGAGGATATAGATGTAGGGGAGGCAGGAAAAACTGGGTGCTGCCTGTTCACAGCTTCTTTCATATGTTCTCTGTCTTATGTCTAGATAATTCCTTCTGAAGCCAAGGAATTTGGTGTTCTTGCTCCCTGTTTCTGCAGTGTTTGGATTATAGGAAGCTACTGAGAGTACCAGTGAGTGATGTATGTGAGGATACGTGTGGGGGAATGTGCCATTGCTACTACCTGTAACCCCACACTCACTCTGCTGTCCCTGCCGATGCTCCTGGTTGGTGTTTGTTCCAGTAAGGAGCAAGGCATCCAGTCATCCTGAAGAGGAGGCACTTCATTTGTTCTAAAAAGGTATCTGTGATTTAAAAAGAAGAGCACTTGCCTTGACATGATGCCAGGTGGAGTCCAGATGCCGCCTCTTCATTGCTAGGTGATCTTGAGCACTGAATGCCTCTGAGTCAAGGTTTTCTTATTTCAGATTTAGAACAAGGCTCACAATTATAACTTTCGAGGTTGCTACAAAAATGGTCAGGTAATATTTCTGAAGGTGGTTTAATTTCTGTCAAGCCCATTAAATTCTCAGCTAGAGTTTTCCCAAGTCCTCTAACCAAATAAATCATCTTCCTATTGAAGGCTATGCAAATAAAGTGGGAAGAGATTAGTTAACCATCCTCCCAGACACCTTGATAAGAATACTCAAGTGATAATAGATGCTGACACAAAAGCTGGTAATGAGGCCAACATCCATAGGCAATTTACAAGGAGAATAGTCCTATAAAGTTCTGGGCTTTAAAGCTGTATCAAATGGGGTCCCGATAACAACAGCGGACTCTTAGAGAAACTTAGCTGTGATCTGGTATTTGACAAAATAACTTTATATACCTGTGATGGACTTGGATCCTCCTGAAATTCATACATTGGACCGCTAACCCTCATGGGTTGGTATTTGGAGATGGGGTCTTTGGGAGATAATAGGGTTAGATGAAGACATGAAGGACGGAGTTGGTGCCCTTATAAGAAAAGACATCAGAGAGTATGCAAGATCTCTCTGTCTCTCTCTCTCCCAGGCATGTGAGGACACAATGAGAAGCCAGTCATCTGAGCCAGGGAGAGAGATGCCCCCAGAACCTGACCACGCTGGCACCCTGATCTCAGACTCCAGCCTCCAGAGCTGTGGGAAAGCACGCTGCTGTTGTTGAAGGCCCCCAGTCTGTGGTATTTTGTTATAGCCTTATAAACCCTCTGTTTCTCCATGGTTGGTTCCTTCCGATCTGCCAAGGCAAAGTCTGTCTATAGAGCTTTCTTTCTCTTACACTGGAAAGGCAAGCAAACATTTATCAACATCTGTGAACATTTTCATTCCATCCATGGAGCTAAAAATCCATCAAATACTTACCACGCCTTTATACTTTTTTGAATCCACCTTCAACCAATACAGTTATTTCTAGAAAGAATGTGCACAAGCTTCTGCCAGTTTTCAAACATGCATCTGGTAAAGAGGTATTTTTCTTCCATTTTTGAAAAACGCAACCAGTTCCTCTCTCATCTTCTCTAGTAAATCATCAGTTCTTTGAAAACAGCAACACGGTAACTCTTGTTTTTGACGGATATGCAAATCCTAGGTCAGATCTATCTGGGTTTTCATTCTCGTGGTTCAGTTGTCATTCCATCACTTCGTAGCTGTGTGACTTGGGTTTTTACAAACCCTCACCCAATTTTCCCGTCCATAACATAGGGAATGTGCCTGCCACACAGGGTCGCTGTGAGCCTTAAAGCTAGTGGGGGAAAATACTCAGCACATTGCTGGATTCCCAGTACACCCACATATGGAAGGGATTATGAATTTACCCCAGAGAAAATGGAATCCCAGAGAAGTTAAGCATCTCAGAATTGAGTCCCAGAAGAGTTAAGTGTCTGACCTCGTACAGTGCAGTCGGTGAGCAGGAGCTGGGCTCTCCCACACGTGGAGGCTCTGAGCCTGTGCAGACACGGACCTGGGCATGATGGGAACACAACTGCTCCCTGGGGAGCATCAGGGAGCTCAGGGATACTCAAGGACTGCTGGACATTGAGTAGGGAGATAAACCAGAGCTTGGCTTGAGGTCTTGGACCAGTTCTTACAAAATGTCATTGGAGTTGAAGAGGGAGGTGCCCTCCTATCAGGACTCTGCACTTCAGAGCTTGGGTGCCCCTCTCCTGCCCAATCCATGCCCCAGGGCCCCTTTCTGGGTACCTAGATAAGTGGCTCAGAACAGGGACCTGGTCACGTAGAAGGGAAATGGAGACACAGATTCCTGTGAGAGAGAGAGTGTGTGTGTATGTAAACCCAAGGCCTTGAGAACAGAAAGCAGGGGAAGCCATGGCACAAACACCAACCAAATTAGGGCGGGGAAGCAGCCTGAAATGAGGGGCAGAAGGAGAGGAGTATAGGCAGCTCAAGAATGAGGATAGGAGGGTCCTGGCAGCGGCCAAGGTAGCATGACCGCCCCAGGCTTCCTGAAAGGTCCACTAGAGCATGGGACATGCATGCTGGTTCACACAGTTTGGGGCCAAAATTTCATCTCTGGAGCCATCCTCATATTGGTCCTCCAAAGAAAAGTCCTTCTCATCTTGGTTCCTTTAGAAAACATCCCACGTCCTGCACGTTGTAGGGATTAAATCTTTGTGGAATGAACTGGAAGTCACAGTCCATGGGACTGGGGTGGGGAGGGGTTTGCCTCGGGCCTCCACACAAGACCTGCTTCACCGTCAATCACATTCATCACAGTGAATAATTCTTAGAACGCATGCCACAGGAGCAGGACCCTCGTTTGCATGTCCTGGGCACAGTCCGGGGACTGTGGTCCAGCTTCTCCATTTCCTGTGCTCATGTTCCTGACATTGTTCTGAGAGGTCATCCCCGGTTACAGTGGATCGTGAGGCAGGAAGCAACTCATTCCCGGCCCCACCGCCAAGTTCTTCTGTGGTTCTGGGTCCCTGAGCAAGCGATCTCCTGACTCCCTCTTGAAAGTGTGAAGATGGCTTAGGGATGAGACTTTGAAATGATTTGCCAGCTAGGAAAGAGAATACCGCATGTTTCATAGATGTTCGCAGGGGTGGAATTGCACACATGGCAAAGCCATCTTCTTTCCTCTGTGACTGAGAAGAATTATAGAACTCGAACTGGACAATCTGTTGTTCTGATGTTTGAGGAGGTGTGGCCAGTAATCTTTAAAGGTGGCCATTCCCAGCTCACATCAAGAGGGGGTAAATAAGTGGAATCAGCTGGTTTTGGAAGGAGGCACTGAAGGCCCCAATAAAACAGCTCACCACACCTTAGACCCCAGGCTCTGCTCAAACCTCCCCATAAGGGTCTTAGTCTGTTGGGAGGTTTTGGTGTTATACCTGGCACCAGCACTGCCCTGGAGTCCAGTAGGCCTTATAAAACTCTCTCACTTGTGTACAAGCCAGTTCCTGCTTAGCATGTGGGGAAAGCACCTACTGTGTGCTCTTCTGGAGCATTCAGGGTTTGGCCAGTTGGAAGCTGCATGTAACAGTTTCTGCAAAGCCTAGCTACGGGCATGTTGCATTGTGGGTACTCAGTGATATCTGTTGAATGAAAGAACGTGCCTGCTCTGTGTAGCTAAGGTTGGGGCAGCTCCACTTACCCTCCCTGGAGGGAAGACACCATTGATGCGTACCCAAGGAACATTTGGTGGGTGCCCAAAGCTGGGGAGGGACCCTCAAATATAATACTAACACTTATTTAGCACTTGTCAAATGTGCCAGGTATGATTATAAGCACTTTTATATATTTTAACTCAATATTCACAACAATCCTGTTCTCTGATTATTAGTCCCACTTTATAGATGAGGTCGATGAGGCCCTAAGGACATTTGTAAATTGCCTAATGGTTGGGATGCTAGGGGAGGTTGTCTGAATACAGACGGTCTCACTCTGGATCCTGCCCCTTTAACCACTCAGTTACACCACTCATCAGCGCAGAGCTCCTACGGGGAGCAGACTCCTGCAGAAGGCACAACTCTGCACCATGTCACTGTCCTCTCTGACCAGCTGCCACCATCGGCTTCATGACACCCCAGGGTGAGCGAGGCCTGGTGTTTCTGTTTTCTAATGGCATACTGCACTGCAGAGCAATCAGGTGTCTCACTCTGTGTCACTACACTCAGTGTGGCAGAGCGGTGATCAGAAAGTGAGTCTGCTTGCCTCCGTGATGCAGCTCAGATCTCTGCAGCCACCTGCACCACAGATGCCAGCCTAGGACACTTCTTAGCCCCACCCACAGCAGGCTGCTTTGCCCAAAGGTAACAGTCGCTGCCACACTCGGTGATCAATTTATAAGCACCTGCTATGAGTGAGGGACCTCAAAATAAAAAGCCAGAAATAGAAGAGACTTAAAAGAGCATTTAATCCACCCCATCATTTTACAAATGCAGAAACTGAGACAGGTTGCTCACATTCCCAGACTACTGGGTAGCAGTGGAGGAAGTGGACATCTCATGTATTTTTGCTGCTCTGCCGTCCTGTGCTGGGCATTGGCAATGGTCTGTTCCAGCAGCCTCTCCTTACCGCCGGCAGAACCTCTCCTGAGAGCCTCTCTGGCTATACGGAGACCCTGCAGGTCTGGGGCAATCCACTCAACTCACCCTTGTGGCTGCCATCAGTGCATGGAAGGCAAGCCCAGCCATGTGGGGTCAGGCACCCAGCCTTAGCGATTCTCCCCAGGCCTTTGTATAAAAATGATCCTTGGTAAGCCATCCATCCTGACCATCCCCCTCCCACTCCTCGCCCAAAACTTAATTAATCATGTTTGCATCTGGATCCAGACAAGACAATAGCAGGGATGTGTTTTTGGTTAGGAACTGAAGCTGCATTCGCAAAGGAATGTTGATTAGTTAGTGGTCGGTATCATTTTTCATGCCTTTTTAAGTTACAAAAAATTTTAATATCAAAGCATTTCTCCCTGCACCGCACAGATCTATTTCTCATAAGTGCATTCTGCTGGCATAATTTTCTTTTCCTTCCTGCGGGCTCTGTTTATGAGATGATCCATCAGGTTGTCTCAGAGTCTCTGGCCCTTCAGCAACCGGAGGCATTCCAGGTGAGCCGTGAGCTGTAGCTCGCAGCCTCTCCCCATGTGGAAGGAGGAAGGCAGGCTTCGGTCAGAGCCGACCAAGGAGACAACAGTCATTCACTGCAGGGACAGCGAGCTCTCCCTGGAGCACGTCCCAGGCCAGGTTGAGCCCTCATTATAAATGCTGGTGCTCTTAAGGAAAGGATGAACTCTTAAATGGAAGAAAACGTTCCAAACCGACTCTAGACCTACAGAACTGGAGGTCAATCTGAATACCTCAATTCAGTCTTCAGTTCTCACCAGGAAAATATCTTCAATCTGGGGAAATCTCTTAATGCAGGAAGCACGTCTTAATGTATACAACATGCCCTGTGTGTAGAACCTGTCAAGTCGCAGACGACAAGTCAAGGCAGTAAGTAATGTTGGAAATATGTGGCGGGGCCGGAAATCTGGCTGCCCCACCAGCACTCAAACTAGGCTTCCTCTTTGGACAAAGATGATGGAGGAGTCAGGGAAGACAGCGTGGTGCCTCTTTGGTCCAGTGGCCTTTTCAGCTCGGTTCCAAACCCTGTCTTAGGTACCAAGAGTAGAGTTGTGATAGGACTGACCAGTGCTGGCAACAAGATGCTCCATCCATCCATGGCTGACCCTCCATACAACTTAGAACCCATCAGCATCATAGGGTCACTGATCCCCAGACACCACTGGCCCCAGGGGATGGGAAAGGGCTGGTTACAGAAAGGATTGATCGGCTTAAGTGATTTATGCTTGTGGCAGGCTGTTAATCCAGGAACTGGAATGCAGGACCACAAGACACTAGGAGGTTGACAAGCAATTCAACCTTTGTGCCCCAGGGGATCTACAAGGGATGGAGCTGGCATCTGAGCCACTGTGTTCCAGGGAGGGAATGCAGGTGATGCAGATAAAGAATTGATCAACAGTAAAGTACAGTCATACCTCGGTACTCGGCTTCAGAACTCGTCAAACTCTGTTCTTGTTGTGTTTTGACAAAAAAAATGCTTCAGCATTCAGCGCTTCCTTGGGGCTCTTCACACTTGCTAGAACTTGTATGAGTTATACCGCCTGGCAAGAGAAAATGCTTCATTGTTCGGTACTTGTTGGTTTCAGCACTCATCACGAGTTCTGGAACAAATTAATGACGAGGACCAAGGTACCATGGGAAATTGTCCCTGGACTGCAACTCTTACCTGATTAACCTTTTTCCAAACCCCTTACCTACGCTTTCTTCTCCTTATAAAAAGGTCAGCTTGAGATGAGATGTTAAGACAGTTTTTAGGGTACACGACCTCCCATCTTCTCAGATCTCTGGCATCTGAATAAAGCGCCCATAAGGATCCAACCAACCCTTGTCTCTACTTATTGGTTCTGGTAGTGACAGGCAGCAGGAACGCCGACTCTTCCAGTTTCAGGCTCACTGCAGGGAAGTCCGAGAATTCAGTGTGTGTTTGGGGCACACTGGGCTCCAAAGCACTTTGTGTTTGCTATTTGAATTGATCAAGTAAATGCTTCAGATGATTACTCCTCCTCCTGACTTTGGCAAAGAAGGCTGATCGTGGGTTAGAATGTTGAAGCTGCTGACTGACCTCAAGACCGAGAGTACTCTGGGACAACTAAATAGCAAACTCACATTCTGAGAAATCAACCAATTAATTAAATCATTATTTGTTTGGAAAATAAATCGAATGCCAACTGTGTGCCAGGCCTTGTACTAGAGGCAGGCTGCACGGGTCCCATCTACCCCTGGGCCTAATCATGGGGGTTTGGCCTGACTTGGTCTCATTCTTTGTCCCTCTCCCCCCAGCCTCTCCTAAGACATGACCTTGGGGTTGGACAGGGACTTGGGTGGATATTTAGTTGCAGCTAACCTTGGCTCTAAGAAAAACATTTAGTATGTCCACTTTTCAACTGAGGCACAGGTGCAGGGTCCTTGAGCTACAGCTCTTGGGCCAGATGTGGCCTGTTGCCTATTTTGGTAAATAGTTTTATTTAAACAAAGTCACACATTCATTTCAGGATTGTCTGTGGCTGCTTTTACGCTGCACCCCCAGAGTTGAGTAGCTGAGACAGAGAATGTATGGCTCACACATCCTAAAATATTTACAATCTGGCCCTTTACAGAAAAGTTTGTCCTGTATAAAAGATTTGCATTTTCCATGTAGAAAAGTCAATGGTTAAATAGGAAGTATACTTGGATGTCCTGATTTCTTCTCCAAGACCCGAATCACAGACTGGCCTCCTCATTATAATGTTCTTTGTTTTGTCTCTAATATTTTTAATCATTGTGATTTCTGCCCCCTGATGGAAAATGTCTAAAATATCAACGGGCCATCACAGGAAACAAAGAATGATACGTTCTTGAAATCTTTAGTCCAACAATGGAGTGCAGAAACCAGGGGAAGACTGTGGGCGTGGACTTCCTGAGGCCTGACCTGAATTCAGAACTGTTGACCCCCCTCGGTTACTGACCCAAAGCAAAGGGCAGAGTGGAAAGCAGGGCTGTGCTGACTCTAGAAAGCCAATGTGACCACCCAAATCAGGTAACTTCCAGGTATTTCTTTTAGAATTTAAAAGCCCCCCCTCCCCCAGATAGAGGTTTGTAAAGCACGCACAAAGAAAACATTTTGGATATTGTGATACTCTAAGAGAGTCCTTGGGGAGGAAATTATGCTTTATGTAAATAGTTTTATTATCATTTGTATTTTACAGGTAAAAACATATGAATTTTTTGTGGTACTTCCCAGACTTTTGGGCAGGTGAACAGATGAAGAATGAAGCTCACAAGTGTTAGCTTGCTTGCACATCACCCGCAGTCTGGCTAACCCAAGGCACTGTGGGAAATTCCCATCTTAAATATTCTACTCAATAACCTCACGATGTGACACTGGGACCCTGTCCACAAATGGGCTCATGAAGACTCTCCCAGGATGTCCTCCTAGGTGCCTGTATCCTCAAATCACACACGAAGATATTCCCTGGCCCCTCAGGGCCCCACATCATTTTCCCATTCTTGCTGGGATGCTAACTGAGAATTTGAGGGTATCGGATAATTTACTGGAACTGAGTGCACCTTGGCACCTTCTCTTGGGTCATGTCTTCTTGGACTGAACATGCCAAGGCCCAGGAGGGATGAGCTGGGAGGTGGCCGTGTTTATATAACTCATGGAAGTCAAAGAAGAGACACCTTTGAAATCTCCTGGGAAAATGTCCAAAATGACCGTGGGAACTGCAAGGGAGTGAAGGCACATTGACAACAGCCACAGCTCCGGCTCCGCTGGGCCCAGCACAACAGACTTTTCTGAGGGGCTGCTTGGCCGCAAGCCTGTGTGCAGGGTGGCGTATTGGGGGGGAACAAGCCTCTGGCTTTGCTTTGGAAGCTCTCAGTGGGGGCCACTAGCCTGGCCCTGCTGGCCGAGCGCCGTGCAGTGATGGAGCCTGCGGCAGGAGGATCTGGGGTGACAGCAGGGCTCTGTGGGGAACCTGAGGAAGAGTCCGACTGTCAGCAAGGCCCGACTCTCTGTCCGGTTGTCAGAGTCCTCTCCAGCTCAAAGGTTTAGACTGATCTCTTCTGCCTCAGTCTTGTGAAGTGGTGCTGTCACCGGAAACCCAGGGCGTAGGCCCAGACTATCCAGATTATTGCTCAGTGGACATTACATTTCCCTCACAAATGCCCCTTGAGAGAAGCAACCCATCCCCATTTTACAAAAGGGGAAAGTAACTCAGAAAGATGAACTGATGGGCCCTGTGTCACACAGATTAAAAATGGTGGAGCGGAGAACCCCAGGGACTGGACCCCAGCTGTGCCCAGTGAGCCTGGAAGGGAAAGGAGGAACACAGAGGAGCGGCTTAAGGGCTGGGTTTCCCTTTATGGGTGTGCAGGTGGGCCGTGTACAAAGACCCAAGCAGAGGGGACCGCTGCGGGGTGAAATTCAGCCTGTGTTCTGATCCCTAAGCCACGTGCCCCAGCAAGGTTCTGGGTCCTCTGGGAAAGGCCTCCTTTTTCTGATATGCACCGAGATGCACTGGTGGCTAGTGCTGGCCCTGCTTGTGGGTGGACATTTAGTGAGGTCGGGTGAGGGGAGGGACAGCAGATCCCCAGACCTGTGTGGTGCAGGGAGGCCTACTTTGTATTACAGCCTTTATTGTTCTGGTTTGACTTGTACTAGCCACTCCTTTCTCCACTGAACACCTGTATGAAGTCACCCAGTGGAACATCTACCCATAACATGCTTTCTCCAAGACCAAGGCAAGAGATGAAAAAGAAAGATGAGTGACAAGAGTAAAGGTACATCGTCAATTTAGACATTTAAAAATGGTTGCAAACAACACTTAGAGTTATTCCCAAACATCATGGCAGCACGGAGTTCCAGGAAGGAATAATGAATAAATATTTATTGAGTGTTGTGAGCTTAGTATTATGCTTGGACTTTAACTGAAGGTAGAGCAATTAGTGATAGAAACCCTGGAATTCATCGACATCATCAAACCTTTTTCACCAACTTGGGGTCCAAATGCAGTTTACTGTCTTTTTTTTCAGGACCCTCCCCACCTACCTTGTGAACAGGAAATCCAGTACCCTCACCTTTGTTCCCGTCCTCGTCCTGAATTGCCTGAGAATGCTGAGGACTTACAGTTTAAAGACTTAAGCTCGAGGAGCCCGATTGCTTGATGAGTACTGTTGTTGATCTTGCTGCCCTTGATGGTGCTTTTGAACGTGGACTCTGTCCAGCTTAGGAGCTAACTTGGGTTAGGCTGGTGGAAGGTCCTTGGTGATGTTGCCCCACAGGTGCCTGACCTGCTTATGGAGATTCTGAGTTCACATTCTTGTGCTCGGGTATCCTACCCCCAAATGCACCTGCTGTGTGGAGCAGGCGGTTCTGGAGACGCTTCCAGCGTCAGCCACACCAGGCTGCATCAATACTGGACTTCCTCTGCTTCTTCAGCAATGCTCTTGGCTATTGTATTCAGATGGGGCGATGGGCTAGGCCTTCTTTTTCATTAAGTTAATTTTATTTCTGTGGCCTAATTGTCTCTGGGCCTTGGTTGGGGGCAC
Organism: Trachops cirrhosus; assembly: GCA_028533065.1. Lineage (NCBI taxonomy): Eukaryota > Metazoa > Chordata > Mammalia > Chiroptera > Phyllostomidae > Trachops > Trachops cirrhosus. The sequence continues at coordinate 13,390,129 of CM052551.1, read as the reverse complement.
CCCAGTCCACCCTCTCTGGTGTTCCTGTTTTCTCACCTTGGGAAGCAGGGCCTGGCAGCCTCAGCATTTTCTTTCCCAGGTTTTGAGCTTCTTTTCCAAACTGATACAGCTCCTCATCAGGGGCTGGCTTTGCGTGCCAGAAGGTTTAAGGACTTGCAACCTTGCCTAGTAAAATGTTCTCTTGTCTCTCAAGGTCAGAACATAGCAGGCCTCCACATTTACATAACCAAGAAAAACCTTCACATTACTTTTCTTTTTCACCAGAAACTCAAAACCCTTCGATGACCTGGAGTCTGAATTTTCACACATAAGAGAAGGTAAAATTCTTACTTCTGCCTTCACAGAAGCCCTGTCACGTGTCCTAATACTATGCTGCAAACTGGGCATCTGAGCAGTTAGAGAACAGCCACACCGACCCTTCCTGTCCCTTTTCTAGCTGCTTCCTAGTAATGTCATCCTTCACAGCTGGATTGGAACTTTACCTCCTAAATAAACCATTGTCCCACCATACGCAGTGTGTATTATTATCATTCCCATTTTACAGACCCAGGAGCCACTTAGGGGAGTTAAGTAACTTGGTTGAAACGCCTCATCTGCTGAATAACAGGTCCATAATTGCCATGCAGGTCTGACTCCAGCTCTGAGCTGAGTCTAGCCCTGCCTTATCCCCAGGGCCACATGTGATTGTGGGAAACTCTGGACTGGTATAAGGGCCAGAGCGCTCTGAGGCTGCAGCCAGCCCCCATCCCAGCGTCGCGCTGGGAAGCAGTGTGGAGGAATCGGAGGAATTGTGACCTCAGGGCTGGCGGCCGGGGACACCCTCACCCGCTCAGGCTGCCAGCCACGGGGGAGAAGGCGCTGGCCGGAGCCCAGAGAGGATCCCCCACAAGAAATATATCGCGTGCTGACACTTTTATGACCTGGGACCGCTTACAAAACACCGGCCGGTGCACAGCTCTGCTTTCCCTGCCCAGCTTGAGCTCACATGCTCGCCCCGCGGCTGCCACTTGGAGTCAGGAAAGCCCATATATTTCCCTCCCCAGATAGGCCTAGTGGTTCTCGTCAGGTGCAGAAAGCCAATAAATCACCAGCGAAGTCTCCGTGTATCTATCAGTCAGGAGGCTTGTCATCTTCCCGGCCTTGATCCACATGAAAGCCGCCAGCAGCGAGCAGGGCGGGGCGCGGGGCGCGGGCGCGGCGAGCCCAGGGCGGATCTGGCCACACGGCCCGCGGACACCTGGCGGGAGCGGGTGGGGGCGCCGCCGTTGTTCGCAGCTCGGAGGGGCGCGGAGATTTACACCCCCTCCCTTCCGCACGCGCTTCCTCTCTCTTTGAAGTCCAGTGGCCCCGGATTGGGGGTGGGGAGGCCAGGCCTCCAGCCTGGGGGTTTTAATATTCCCATCACGTCCCCACAGCAGCTACCTTGGGGGGAATGAAAGCTATCAAGGAAGTTCTGGGCGACCTCTGGGCAACACGCAGGGAGGCTGGGGCTTTCACACTGCACTGCCCTGTCTTGACATCCAGGCCTGGCCGCCTGGCAGAGTGCGGCTTGGCAGAAAAACGCTTTGAAACCAGAGTGGGGACTTGGATGCCAGTCCCCCTGGGCAGAGGGCCTGCTCGCTGTGGAATCTGATGGACTTTGATTCAAATCCCATCTCTGCAGTTGCCATCTTTCGGGCTTTAGTAGATTTACTGATAATGTGTGCTATTTTCTCATGTGTAAACGGGCATGCAAGCCCCTTCCTCACAGAGTTAAATGAGGCAATCTGCAAATTGCTTAGCACGGGGCCATAGCTACATTTTTATGATTTTTCTCTTCTGTAAAATGTTGGTTTTGGACTAGATGCACTTTAAGGCCACTTTTAGCTGTAAGCTGTGCACCCAGAGCCAATGGCGCAGGTGGCCACTCCCACCCAACCAGGTGGCCTGCTCAGGCTCCTGGGACCCCCAGTTCACACACTGGCATTTACCATGAGGATCCCAGAGCCACAGGCCTGGGAAGTCGGGGTGCTTCTGCTGAGTGCCTTCCTTCAGAGGCCCGGGCGGGGCTCGCAGGTACTCTCACGTGTGAGGGGCACTGCAGGGTACTGGATGGGAGGCCCTAGGCCTCCCCCTGAGAACTGAGCCTTCAGGGGTTACAGGAACTTCTCTGGGTCCCACCGTCAGCCTTTTCGTCCTGCAGCCATGCCTACCTGTTCAGGTACCACATGGACCATGTGGAGGAGAGAAAAGAAAAAGTCCCCTTTTGGGCGCCACTGCCCTTTTTAATATTGCACTCAACAGTTTTTGAAAGAGCCTGTCATGTGACCTCTCTGGGCCAGCAATGGCAACATGTGGGTACAGGACTACCTGTGCTTTTCAATGGGGAGCTAGTGAAACAGGGGCTGGGACTGTCCTGCGTATTGGAGAATGTTGTGCACCTGGGTCCCTCGACATTAGGGGCCAGCAGAACCTCCAGGCAATGGGACAATCGAAAATGCCCTCTCATTTCCAAATGCAGAGTGCAGAACTGCTGGGCAATCCCGTTTCCCCTCTAGTCCCAGTATCACATCAGTGTAAGAGCTCCGGTTTAGGTACCGATAAATCACCTCCTGTGACTTCGGCAAAGCTTGTTAGTGGTTTTTTAAAAAATCTGTATTATGGGCACAATCAAACTTGTCCTGTACTATTTATATCACAAAGCTCTTGTGAGGATATAGTTTTAAAAAGCAGATATGAAAACACTAAAGATGGTTTCTAAAGGTAAAGTACCCCTATTATTTTCTTATAAATAATAATAATAATAGTACCTTGTGAATAGGCTCTAGGCATTGCATGTACATCCATTTAATTCTAAAAGGATTCTCTGAGGCAGGTTTAATTCTTTTCATTTTATGCATGAAGAAAATAGATGAAGACAGTAAGAGATGTGACCAAGGCCAGGGAGCTAAAATTTGGACGCCAGCTGTCTGAGCACAGAACCCACGAGAAAACAACGTCTCCTCCTTCCTGTTCCCACGGGTCAGAAAGGGCTTGTCCCCGGAGCAGCACATCCCCCACCCGTGAGCGGGTTACATCCGAAGCAGATCATCAGATGGCTGCTGTAAGTGATGGACTGAGAACAAGAGGAGCCAGTGACCTTCAGGAGGAGGCCTGTCTACTGTCTCGCTCATGGGGACTCTCCATTTTTGGTGTCTGTGCCTTCCTTTCCTCCTCTATGAGAATGAAGACTTCTTGAGGTCACTTTGATCTTTCGTATATTCTGATACTTCCCTCCAGCTCTCTGTTCCTGCTATGTCCTGTAGCACACACCAGAACTAGGGTTGCCAGACTTACCAAATCAAAATACAGCATGCCCAGTTAAATTTGAATTTCCTATAACAATGATTTTAAATTATATATATGTCCCAAACATTGCATAGGACTATACTAAAAAATTACTCATTGTTTATAGGAAGTTCAGATTTAATGGGGTATCCTGTCTGTTACCTGACAACTGTAAGCAGAATCCATTGTATTCCAGTGCCCCCCCACGAGCTTCAAGTCCGTCAGCATTGACAGCCAGAGAGGGGCGGGGCTGCCCAAGGCAGGGGACTTGGGGAGGTTAGGGGGCTCCAGAACACGGAAGTCTTCTTCCCAGGGACATTCTCTGTCCAGCAGAGAATATATTGTAGAAACCACAATAGGAGGCTCGTCTGAAGTCTCAAACCAGCACCTTCTGGAAGTGACGCTGGACCCCTTCCTCTCCCTCCACAGGACATCCACTCATCTAACTCCCTCCAGTCTCTCCCTCCCATGTTCTCTCAGATACCTTCGTTTCCCCCATCTTCCATTTTGGTCCAACACGCTCACCTGAGGGACCGCAGCAACCTCCTCACTTGGCCTCCTGTTTGTAGTCCTGATTTTGAGTGTCCACCGTCCACACTGCAACCAGGGTGATCCTGCTTTCTTTGGAAAAAACAGGCTTCCTCTGATGACCATAGTAATCCACGTTGATTGTAGAAACATTAGAAAATTCCACAGGAATAAAGAAGAACATCCAATCTTCCCTGGTCACTTGTCCACTCAGAGTTTGTGCCAGGTTCTCATTTTCTCCACATTAAAGATCCAGGACTCCAAGACTGAGAAGTCGAGACGCCTGGGATCTGGCCCTCCCTGCCTCTCCTGTCCCTGCCTGATAAAATCGAGCTCGAACCTCAACCCCAGCCACATAGCAGTCTTCCCCGACCCTACACAACGAACCGTGCTCTTTGTCTAGGGCTTTGCAAAGCCTTTTCCTGTTTCTTTCTGGATGTGGCTTCTTCTACCACATATTAGCAAGCTCCTATTTGTCCTTCAGAACCCAGCTTCAATGTCACTGGACATTAGCATCCCAAGGCCGACTTAGAAATAATCTTACATCCACCTATGCTTTCACAGTCCTTGTAAATACCTTTCTGAGGCATTTTTTAAAAACAGTGCGTTAAAATGATTTATGTACGCATATATCATCCCATCTAAATTGTGAGGTCCTTAGGGGTAGAGACCATGTATTTCTGAAGCCTAGTAAAATGCCTGACACAATTAGTAGCTCAATAAAATGTGTGTTAATCATTAAATTACTTAATTAATGGACCCTTTCCTTTCCCACATGCTTCATGCAGTCCACCAATGGCCTCATACAAATTGTTCTAGCAATTAAATACTTATTAAATGCTGCTATTACTTAATGCTTGCCAATCCAAACAGATTATAAATATTTGTAACCTTCCACAGTGGCTATTTCAGGGCTAGGCATAAATATCTGTTGAATGACTGAGTGGTTGTCCTGCAGACCTAGTAGAGGATGCAGCTCACAGCAAATGGTTAAGGTCCCCGTTAGGGATTCAGAGGTCTGGGTTCCAGTCTCCACTTTTCCAATCTATGCACGTTTCCATGGTTCACAGGGTCTCAGTGTCCTTGCTTATAAAATGAGGGGGTGGCTCCAGGTGACCTCCTAGTCTTCTATATCTTCAAAGGGCAATCAACTTATAAGTAACCTTACCAGCTATGAGTTGAACATGCTAGCGATGGTGGCTAGCATTTGTTAAGTGTGTGCCGTAAATGAATGCTCTCATTTCATCCCCCCTTCCCCAAACCCTGATGAATAACTACTATTGGCCCTGTTTTAAACGTTGTATAATTAAAGCACATAGAAAGTAAACACCTGTCTCAAGACTGATCAGGCAGGGACAGAGCTGGGTATGAACTCACTAGATCTGATTCCAGTCCTGGGATCTTGAACAGATTAAAGTCCCATCTCACCCCAACATTCCCCAAGTCTCTAAACTCAGTAACAGGATAGGTTGCCAGCTTCCACAACTCTGGGTTAGGCACCTAGGTGTCTAAGTCCTGTACTGAAGCTAGAGGGCTTTGGAGATCACATGAGCAAGTAGAGTGTGGGGAGCTTGGACCTGGGAGGCGCACAACTTGAAAATGCACCCCAGCTCCACGGCGTGACAGCTGTGGGAACTTGGGTCCCCGAACTCAGCGAGCCTCAGTGATCTCCTCTCTAGAATGGTAACAATCCTAATCAGGCCTCTCCTCCTACCCCACAGCATTGTTCTGAGGATCAAAAGAACAAGAGTATGTGAGAGTGCTTTGTAAATTTACAGTGCCATACAAATATGGGTTATTATTATTTCCAGCTGGGGTTGTCTGGGACTACTTCAATGAGGGCATTATAAATGATTGATAAGACTTTATATGGTATTTGTGCTTTAAGGGGGAACAAGTCTTAAGTCAAATGACTGAGTCTCCGGTATGGAATGTTGGTTGCAGCATCCTAGACGGAGGGATTTGGGCAAGTGAATGGGGGTTGGGCCCAAATCCAAAATACCAGTTGGCTTAACTTATATCCCAGAGTTAGGAATGTCTATTAAATATTGATTATTATTTAGTTATTAAGCAAGTCAAAGAAAGTCAATACTAACATTAGCCAATTTTTATTTGAATGTTTCTTATATCAGGCATTGTTCTAAGTATTTTGTATGTACATAAATTAATCCTTAAAACAATCCAATGAGAAGATTATCTTTATGGGGAATGTGACTATCCCCATTTCCCAAATGAGAAAAATAGGCTTCGAGAAGTTAAGAAGCTTTTCTAGGGTCACACAGCTAATAAGTGGTGGAGTTTCGCTTTGAACACAGTCGTTCTGACCCCAGAGAGCCAGAAGGAACAAGGAAGTGAGAGAAGGAGGGGAGAAGGAAAAGGAAAGAAGGAAGGATATCACGGGGCACTCCTACATACCAGGCACTCCCCAGGTACACCATTCTGAGACCTGGGGAAGGCCACCAGACAGAGATCCAGAAGGAAGTAATTTCCAAACGCAAGCTGTCCTGAGGAAGTCAAAGAAAAGTCTCTGGGACTCTCCTTGCCATAAGGCAGGTATGCTCATCTTCACATCTACGAACTACTATGGAGCCACTACCGCTGTGATAAAAATATAAACCAGTGCCCTGGCTCAGTTGGGTGGAGCATCATCCCAAACACCGAAAGGCTGCAGGTTTGATTTCTGGTCAGGACACATACCCAGGTTTCGGGTTTAATCCTCTGGTCAGGGCATGTATGGGAGGCAACCAATGGCTGTTTCTCTGTCACATCAATATAAACATATTCTTGGGTGAGGATTTATTTATACATATGTGTATAAATAAATACACACATATGTGTGCCTGTGTGTATATATATATATACACCATTGCTGAGGGCATATAAAGGAGGGTGAAGTGAGGGCTTGGAAGGCCTTCCAGCACAAGTGATATCTGGGTGAGTCTTTGAGAATTCATAGGATCCAGCAAAGTTGGGGAGGGGGGCATAAAACCACATAATGTGGGTGGAGCCACAAGTAACCAGGTAGTATTACAATGCCAAAGGCCACGTGGGAGAGGTAACAGAGGAGGCTAGAAGTGCAAGTAGGGTATAGGACTCATGCGTCAGCAAATCCGTGATGAGCCGAGAAGCTCGGGCTTTGTTTTGTAGATGACAGAGAGCCATAAGTAGTTTAAAGCAGATTAGATCTATAATTTAGATATTCACCCTGACTGGAGTAGTGAGGGTGAATTTGGTGGCTAGAGGGCAGGGCAGGAGGTAGGAAGAATGGTCATTACTCCAAACCTGAGATTATGAGCACTATATTAGGGAGTCACAATAGAGTTGATGAAGAGCCTGGGCAGGTACGTAAGAAGTACTTTAGAAGCATTTAGGATTGGATTGAGGTGGGGTGGCCAGCACTGGGAGGGATCTCAGGTGATGCCTACCTTTCCTGATGCAATGACTGGAGAGACTGCAGTGCTGCTGCTGACGGTTTGGAAGGCCAAACAGGAGCAATTCTGAGAAATGGATTTGTCCAGCAGCAGTTTGGGGCGGGGGGAAATGTGAAACTCTGGGAAGCAGCCGAGGCTACAGATACCCATTTGATATGTTAAAGAAATAATTTATTAACTACTGTATGTTGACATTAGGCTTGGTGCTAGATTTGGAAGTCAGGATAGGACAGGTTATGTAGCCATAACAAACAATCTCTAAATTTCATTGGCTTAAGACAAACACAAAAGTGTATTTCTCACTCATACTACAAGTCAAACATGTTTTGTTCAGTGGCTCTGTTCCACTTTGTCATCCAGGGACCTAAGTTGACAAGGTTGCCTCATCTTGTAATTACAGCATCTGGAATATGAGTCCTCTTGAGTCCTTTGGCAAGAGAAGAGAGAAGCTAAAGAATCACACGTGGGTCTTTACCCACCAGTTGTAAGTGACATAGGAGGTCTGTCTGGAAAAATCCAGCCATTGTTAACATAACGAGAACAGTTTGTGTGACATCAATGTAACCTGGCAGCCAAGGGAAGTGAACTGGAATGTGAAAGCATGAACAATGACGGCTTCACTGTACTTGTCAGTGGGAGCAGTAGACACCGCTGGGTGAGCATGTGTACTGTGTGACTGTCACATTCAAAATGACTGAGCGAATAGAGCAGTGAATCTGCATCAAATTTCGTGTTAAGTTTGAACATTTCTCCATGGAAACCATTCAGGTGATTCAGAAGGCCGCAGCGATGGGCAACTGGGCATTGGTAGCTTCATCACAACAACACGCCTGCTCATGCATCACGTCTTGTGAGGTTATTTGGTGAAACATCCAATCACCCAGACGACTCAGCCCACTACAGCCCAGATTTGGCAGCCTGTAACTTCTGGCTTTTCCCAAAACTAAAATCACCTTTGAAAGGCAAGAGATTTCAAAGGCAAGAGAATAGATGAGATTCAGGAAAACATGACAGGGCAGCTGATGGCAATTGGGAGAACTGTGTGAGCTCCCAAGGCGCCTACTTTGAAAAGGACTGAGGCGTTGTTGTCCTATGTACAATATTTCTTGTATCCTCTTCCCTAATTGTCTCATTTTTTGTGTTACATGGCTGGACACCTTTTAGACAGGCCCTGTACATCATATCTGCTCACACTTCATTGCTACAGTTTTCACCTTCATGCAGGGGCTAGGAGATGTCAAGGAGCCAGTGTCATTTGTGTGAGCCCCATTGTCTCAGCTGCATAAGGCATCTGGATGTGGGAGCTGGGTGACTCCAGGAGAAGAAGGATGGGATCAATTAAGATAGAGCCCAGTGACAAGAAAGTGGTCAAGGATAAAACCTTCTGGAAGTGGCAGGTGAAGAAGAGGAGCCCAAGATGTGACATTAGATGAGATAAAAGCAGGAGCCAATAGCATCACACAAGCCAAGGAAGCCCACAGGTCTACAAAGAGGTCCAGCATGGCAAATGTAGCCAGAACAGCAGTAGGATAAAGACTGACGTTTCTCCTACATTTGGTGATCAAGAGGGGTCTGGAGACCATTTCAACAGACATGTTTCTGTGCGGTGAATATTTTCCTTGTAGAAAACATGGACTCTGGAGCTGTGCAGGAAAGGGCTGTGTTTTGGAGGTCCCAGACCCTCAACCTATTCTAAAAACAATTGTGGCAATTCCGTTAGGGAGTCCATCTTTATCTCATAATAGTATTTAAAACAATAAAATTTCAGCTGATGACTCTTTAAGTGCATAAGATGAGACCTGGGGAAGTGCAGACCGTGCTCATTGAAACAGACGGTACACTGGGTGAACTGTCAAGCACAAAGAGATGGTCACTTACCCTTCATTAATATCCTTGTGTAGTGGCAGTATCAGAACTTGAGAAGCTTATCCAGCGTGCAGGTATTGCTAACTAATAACATTCCTTGGATTGAATTAGGAACTCACATTTGTGGTTTCCTATTGCCCCAGGAGAAAAGGGTGTCGTTATTTCCTTTTTATTTTTCCACTTGAGAAAACTGACCTAAAAGTGAGTAGCTGATGATATTTTGACCACACAGCTGTAGTGCACTTGGCAATTCTGAGAAAGAGGAACATGGAAGAGACATTTGTTGAGTACCTGTTACATGCCAGGCAATTCTGAGACGTAATTTTCCTTAATCTTCATAACCACTTAGGAAAAGAGATCTCTTTTATCCTCCCTGCACAGAACTGGCAAAATTGGAGAGAAGGCCCCAGTGTGCAGGCTCCGAGGGCTCCGTTCCCTTTGCTCTCAGCTGAGTCCACTCTGACTGTGGGCCCCCGTTTCTGCTTCTCACGGGGTTGCTGTGCAGGTCTCAGTCCCGTCAATCCCAAGCTGCAAGGAGACAGATGAAAGGCTGCTCGGGCCCGCGGACTCCTGCTGTGCCTGCCAGGGACTGGCTTCCAGCTTTTGGCCACATGCACGGACCGGGCTGCTTCCATCTGCAGACCTGTCAGGCAGACCCTCTCTTGGGCTTCGTTCCTCCCTCCTCAGGGTTTCTTCAATAAAACATTTCACTCCCTTGGAAAGCATCTCCCCTGAGTGGCATGGGGAGGGCCCAATCTGGTTCCATTTAGCTCTCTGGGGATGAGGCATCCTCCCTCCACATAACTTTTCCAGCAAGTGGTATCTGTTTCCTCTCTCTCAAAAGCTATGAAAAAATAAATTCCGCTTAACCTAGCCTCCTGACTCACAGATCTCCAGAATCCCATTCCGCACAGGGCTTCACCCTGTGTCTCCTGGATCCTTAGGGCTCCCAGAAAGAGTGAAGGGAGAGGCTGAGGGTGGAGCCACCTTCTGGCCATGCCTTGAACTTCACCTTGTTTAGTAGCTGCTCCTGCGAGGAGAGAAGTTCTGGCTTCTGTCTCCAGGGGACTATGGCCACCTCCCTACAAGGGAAAAAGCAGCCATCAACTCCTTCCAAGGCCCCAGATCAATTAGCACATTGGCAGTCTGTCATACCCCTGCCATCCGCCTCCCCCTCCCCGCCAGTAATTCTAAAGTGCAATCAGGCCGAGAACTTCTGTGAATTCAGACCAGGTCTTCAATTCTTGGTGGTGTTTAGACCTAAGAGTGGGATTTGAGAAAGTTTCCCTCCTAAACCATCTAGATGCTAAGAAGCATATTTCTAAAATTAAAATTTCAGACACACGTGCAGACTGGGGGAAGGGAAGAATATTGTAGCAAAAGGAGTCAACCTCCCCGATACCCCTCATGTTACACTGCCTGCTTGAGCTGTCAGAATAACGCAGTGGTAAGCAGCATGGAACTGCAGGCAGCTCAGCTCTGCCTCCACCCCTGGCTACGATGTGACCGGGCCAGCTAGTCAACGTCTCTAAACCTCAGTCTTCCCATCTGTGAAATGGGGACAAGAAGCACGCTTATTATGAGGAGTGAATGAAACAATCCAGGCCCTCACACATATTTAGAATTATATTAAAGATGACTATTGTAGTACTGCTACAATTATTATCCCATTTTTTTTATAGCTCCTTGGATCAGCCATGGGACAGCTAGTGTGTTCTTATCCTGACCGCACACTTGCGGGCCCCTCCTCTGTGAGTTGTAGGAAATACGGACTTGGTGCTTGAGAACCGTTCCAATTCCAATTTCAACTCCATAATTAGTTACCGGCCTGTGACCCCTCCCAACCACCACCCTTGCCAGAATGTCTATCACAGTCCTCGAATTCTACCTGTGCGAACCTAACACAGCATCTTGTGCCCTAATCTGGCCTCAGGTCCCGTTGGACTCTACCCGGGAACGGCAGCTCCATCTACCATCTACTGCACTGCCCAAGCCAAAAACCTGGGCGTCATTCTGGACCCCTCTCTCTTGTCCTCTGCCCCTCACCACAACCAAAAAGGCCAGTGAACAAACAAAAACCCACAAACAACTGCCTACCAGGTCCTGACAGCTCTTCCCATTCTTAAATCAATCTTATGTGAGTCCTTCTGCTGTTACTCCGTCCAGGTTTTCACATCTGGACTTGTTTAAAAGTCTTTTGTCTCTGTCACTAGTTCTTATTTCTCCAATCTCACGTACCATGTTACCACCAGCAAAACACAGATATAATCATGCTCTTCCCCTGCTCAGAACTCTCTGCCACTGCCAGTGGTGCCCTGGGCGGGTAGCTCAGTTGGTTAAAGCAGCATCCTGAGAGGCCAAGGTCGTGGGTTCCTGGTCAGGACACATACAAGAATCAACCAATGAATGCATATATAAACTGGAACAACAAATCGATGTTTCTCTCTCTCAAAATGAACAAACAGAAACAAACTCTCCAGTGGGTTTCTGTCATCCATTGAGTTGAACTGGGCTTGCAGCACAGATACCTACAGGCTGCAGCAACTCATGGCCGGGCCTGTTGGTGGCACAGTCTGCTGTCAGCACTGTGACCTGTCTAGGGATGTTGCTTTTTAAAACTCTGTGCAAACCAAGCAACATGCCTCTTACCCATGAAGCCCCCAGCATGAATCACTGCTGGTCTACCATATAAACTCTAATTTCTTCGGTATGTCCTGCAAGACCTTTGCTGGTGTGGACCTTGTTACCTAGCTACTCTGGTCCCATCTTCTCTCCTTGAACTTTACACATGAGTAATCCTGAAATACTTGTAGTTCCTTGAATAGGTCATGTGATCTTATACCTCCTGATTTTGCTCACGCTGTGCCCTCTACATAGAATGCTCCTCTTTTTGATACCCTGGCCAAATCTAGTTTATGTTTGACAGTTCAGTTCAAAGGCTAGCTGTATATGGGTCCCCCGGATTAACATAGTTCTCCCTCTCCTAGTTGTAATGGGCTAACCTAGTAATGACCATAGCACATTGAAATTATTTATTTGCTTATCTATTTCCTCCATTGGTTTCACAAACTCCTTAAAATCAGGCGCTATCTTTTCATTTTAGCATCTCCAGCTCTTGGCACAGTGCCTGGCATACAGGTGAGTGAGTATCCAAATGGAGGAACGGCGTTCGCTAACATTTCAAGTGCTTCCTGAACTCCAGGCACTTACCTAAGCATTTTTGCATAACTTATTCATTTTAATCCTTATATTGAGTGCGCCAAAAATGAGAGGAAAGAGGAAAGTCTCAGATGGGTCCCTGTATAACATAAGCATGGGCTGTTCCTAAGAGCTTCATGCTCAGTGGAAAGCAATTAAATTAACAACGTCTGCAAGATTAGGGTTGGTGCACCTGGTATGCTCCAGCGTGATCCATAATTACCTCTATCCTCCTGTATTGAAATTATTTTTTTATTCCCTATAAGACTAAAAGGTTCTCAAGGAGAAGTTCCCATCTCAGAATTCTCAGTACCTGACATCATGCCTGGCACACAGGGGGACCTAAGTAAATAGCAGATAAGCGGATGAATGGAAGTTCACGCATATCTTGTGCTACCTGAGCTGGGAAGCTCTGAAACCCTAGCTGCAGGTCCCTGGCAGGCTCAGAGGTTCTCTCACTTTTTCCTACAGAAATGTGCTGGGTATCTTGGGTAAATAGGTTACATATACAAGATAAAAAATAAAGTAATAAGTACAGGGATAAAGGAATTAAAAACACCTGCAACTATTCCTATGGCTTTAACACAAATCAACGCATTCCGTGTTACTTGGTATATATATGTGTATATGTGTATATATATATATCTTAAGGAATATATATATATATATTCCTGCAATTAAACTATATGGCCACCAGATGTCAGTAAAGTAATAACATGTCTCATTAAGATTTACCAAGATCTGGAGTTGGACTCTGTAGCTGTAAGATTGATCTCCTTCTGAGATTTATAGTTATTTTACACTGATGGAAATAAAGTTTATTAAAACAGATAACATTAATGAAACAAAGAATCAAAAATTTTCAAGGAAACTATGAGGTATCAAAATTCTTATAATATCTAAATGTATTCTTGACTGTTGTATAATGGCTAAAATTTTTATCCCAAATTTCAACTTTATAGTTCTTTTAATAATTTCTGTCTAAGATTAAATAAAGAATGTTGAGTAGTTCACTTGCCTCATTGCCTTTTCAAAGTCTTATCAACTTCTCCCTGCTTATCGTCCCCGCCCTCCCGATCCCATCCGTCACCTTTTCGGGTAAGAATTGAGAAGCAGTTGACCGTGCAAACCCACTAGTCCTTGAATTTTTTAATCCTCTCTATTCTCCTTCATTCTTATTGCAAACAAGCCAATTCTTTTATTATTTTTTCTTTTTTCCTAATTACAGTTCACATTCAATATTATTTTATATTAGATTCGGGTGTACAGTGTAGTGGTTAGACATGAATGTACCTTCCGGAGTGGTCCCCCGGCAAGTCTAGTACCCACCTGGCACCACACATAGTTATTACAATATTATTGACTATCTTCCCTTTACATCCCCATGACTATTTTGTAACTACCAATTTGTATTTCTTCGTCTCTCTCTCCACCTTCACAGATTCGCAGATACAGAGAACAAACTGATGGCTGCCAGATGGGAGGCGGGCTGGGAGGCTGGGTGAAAAAGGTGAAGGGATTAAGAAGCCATTCTTTCCTGAGAGCATCTCTTTCTTTTCATACTTTGCCAAATATAGCCAACTGAACTGAGTGCACTCCGCAGAATTCTGTTTTCCAGCCTCTTCTCATAGGTCTATAAATTATTTACCCGTAGGTGCATGATATGCCTCCAAAATGACCAAAGGGGACAGTTTTACCAAATATTTTCCCATTAAATAACATGGATTGGCAACTTTCCGACCTGCAATATCAGTTTCCTTACCACCTACCACCAGGCCTATATGCCCATGTCACATATGTTGGGGGGTCATATTGGGGTGGATTTCCTTGTTGTTGTTATGATAGCACCCTTCTTCCAGCACCAACATCTGTATCAGTCAGAATAGTCCAGACTATGTTCTGGTAAACAGCAACCCTAGAATTTTTGTGCTTCAAAACAACAAAGGCTCATTGGTTACTCACGCGGTATATTGATACAGATCAGCAGGAAGGCTCTGCTCATGTAACTCCGCTGGAACCCAGGCTGGTGGAGTCTCTGTCACCACACATCCAACACAGAAGGGTCTCACGGTGGCCGTTAAATGCTCCAGCTTGGAGGTAATTCACATGGCTCCCCCCACAACTCATTGGACAGAACTAGGCATATGGCCAAACTACATAGAAAGAGCTATGTTCTCAATTGGTTCAGTGGAGTTTTACTCCCTTACCTCCACACTACACACAAAGCAGTGTGCTGGCGACAACGTCTGCCATGCTGCCTCGCCTCTCTGTGCACTTCCGTTCAGTGGTTTGTGAAAAAAGCAAGGAGATATGATCTCATTAGAGACATTCCCTCTGACTCTAGTAAGGAGGCAGGGTGGGGGGTCACAAGGATGGAGGTGAGGAAGCCAGCCAGACAGCTGCCGTGGCTGTGCAGGTGAGAGATGATAAAGGGCATGAATTAATGGGTTCGAGGGTTACGAACAACAGTGAAGATCGAGCTCCGGCTCATAAAACAAACACAACTGTGGGCTGACAGTGAAGATTGTATTTTTCAGCAATGGTAAGGGGATCACACTCTGAGTGATACTCAGGCTAAAACTGAAGCACCAACCTAGAAAAGAAGCTAGGTTGAGACACCTCTATGACCTAAAAGTGAGTATTTCAGAAAATGAAGAACAGCCAGCAACTAAATTCTTTTGTCAACTGCTTCTCTCATTTAAACCGTAATATTGTGACAATTTTTCACAGTGACAGATTATTACTAGACTTAGCGTGGTGATCACATCATAAGGTATATAAATGTTGCAATTGTATGCTTGAAGGTAATAGAGTATATTTATTGAATATTATATTTCAATAAAAAGAATATAAATAAAAGACAGTAGCATGAACCCCTGGACTTCCGAACCTCGTGTCTGTGAAGTTTACCCTAAATTTACAGACTCTGAGGCCAGGACATATTTTTCTATCTCTTTGTCTTCACACTGTGGTTCTTTAATTTTCCTCGCAAGGTCTCCTTTTGATGAACACTCTGTGTTAGGAGAGGAGGCCATTTCTATTTTCCTACCCAAATTTGTCCTCTGTCCAGCGCCTTCGCTTCCTTTGAAAGAGTTACCGCCGCAGAACCTTCAGACTTCATTATTAGGTTTGGTTTGGGTTAACGTCTGTTAATGATCTGGAGAGAGGTGATAACTGCATATTAATGAGATTCACAAAGGAGCCAAATTGAAAGCTGTTGCAGACTCCAGTGGTGACAGCAATAAACTTGAACTCTGCGGAGAACTGACTAACAATCCGGGACAAGACAACGTGGTGAAACCAGCATGTGTGATGCTGGCTCTTGAGGGGAAAGAAGCGGTTTAAACATTAAAAAAAAAAAAAGTAGAAAGCAGAAGTCAACAGAAGAGTCTTAATAGCAAATGGAAAAGAAAACAACGAGTGCTGAGGTGGCGAACACTGGCCACCGAGAGAGGAAGTTGCGACGGACGCGGGCCTTCCACGTTCCTCCACTTTGCGTTCTCCCCTCCAACAGTGCTCACGCCAGCCAGGTCTAGCAAGCCTACGACACAGCTTTCGGCTCTGGTTTAGACACGCAACTTGACTTAGTCTAATGAGACTCATTTATAGATTTAGTATTTGGATTTTACTGGAACTAGTGTGAAAAAACCTTTCTTTCTACAAGGACTGCAAGTTATACAGCTGCAAGTTATACAGGTAATTTAAGCCTGGAGCTGTCAGATAGGGAGCAGAGAAGCCCTGTCTGTGATGGAAACCACAGAGACAAGAGCTGAGCTGACGGTGGAGGGAGGGCGGCAGGGAGGGCGGGAGAATGAGCGTTGGCTCGCATGATGGTGGGGGCGGGCAAGCATGAAATTCACAGGGCAGGCTGGCAACCGGTGCAGGAGTTAATGTTGCAGTCTTAAGGCAGAATCTCTTCTCCAGAAGACCTCAGTTTTTGCTTTCTGGGTCTTTCAAATGATTGGAGGAAACCTACCCACGTTATTGAGGGTAATGTCCTTTACTTAAGGTCAACTGATTATAGATGTTAACCACATCTGCAAAATACCTTCACATGCACAGACACACACGCAAAGTGTACAAAATACTGCACAGCGACACCTGCACTGCGGTTTGGCTGTATAACTGGGTGGCATAGCCTAGCCAAATGGGCACATGAAACGAACCATCACAGTAGGCAAGACAATGTGGTATTGGCCTAAAGACAGACAATCGGATTGATGGACTAGAACAGTGTGGCAATAGAGGTACACACACAGGGTTAACTGATTCCAACAAAGATGCAACGGCAGATGGCGTGAAACATGACCGTCTACACAGTAGATCAATTGGATAGCCATGTGCGAACAAGTGACCTTTGAGTCATGCCTCTTGCCATATAAAAATTAAATCAAAATAGATCCCAGACATAAATGTAAATCCTAAAACTATAAAATTTCTAGAAGAGACATTAGGAGAAAACTTTTGTTAATTTGGGTTAGGCAAAGATTTCTTAGATACAATACCAAAAGAACGAATTGATAAGTTGGACTCACTAAAAATTTTTTTCTATTTGATAAATGAATTGTATCCAGTATTTAGAAAGAACTCTCAAAACTCACCAATAAGAAAATAGAGAAAACGGTTAGAAAATGGGCAAAAGATGTTAACACTTTGCCAAAAAATATATACAGATGGCAAATAAGCATGTGAAAAACACTCAACACTGTTAGTCGTTAAAGGAAATGTAAATTAGAACTATAATGAGATATTACTACATACCAACCAGACTGGCTGAAATAAAAAGACAGATCATACCTTGTTTGGCAAGGAGGGCAGGAGGAACTGGTGGATGCAATGTGGTCTGAGTTCTTTAAAAAAATTGTTGGAAGTTTTGTAAAATGTTAAACAATACCTAGTACATGATGCAAACACTCCACTCCTACTTGTGGAACCAGGAGAAACGCAGACATTTGTCCATAGAAAGAGTTGTACATGGATGTTCCTGGGAGTTTTGCTTGTTACAGCCCGAAACTAAAAACTACCCGGATATTCATCCGCGGGTGAATGGATACACAAACGGTGGTATTGGAATATAGAATGGAATATTATTCAGCAAAAAAAAAAGAAATTACTTATTGATGCATGTGAGGACATGAATGGATATTATGCTGAATGAAAGAAGCCAATATATACCGTAGGATTCCATTTATGTAAATTCTAAGGCATGCCAGCTGATACATTGTGACAGAAAGCAGATCCGTTTGCCTGGGGATGGAGGGGAGGGGTGAGAAGGCGGGGCTGCGAAGAAGCCCAAGGAAACTTTCCGAGTGGGGGTGATGAATATGTTCATTATCTTAATTACGGTGTTGATTTCGTGGCTATATACACATGTCAAAACTTATCCAGCTGTACACTTTAAATCTGTGCCATTTGCTGTATGTCAATTATACCTCAATAAAGATGTTAAATAAGTCAATGTAGGCAAATGACAGAGAATTTCAAGCCAAGTAACTAAAGAACCCCAAGGGCTAAAGTCGCATATTTTTCAGCTTATGAATTCTTAAGAGGAGTTTGGAATCTCAAGTTCTAACTGTGTCACTTGTTCTCTGAGTCCCCTATTTATCATTTGTAAAGTGGGAGCAATGATTTTTTTCTTTTTACTCTGCTACCTACCTCAAAGGGGTTATGGTGAGGCCCAAGGGCGGTAATCCATGTGAAAGTGCTTTGCAAACTACTTAAATGTTAACTGTTGGTGTACTCGTGACATGCCATCTGCATATTATTCTTGCCCAATATGTACGCTTCATGCCAGCTCAACCCCTAATAGCCCGAATATAAAGGATAATTAATTGTACAAGTTACTGGAAGAGCAGTGAAACCCAGTATTCAGGGCATGACATAGCCTAAATACATAACAGATTTTGGAATAAATCACTTTCAGCCCAAAGGAGAATGGGAGAAACAGACAGATGCCTTCACACATATGCCAACCAAGTCAGACCCACGCAAACAGGCTGGAGTTCAAGGCCAGGCAACACTGCCAGGGTGAAGGCTTTCTGTTTCCTGCCAGAGGCTGTTCCAGGGAGCATGGCTAGCCCTGGTGCCGAGAGGTTCTCTGCATTCAGAGCCAAACTTACTTGGAAATTAACTGTTTTATTCTTGGTCTCTCATACTCACCAACAAGAATAATGGGGCCACAGATCGCATTCATTTAGCTAAAGTTAAAAATGACAAGACTAGAAATAGGTGAATACACTCGGTGTCACCCTCCTTCTTTTCCCCCTTGACATTGTTATTTATCTGATCTTAAATCACAGCTGGTATTTCCCCCATAATTTGGATTCATCCGAAATTACTGGAATTCTCCCCACACCCAATCTGCTCCAGTGACCTTGGACAGGTAGGAGCCACTGCGTGAGCCCGGCTTTGCACTGCTGCCCTGGTTAGGGAAACCCGGTGGGGTTGGCCTGCTCCTGTGCTGGGCTGCATGGGAGGCCGCACAGCGGCCGGGTTCGCATCCCCTGGTTGAGCTGTGCCTGAAAGGAGCACCTGGGGAACAAAGCAGGAAGTCTGAGATGTGAGTCAGACGGGAGGAAGGACAGGATGCAGGGAGCATGCGTGTGGGTAGAGAGGACAAGAGCAGAACTAGAGAAAAAGTGGAAAGAAGTCAGAGAACAATGTGGCCTCAGATGCTGGATGGCTAGTGATAAGTCAAGGAACAGACCTAAGTGATGTCTGACCAGCTAATGACCAGCTAATGTCTCAGAGGACGGCCAGTCCAGTTTCCTGGGACTCCATGCACCTCCCTGACTGGGGCTGGTTTTCTAGGAGACCAAGTGCACTGGTCACCAAGGCCCCAGAGGCCTGTCTAGCTGGGGATCTCCTTGTCCAGCACTGAAGCTGGGAGGAGTGGGCAGGCAGCTTGTGCAGATTGACGGGCGTCTTCACAAGCTTTACATAGGGACGACGTTACAGCAGTTACTACGCCTGGAAGGAGTATAGCTTGGCCCAAAGATCTCCTCCGGGATTGGGAAGTTTGTATCTCCATCTCCCAAAATATCAACCCTGGGCTCAACAAGCAACACTGAGAGCCTGGGACACCCGAGCTTTGCCCCAGGCAGATCGTGCTCACACCTCATCCTAAGACCCAGTGAGGTTGTCCTGGGGGGACTCGCCTTTTCCATAAGGAGAGTGATGCTTTGAGGGGTGCTGGGAAGGCCCACTGCAAGACAAAATTCCTCTGTAGGTGCTGCAGAGTTTATTCGTCAGTGTTAAGTTTGCATCTTGCTGAAATCTTCTGGGATATTATTGCTAGAGGAGTGAGCCACCAAGTCCCAGGCCCCCACTGCACATTCACATGGGTAGAAGGGCTGACCCTAAGTCTGAATCACCAGAGCCCCAGCCCTGGAGGAGAGGGAACCCCCATGGGGGGACAAAGGACATAACAAGTGGAGGGGACATGGAAATAGGCAAGAAAGGGTCAAAGACCAATCCCACTCATGTCACCTTTTTGCTCAGTGTGAGGAGTCAAGGGTCCACGTCCATTAATTGGAGATTACTGTTGTTTGGTGAATGTGGTGCCATTAAACTTCAGGTAAAGGTGCACGAAGAAGAAGGACGCCCAGAGCCAGCCAGGAGGCCTGGTCTGTGGTTGCTGTGAAAGGGGCGGATTCCAGGCTTTGGTGATGAGCAGTGCTTCCCTGGCGAAGGCACCCCTCCCAGGGCTCCGAAAGAGCAAGCCCAGGCTCAGCCAAGCCAGGCGCGCCTCCACTGCCAACAAACACCGCTCCCCATGTTTCCATGGCGCCTCGAGCAAAGCCAGCCTGTCGGTGTCCGGGTGCTGGCTCTGCCAACTGTCCGTTAGAGGACTGGCTAAGAAGCCCAGCCCTGAAGGAAATAAAAAGCATGAAATCCTTCCAGGTCCTGGAGGTTCCTTCTTGTCCTGTGCTGTGAGATAATTTTCTTTTGAGCCAGAGCTGCTCCTGGAAGCTTCACGATGAATGACTGAAAGTGTGCTTCTCCCTCCGGGGTACACAGACCCACGGGTGCAGGTGACCGATGGCAGGGTGGGGCCGGATAATTATCCTTAAATAATTATCTGCATGGGGGCAATTTTCCTCTATAGAAAATAACTGAAAACATTTTTCAGTGTGGAAAATAATCAAAACTATGCATGAAATTTCAAAAAGTCATTCCAAGCTTCCTTCCTGGGAGTGTGGTGTCTCCCAGACTCTAGGAGTCGCCCCTCGCAAAGGGACAGCTTAACCGCCACGCCCACCATGGCTTTGAGGTGCTTCTCAGAAATCCTGTGGGTCCATACTAGCCCTTCCTGAAATTAATTCTACTGGTGGAATATAGCTCTTTAAGGCTTTGGCTCCCAGTCACATGAAGACAGCCACCTCCATCCCAAGGTGCCTTTGGTCGATTATCACCCTATGCACTTCGGTGTGAACAGAGCCCACCAGGTTCTGCCAACACAGGCAGGACTTGGTGAAAGGGACACAGGGACACTCCATGAGAGGCTCAGCGTCAGAAAGGCTGGTGGAGTTAGAACAAATTCTTGAATTTCGTGACTTTGCTGCAGACCAGTCTTCGAGTCACATGATGCGGTAGCTCAGCCTGCACACACCCTGCTCAGTATTCACCCACAGCCTTACCCAGAGCTGTGCCCTGGAAGGGTTTGAGCCTAACTCACCACATATGTGTTCTCACAAAGTCTCATGAGCTAGCAAGAGAGATTCTTCTATAGCAGAGTGGCCACCAACATTGTCACCAAACAATGGTGACACAATTTCCAGCCTGCCCAGGGGCAGATCCAGGCTTTGTGTAGCATGAAGCTTATGCAATTTGGGGGGTCCTAATGAAGAAAATATGCAAAAATAGCTTATCTTTGCAAATTTACAAAAACATATGAAGAACACATTGCTAGCCTCTCCCAAGGACTTGGAACGGGCCTGTACAACTGAAGGACTGAAGCTTAAACCTTGTTGGCCTGACAGTAATTTGCCTCTGCTCTGATGCCTGAATGTATATTTGCGGGGGGAGGGGTGCTACAGGGATTGCTAATGATATATTATTTTCTCTCCCAGATGTAACAATCCGTATTTTTCCAAGCTGCATCTCATTTTATAGCTTCCTGCCCAAATTTTCCAGTCTCTTTGGGTTCGTATCTGTTTTCTTCTCTCTGGCTGGGCTTTATTTAGGGCAAGCTCCTTGGGAGATGTTCAGGGGCATTGAAACAATGGGCTTGGCCCCGGGAGCATGGAATTTCCTGAAAGGCAGCAGGCGTCTCTGGTGGGTAGTTGGGATAGACTGATCAACAGTTTTTAACACTGGAGATGGAGATGTACCAGCCCACGCCAAGAGCCTTGTAAAGGCGGCTCATATGGAAACCATCGGTCCCCGTCCCACCCGTCAGCTAACTTGGAGGCAGCCAAGCCTGGGGACCAGAGCTGCCATGGCAAAGAACAGAAGTGCCATGCGCCCCCGACAAGCCAAGGGTGCAATGGGGGTTTCACACCCCGAAAGATTCTCTGTGCTCCCATCAAGTCACCAGTAATAATAATAATAATAATTGGCTGTATTTCTTAGAACTCACACACATTACACACTAGTCAAGGTGCAACATCACAAATCATTTTACGTTACTTTTCAGCCTTACTATCCTTCAAAGTCCTCTCACTGCATTTATAACAATTTCTAAAATTTAAATACCACTGCCCTCTTCTCGTCTTACTCCTCATACGCCAAGATTAGGTGGCAGTAAAATTACGTTTCTTAGCTGTGGCCCGCACGCTTTCTTTCTTGGCTTCACACATGCCTTTCCCTCTGTCACTCATACCAGCTTCTCAGTTAACTCTAACTTATCCTAGGCTCTCAACTTGGGGACACACTCTGTACCCCTATAGGACCCTGCACACTCATCACATTTTACTATCCTCTCCTATTTAATACCTGTCTTCTCGAAGCTTTGTGTTTCAGTTACCTACTCCAGTATAACAAATCATCCAAAACTTGGTGCCTTAAAAGAAGGATTTTCTTATGATCCTGTAAGATGACTGGCCTCGCCTGGGTGCTTCTCCTGCTGTAAATGGTGCCCGCCATTGTTTCAGTCGTCTGGGGTCTGGACTAGGTCCGTGAGTCTAAGATAGCGCATCCCTGTAGCTCCGGTTGGGTCAGGCTCCCAGCTGGAAGCTCAGCTGGGGGTTGGCTGGAGTGCCTCCACGTGGCCTCTCCACGTGACTTGGACTTCTCACAGCATAGATGCCAAATTCTAAGAGGAAGAAAGTAGAAATGGCAAGCCTTAAAATTCTAGGCTCAAAAGCCCCAGAATATCACTTGGTCAAAGCAGTCATGAATTCAAGGGGAGGAGAAATAAGCACTCATCAATAAGGGAGCGCTACGCACATGGGGAAGGGGTGGGGAGTTATCGAGCACTGACTGCCGTGACCAGGCCTGCGTTGCTCCCCAGCACCTGGCCCAGTGCCTACCCACTGAGACTCAGCACTTCGTCCCGTTGGCCAGAGTCTCGCTCTAACAGTTTGCTAACGCCTAGGTTTGGTTTTTGTGTTTGATGTGTGCCCTGCTCTCCTGACCATGTGGGTTCAGTTTTCCTCTTTATGTTTTGCCAAACGTAGAAGTACTAACTTTTAATGATCTGAAGCGAAGAGATTTATTACTAATAACCAAAAAAGTGCTGGGCACAACAGGAATACTCTATGTGTTAGCTGAAAGGAAGCCCATTCTTAGAGCCTCCGGGACCAGCTCTCCCTCCACCACCACCCTCATTTCTATTGTTGTGACATCTGACCACCAGAGTACAGCCAAGAATGAGCAACCAGAAATTGAGCTTCCATAATACACCTGGAAGCTGGCCACTACAGGTTCCTTTGGGGCCAACTTTATGGTTTCTACAGAACTTGGTGAGTGTGATTAGAAATGTTTCCTGGCCACTCCCTCACTGGTTCGCAGGAGGTGGGATGCAATCGCTGCTCCAGCCACCAGGAAGGAGGGAGGGAGAGGGGTAGTCAATGATTGGAGGAACTATGGGCAGCACATTAAGTATGGGGTTGGCTGCCACCATCACAACCCTAGTTGGTGGCACAGCCGGCTCAGGAGAGACAGGGAGGAACACGTACATCATCCTGGGAACAGAGCGTCTGGGGAAACAACACTTCTCTCTCTTCCTTGTATCTTCAACTGCAATACTGACTCAGGCATCCACTTTTCATGTTCTCTCTCACCCAACCTCGAGAAACAGAAATGAGATGATCAGACTTTTCAATTCATGCACCCTCCTCAGGTCACGGCGGACTATAGGATTTCAGGTTCAAAGTTCTTCCTTCCTGCCACATTGCGAAGATGTTAATTACCCCTTTCGTTTCTTGTTTTCAGTGTTGAGAAGTCTGATATCAATTAGATGCTTGTTCTTTTGTAGTCAGTCTTCCTTTCTCCTTAGAAGCTGTTACTGATGCTCTTAATTTTCATTATAATGAGTTTTAGGGAGAGTTTTTTTTTCCTTATGGATCCTGCTCAGTTTTGAAGGCTAAGAATCAAGGCGTTTGCCAATCTGTGAAGGCCCAGTAACTAGTCCAGAGGGCAGGTGGACATGAACATCCCGTGTTTTCAAAACTGCAAATACTAGAGTTTTCAGAATGTATGGATATAGACATATGGTAAACATTGTAAACAGGCTTTGCCGGCTACTACAGGTGCTCAATGAACATTTGTGAGTGAGCAAAAAGGAAATTAAAGGAAGCTATTATTATTAGTGGAAGTGCTGTAGAAGGGAAGAAAGACGCAAAAAGACTGATCCCTGCCTCGAGGAGCTCTTAAGTCTAGTAGAAGCAGGTTGATGATCTTGCAGTACTTACCACATCAGTATATATATTTGAAATACTGGAGAGTCACAGAGGAGGGAGTTAGCAACTCTCAGAGAAGCCTTCCTAGAGCTGTAAGGATAAGATAGGACAGAAAAACAGGACAGGACAGGACAGACAGGGCCCAGACTGAAGCTCAAGTAGGGTCGGCCATTATCACTTGTGGTGGCTAGAGTGGGGATGAGGGGGAGAAAGAGGAAGAGGAGAGAGATTATTTTCAAAGGGAAGTGCAAGCTGACTTGGTTCACGTAATCCCAACACAGTACTCTGAGTAGGTTTTATAGATGAGGACGCTGGGCTGAGAATGGTTAAGGTCAAAGTCACCTGGACGTGAGAGGTGGAGCCAGGTGTTAAGTGCAGGTTGCCTGTCTCCCAGACATCAGAGAACATCAGGTAGAAGTTTGCAGAACATTCCCCACATTTGGTTTTTCACTTCACTTTTCTCTCCCACGGACGGGCAGGGAGAAAAGTCCTTCAAGGAAAGGCCGCTGGGGCCATGACAGTGCAGGTGCCTGTGCCTTGTCCTCCTCAAACAGTGACAGGACTTGGGCGGAACAAGGGCCTGGAGCAGCTTAGAGAGGAAGGCGCAGGCACCGTCCTGAGACTCTCAGAGACAGCAAGGCCTCACTCCCACGCAGCTCTGGAGGAAGGCCAAGGAGCGCTGAGCACTGAAAAGAGGACAGTTCTCAAGTCACGGAAAAGAAAAAGAGTTATGAAAGCATGAGGTAGTTAAAAGGAAATCCAACAGGGTTCTTGCTTTCTTTTCCCTTCTGAAGGACAACTCTTTTTTTAATAAAAAAATTTGTCATGTTTAGTCCTCACCCAAAGATATGTTTATTGATTTTAGAGAGAGAGGAAGGGAGAAAGAGGGAGGGAGAAACATCAACGTGAGAGAGAAACATCGATTGGTTGCCTCCCATATGCTCCTCCACTGGGGATGGAACCTGAAACCCAGGCATGTGCCCTGACTGGGCATCACACCTGCAACTTTTTTGTGTATGGGGGACAAGTGCTCCAACCAACTGAGCCACCCAGCCAGGGCAGAACAACTCTCATTTAAAAAAACATGTCCTAAGAAAGTATCTGGGGACGGGGGTCCAGCACCCACTGAGCACTGTTAAGGACTACTTCCGCATTTTCAGACAAGATGAGTTCAGTCATGAGGTAGGGGTGGGGACCGGGGTACAGAGGAAGCCAGAGGGCGGGGAGAGGGAGGAGGGTTGTGGGGTGATAAATCCAGGGATTTGCCAGAGCCCTGGATTTGGACTGGAAAGTGAGCTGACCTGACTCATGGAAGTTTTGGTTTTCCATTAAAAGCACTTTTCCACAGCAAATTCTGTACGCAGCCTGCAATCAAAAACTGCCAAGAAACACATTCCTTTGGGGCATAAGTGCTGTGTGTGCAGCTTAAACCATTTGTCTTATAAACAGGAGAAAATGTATGGTTAAATGTTTCCTCTGGAGGGAGGCTAATTGGAGTTTGTACTGTGGTTCTTCCAACACCACTAGCAAATCTAGGGCCATTGCCCAGAGGCCCCCTAATGCAGCCGAAAGGAAACCCAGAGCTGCAGTCAGTGGAACTTGCAAGGCGATGTTTTAGAGAAAGAGAGGGCGCCCTCAGCTAAAAATGATGTGCTTCATACCAAACCCTTGCCCCTTTCCATACCTGCCTAAAGCTCCAAAATTTGACGTGAGGAAGGCATATGAATTCAGAATGCAGATTCAGGGCTGTCTGGGCCAAAATGCAAGTTTGAAGAGAGGCCCCACAATGCAGAGCAGTATAAAGCAAGAAAGGATATTTACACTCCAATTTCTTTACCTGTATAACTTTCTAATGGGTCTGAAGGGAGCTGGCGATCGCTGATACTTCCAGCAAAGGGAACCTGGCTGAAGCCAGGTTAAAGCGGTGTGGTCGCCCTGACCTCTAAGAAGCTTAATATCAGGGTCTAATGAAATGCAACAGGCCTCTGACATCAGAGCCTGTCTCTGACCACACATCAAAGGGGAGGAAGTGGATGCTTTGATCCTCTCAGTCCTTGCTTTCTACGGAAAGTTTTAACAAAAGGAGGAGGGAGCTGGGGGTGGGGGCTCAGGGACTTTTTCTTTCTGGTGTTAATGTTCTTCCAGTTACGGAAAAGGGGCAGGCAGCCGGCAGGGTGTAGGGAATGTGGAAGTCTGAGCTTTGAGTGATTCTCCTGGTGTGATTTCCATAGATGAAGGGCTCATTCCATCTTCCCCAAATCCCTCCCCTGCCTGTACTGTGATGCCTGAATTCTAATGTTAGATTTTCATTTATTTAGCTAGAGCCTTGACTCTTACTAAAGAGTATAAACCTCTCTTGGGAAAAGCAGTAACTTAAACCTTAGCTTCCTACCCCAAAATGCCATTTTTGGAATGCATTTCAGACCTTGTCACTGTACTTGTTAAAGCTATTTTAGCTCCTGGTGACCAGAGGGTGCAGTCTGAATGTCTTAGTGTGGGGCACACATTCTCCCCATGATCTGGCCCCTGTCTAGCCCCCGTGGTCTGTGTGTCTGTCCCTCCCTGCCAGACACAGTAATCTCCAAGCTGTCCCAATCTGCCTTGTGGCTTTTCACCCCCATCTGTGACAGTCAGCATGGCCTTAGGACATGGTGTTCTCTGAGATAGAATACCAGCCCAAGGTCAAGGATGAAATCATACTCAACTGTTATCCTGGTGCCTGACAAAGTAGGCCATGAAACTGTTTATCATACAATGAGTGAATGAAAAACTTTCCATCATTGTGAATCTTTCTTTCTGTTCCTCAGGTTTTTGGTGAAGGGGACAGTGTGAGGAAAGAGGAAAGAGGGTCTCGGGCCTCCCGATGGAGACAGGGCAGCTGGAAGAGGCAAGTTATCTTTCGGTTTGTCACGTTGACTGGTGTTGGCCTAACTCAGGGTTGCGTCATCTGTGAAGTGGCAGAGATGGAGAGCTGATGCTGTGACCTTCTGAAGACACAGAAACAGGCCTGGCACAATTTGTTGTTGTTGGAAGGGGAGACAGAGGTGGTAGGAGCAGAGAGGGGGACAGGGCTGAGGGGGCAGAGCACAGAGTAGGCAACCCTGGCTGAGGGGTGGGATGTGGGGGGTGCAGGGGTGGTGGAGGAGCGTGCAAAGGAGGGAGTGGGAGGTTGGACTGTGTAGATCAAGGGCGGAAACACGGTTGCCCGTGTACTTTTTAGAGTTCAAAATGCTGAGTAAGTTTTCCCTCAATAATGAAAAAGAGTCTAAATAAAATGTGAGGAGGTAATTTGCTCAAATCCCGATGGAACAGGAGTAAGTGTGAGGGTATATTCCAGTTGAAGGTTGTGTGTGACGGAGGACCAGGCCGGAGACAGGGAGGGCTGCGGGGAGAGCAGTGTCTGCATAGCCCAGCCATCCCTCTCCTCCCCGTGGGGTTTCGGGGACCCACTGAAGGACAATGGAAACGCTCCCCCTGTGCCCCTCCTTCCCACCAGTTTGTGAGGGAGAATGTGATTGGCCAAGGTTTTCTCTAGGACCTTGATGTTGAACTTCTGCCACAGGTGGAGGAGAGCACAGTGGCTGGACAAGAGCAGAAAAACAGAATAGGGACTGGAAGGTGGGGTGGGGTTTCCTCTGCTTCTTCTTTCCCGAGGCAAGTGTCATGTATGCCCACAAACTGAGAGTGGCAGCCACCCATCACCCCAAGTGAAACAACTGGGCAGGGAGGTGGTTCTGTGCAGTGGGCAGAGAGCAAGCACTTTGCGATCAAGTGAACTCGTCTTTGCTTCTTTCACCTGCCTTGTGACTGTGGCCGTTGCCTCAGCAACCTGAGCATCGGTTTCTCATGTGCAAAATAGAAGTGACAATAACATCCGCCTTTCAGACCACTGACTAAATGAAGGTATGTGAAGCACACGAACAGTGCCAGGCACAAGCATGTGCTTGACGTTTTGTGCAGGAAGAAGCTGGACCTCCTTCCAAGGTACTTAGGGCTTCCTGCAGGCACCTCAGATCTGGCTTCTCCGTGCTACTCATAGTGATAAAGACCAAAGGCATATTCTCGCCATAAAAAGAAGTGTGCAGAGAAATATTTCCAAAGTACCGAGAAGCCTATATCTGAAAAAAGGTACCCCATAGACCTGTCTTTCTCTGTGTTTTTCTGAGTTTAGCACAGCAGCATCCATCAAAAAGAGGATCAAGCTCTGACTGGTGTGGCTCAGTGGATTGAGAGCTGGCCTGCAAACCAAAGGGTCACTGGTTCAATTCCCAGTCAGGACACATGCCTGGGTTGCAGGCCAGGTCCCCAGTAGCGGGTGCATGAGAAGCAGCCACATACTGATGTTTCTCTCTCTCTCTCTAAAAATAAATAAATAAAGTCTTCTAAAAAAGGAGAGAATCAAACTATGATTTTACCCTCTTGAAGCTGAATACATGCTCATTGAAGTTTATATACCTGAGAATCCTCAGAGGTAATATTGCCGGAAACGCAATTCATGTCTAGTAGAAATAGAATCCACGCCTCTGCGCATGCCAGCTGCTCACCTCCGAAGGGTGTGCACTTCCCTGCTGAGCTGTGGCACGTGGCTGAAAACCACCAACTAAACGTTGGACCAAATCCCTTCTAGACCTAACGTCTATTTTTATAATCATGGCAGCAGAGAGAGAGAGAATGACAAAGCAAGTTAATGGACAGTGACCCTAAAGTCCAGAGGTCTCCGCGGCTCAGTTGGTTGGAGTGTCGTCCCCGTGCACCACAATGTTGCGGGTCTGACCCCCAGTCAGGGCGCACACCTGGGGTCGGGTTCCATCCCCACTCGGCGCCTGCGGGCAGCCACTGATCGCTGTTTCTCTATCATGTCGATGCTTCTCTCTCTTTTACGTTTCGATGTTTTTCTTTTATGTGGAAATAAAATAAAATTAAAATAAGATGAGATGAAATAAAATAAAATAAAATAATAAAATGCAGAGGTCTCCCATGGAAGGTTTAGTGTTGTGGAAACCCCATTTCCTATTGAAGAAGCATGTGTTTCAGCGAATAGCTGGGTTTCAGCCCCTGCGTTTCCTTGTCTGAGAAGCACATCATTAGCTATGATCCATTCCAGACATGCCCAAGTTATCTTTTCCAGGAAAAAAAGTGGGGTGACTAAAAAAACTGTTGTTTAATTTGGATCCTGCTTTTCAGCCTCCCTCTGCTACCAACTAGCCATGTGACCTTGAACAAGCCATTTAATTCCTTCCCCTGCAGAGCTTCCATCTTACAGTGAGACAGAGTAGCTGCTTAGCTTCCTCTCTGGTACAGTCTGGAGCCGAGAGGTCATCGCCGACACGGCCTTGGATTCTGCCCTCATCATCTCGCAGTTATTTCTACTCTTGCACCGCCTGGCTCTCGGTGTGCCAGGCGTGTCCCTTGTCCCGCCTCCTACACCTGCTGCCACAGTGCCTTCCTAAACACAGATCTGGTTCAGTCTCTTACTGCAAAAACCTCATGATAACACTTCTTCAATGGCTTCTAGTTGAGCATGGGATGAAGATTAAATGGCTAGTCTGGCCTTTAAGGCCCCCTAACCTTGCCCTGCCTAGCTTTATTTCTCATCACTTTATCCTCACCTCTGTGCTCCAGGAGCCTCAGCACCCTTCCTGTTTCTCTGCCTCGAGACCTTTGTACATGCTGTTTTCTCCATCAGCGACGCTCTCCTCCACCCAATTTCTCTGTCTAGCCATCAACCCCTTTACTTTCAGGTACCAAATGAAATTGTCCTCTGTCCAGGGAAGCCTTCCCTGACCGTTCCTTCTCTGGCCTGGCCAGTCCCCTTCTTACATTGCTGCCACTTATATTATATGATTTTATTGATTAACGCCTGTCTTTTCCCCATGAGAATGCATCTTGTTTAAGAGCAAGGACTAAGTCTGCTTTGCTCACTATGTTCTTCCCAAGGCTGAGTACAGTGCCAACCCCTCAGTAGACATTTGTAGGTAGAATTAGTCAAAGATGGGCGGGTGACAGACGGATGACAAGGCGGAATATGTGACCTCTCCCAACCTGGCCTGGTCCACCTTTCCCGGCTCCATTTCCCACACTTACTGCCTTTCCCGTGCCTCTTGCATTCCGGTCACCTCAACTTAGCCATCCCTCTAGGACGAGGCTGTGTTCACTCCTCCTACAGCTGTCACCTAAGATCAAAATTCCTTGCCATGTCACATCAGTCGGTTGCTAGAAAAGTGATCCTAGTGTCGCAGTGGAAAGTATAGTCTGTTGCAGGGATCTAGCAATAAGGAAGAGGTTCGGGTCTGCAAAACCAAAGATGCCCAGGAAACAGGGTGGCTCTTTTGAAATACTTGAAGGGCTACTGTGAAGATAATTTGGCTTATCCCCTGAAACATTAGAGACCAGAATTGGAATCAAAACATGGAAGCCACAAGGGAGCAAATTTTGGTTCAATATAAGGAGAGAATTTTGTGGCAAATCACGGTGGCAGAAAGGAAATAGGCTGCTTACTTCAAATGTTCTGGAGTTCCCTGTCACTTGGTGTACAAACCAAGGTTAGAAGGCCACTTTGAGAGGGCTGGATCTGGTGACGTCCAAGGTTGCTACATCTTCACACATTCTTCCGGTGGAACATTACTGGTTCCTATTAAAGCGGCCTCTGAATGGTACCTCCCAAAACTCTACAGGTGGTAATGGAGACCAATCAGTAGCTTAAATCCTTAAGCCTTTGCTTTTAAATTCGCAAAGGATAGAGAAGTGATCTCTCAATTCAGTTCAAGCGATCTCTGTGGGCAGAGACTTACATCATGTCCCACAATGCCTTCTTTTTTAACCTCACAAGTAACTCAGTTCCCCTGCAATGCACAAAGGCTTCCGAGGACCTCAACACTCGTCCTTCTGCTAAGATCTTGGCTCCACCTAGTGGTGGGACTTGATGTTTTTCACACAATGGGTGCAGGTCCGGGCTGGAGTAAGTGGCTGTAGGGGAGACTCCTGTCTCTTGCACAAGTTTCCAAGTTCCTTGACCTGACGCCTCTCTCTGGTCTTGCTCTGTTGACTGGGAGCTGGCTGACTTGAGTCGGTGATGGTACGATTCCACTTTGCACCCTTAGGAGGTCTGGCCCCATGGTGGCCATATGTAACCCATGTAGTATTAGCAAGGAAGGGACTTAGGGCTTCTCAAACTGTGTGTCACCCAAGGGTTCCAAAGAGATATTTCGGGAGTCACTACAGGGGATGAAGTAAGACAGGCTGAGCCGGCAGCGCTCCCCTTCCCTACACCCACCCTCTTACCCCATCTTCCTATAAACTCCTTAGCACTGTGTCCCTACCATGTTTTCTCTCTTACTGATTTTGTGTTAAATTTACAAAGAAGTTTATGTTGCTAAAAATAATATGAAAGATGCTAATATCTTCCATTTCCCCTCATTTTAGAGCAAATCAAGACCAATAGTTCATCGACTTGCCCAAGTTTACAAGTGGGCTCTCTTAGAAGCACAGTTCTCACCTCCTGGTGACCACTCTGGGGCTCTGTCGGGAGTGCAGGCTTCACCTATGGGCACCCAGCGGTCAGGCCAGAGTTTCTGGCCTCATTCCTTCCTTCTTTACATGTGGAGAGATATGGTTGTAGTGATCCCAGGCATCATATTGTGCATTACTGCCTCATTTTATAAAGGAGTTAGTTTTATGAACCGGGCAACTGAGTCCTGGAGAAAGCAAGTGATTTGTTAAAAATACCTGATTCGCCTGTTAGTCATCAACAACAACAGCAAAACACCAGCTGCTCTCTTCCCTCTTGCCCTCCATTCTCAGTTTAGGGCTCTGTGCTTAAGACACTACTATTCCAGGAATGAATGAATGGATGGATGGATGGATGGCGAGCTCTCGAAGAAAAGCAAACTTTTGGCCATTGTCCGATTGATGTTGGCAACATAATGCTCAAAGATGAGAGTCTTTTGGGAATTCTGATTCGAGTGAAATGAAAGCACAGACAGCTATTCATCCAGCAGTCTTAATGAAATGATGTTACTGATTTCGTTGCTTGTCTTCCTACTAGAATGTAAGTGCCTTGAAGGCAGGGACTATGCCTGTCTTATTTATTACTACATTTCAACATTGCTGGGCACAAAGCACACACTCAATAAGTCATTGTTATGTGAATAAAAATATATTTCTCTACCGGCAGCTTGGGGCCTAAAATGTACCTAATTATGTCAGTTAATTATTTATGATCAACATTGCCTTCAGCAGCCAGATAGATCAAATATAGCCTAAGCTTCAAAAGCTTAAAATGGGCTTTTGAGGATAATGATGGCACTGAGGATAAGGACAGTGACTCCCCCAGGGATGGTTTTCTGCACTATTACAAAATACATTAAGCTAAAGTGGCATCCACTAATTACAAATCTGGTATTAGAATAAAGAATTGGAACAGGTGGGCCTGAGCAGTGAGGTTCCGTTGGCCGGGTGTCTTCCCTCGAGGTGAACGGTCGCTGGTTCCATTCCCTGTTGGGGCACATGCCTGGGTTTCGGGTTTGGTCCTGTGTTGGGGCACGTGGGAGAGGCAGCAGACTGATGTTTTTCTCTCACGTTGATGTTTCTCTCCCTCTCTTTCTCCCTCCCATGCCCTCTCCCTAAAAGTAAAATAAATAAAATCTGAAAAAAAAAGAATTTAGGAAATTTTGAGGCAGGTGTATCTAACATGCTATTGTGGGGTTTTGCTTTTCCACAGTAGAAGGAGTTGTTGTTATTGTTAGAACATAACCATATAAGATACAGATGGATAACAAGAAAAAGGAAGGAGTTGTTCTGGGCCAGTACTCCACAATTGCTTTATTGATTGATGATCGCGAACTCCAGTAATGAAATGTTTTTCTATTTAATAATAAACTGTTAGCAATTCTCTCTGGGTTTGGGTCCTGTTACCCAGGAGGCTCCTAGTCTAAGTACGTTTAGCTGGATGTGACCCAGATTTCTGGAACTAATGTCCAAATCTGCAGCCCACTTGTCATTAGTCACAGAAACACAGGTCTGTAGGAGGCGATTACAGTTAGTACAATGAATGATGTAGTGTAAATGTTATTTGATTTATTCACTTATTGAAAATTAACAGTAAATTAGTAACTGAAAGAAGGTGTGGAGCCCAAAGTTCCTGCCAGTGAGTGACAGCTCTCTGATTACGTAAGAAACAAGCAGAACTCGTGGTCATCTGGGGACAAAAGGTGTCACACGGTTTAAGAAGATATTTAAGAAATATCTTCTAGCAATCGATGACACTCCTTCGAAGGAGCTACTGTTCTTTCTGCACCGTGACCATACAAGGTTAAGAATTAGATACACTTCAGAAATCATTCCTCGTACTTGCAGAAAAATTTCAGATTCTCATGACAAAAATCTA
Source organism: Trachops cirrhosus (assembly GCA_028533065.1). Classification (NCBI taxonomy): domain Eukaryota; kingdom Metazoa; phylum Chordata; class Mammalia; order Chiroptera; family Phyllostomidae; genus Trachops; species Trachops cirrhosus. The sequence continues at coordinate 13,356,572 of CM052551.1, read as the reverse complement.
CTGCTTCTGAATTAATGGCTATCTACAAAAAGCTAGCTACAAAACCCCACACTATCTACAAAAGAAAGAAGATAAAATTTTAGTCATATAGATTACATACAGATCAAATACCACTGGGTTGTGGCTCAGCTTGATCCATGTGGATCTAGCCTACTTCACAATGTAAACTGCTGGTTAAAAAGTCAAGTTATGTGCTTTTAACATATGGTTTTATTAGGATTATGATATCTTGAGAACTGCATTCACCTGGGTTTTTATTTGGTCTGGTGGTTAAATACCATTGAAACCAGAGAAAACTTGCACAGATAAGCTGGAGAGATACCCGTTTCAAATACCAGGGCAAAGCTGGATGGTCTCTGCAGGGCTGATGCCTTCGAGATCAGTTATACTGGAGAGAGAAAAGGAGAAAAGGAGGGAGGGGGGAGGTGAGAGAGAGAAAGGAAGAGAGATCCCTTAATGCTCCCTCCGCTTCTTAGAGTGATGTATTTCAAAGTAACATATGTGCCAATTTCCCCCTTCTCAGCCACTCACCTTGGGCACCCTCTCATGGACACTATGGGATCTGGAGCTACTTAAATCCTGTCTTATTTGCAGTATGCATAGATGAAGGGTCGTATGTGGCTGAGAAATATCTGACTGCCCAGGTGTTCCTACAACTGGAGATGAGACTTCTGGCTAATTTCAAGCTGGTCATTCTACCTGATTCTTCTCTGGAAACGGAAGACAAGTCAGCCCGGTTGCTTGCATTGTATCTAGATTGTTCTGACTAAAAGTTCCAAAGGGGCGGACTCCTGGTGGATATGGACTGTTGGCTTGATCAGTTTCAAGCAGGGTGAGGACTGAACCGTCCTCCTGAAAGAGGGCTAACTTCTGGCGCTTTGGGTGGGGCAAGGGCTCTCCTTATGCACTGGCATCAGAAAGCCTTGTCTTGCGCTACGCTCTGTAGAGATATACAGCTTTATGGAAAGATGAGAAAGAAAAGAGAGGCATGACGGTTAAGTGAAAAGATGAGAAAGCGAGAGAGAAAGAGAAAAAGTGAGAGAGAGAGAGATCCAAAAATCAGAGTGAAACTGGGGAGAGTAAAAGGTTATATTTAGCTAAAAAATTCTGCTGTGTAAATTCTAGTATAGCCTAGCAATTTGTAGTTCTCACTGTATAATCAAGTCTCTATTAGCTGTAAGACCACAAAATTAACTAACAGTGAAATATCCATCTTTCTTTAATATCATCATTTATAGTACCCAAATCTCTTATCTGTGTTCTTATCAGTGAAGTAGAAGTTATACTATCTTCCTTGCTGGGGTGTTAGCTGGATTAAACTGTATAATGTATGTGAATCATGAAGTTATGCTGTATGTACTCTACAAGTATTATGTGATCTAAAACACGTCTGTAGGAAATATCCTGTTTTTTTGTGAAGATCTAGGTTATGATGGCAAATAAGTTTAAATTTGAATGTTAATGCCAGTAGATTGAAAGTGGCCAACTGCACATAGTGCCGAGAGGTCTTTTGGTGACAAATCTTAGAACAGTAGGAACAAGCTCTGTGATCAATTAGCAATGCCTGTAATGGGCACGGGAGGGGTGAGCGACAACAGGCATATTTCCTGTAGGTGACAAAATGTCTAATGTGAAAATCCAAACCCTCCTGGAACTGAAATTTTCTTTTTATGGTGAACAACTCTATGATATTATGATATATGTGTATATATTCAGAATTATTTTTCAACAGGTCCAAAATATTAAAGATTTTGGTTATTGCAGATATCTTTCTAGAGGGTCCCTAGAATGGGTATTTCTGTATGAACCGTATACAGTAAGTTGCTGATGTCTTCCTTCGGCACTGCTTTTCTGACGATACCCATCATGATTTGATCATAGTTCAAGCATATGTTTGAGGAGTCTCTCTCAAAGTTAAAATAATTCAAGTACAAGCCAATGCTTATGAAAGAAAATGGGTTAGGCACAGATTCACTTTCTTTGCCATATTTTACTCCTATGAAATATCTTCGATCAACTATCCCTTCCCTGCCTTCACAATTTCTCTGCCCCTCTTGAGAAAGGTCCTATGAGCAAAGACAGGTCCCAGAGATTATTCCGATCAGAATGGCAAATGGGGGTCACATCACAAAGGCTTCCTGGAAAGGGAATCTGAAGCACTGAACACAGACGGCCCAGGAGAGGAATTTCGCTTTCTCATCTTTTCACTTCACCGTTATGCCTCCCTCTTCTTTTTCATCTTTCCATAAAGCTGTATATCTCTACAGAGTGTGGCATAAGACAAGGCTTTCTGACACCAGTGCGGAAGGAGAGCTCTTGCCCCGCCCAAATTCACGAGAGCTGAGTGGACTGTGCTCCCTGACGCGTGTCCCACCGTCAGTGGCGGTAGGTCCAGGACAGCATTCCACTGTAGGTGGCGCTGCACGTCTTTTTCATGGCAGCCCGTGAAGACAGGCTCCTCTTCTGCTTTGCAGTTCACCCTTTGCACACACAACGCTTCGCTTTCCGCCCGTGCTATCTCATTACCATCACAATCAAGACTTTTGATAATCTTCCTCCCATTATCCTCGGGAGTGCACATCTATTTTTTCTTTAATTATTGATTTTACAGGGAGGGGCATTGACTTGTTGTTCCATTTATTGATGCATTCATTGGTTGATTCCTGTATGTTCCCTGACTGGAGATCAAACCCACAACCTTGGTGTTTCAGGATGATGCTCCAACCAACTGAGCGACATACCAGCTAGGGCTGGTATGCATCCACTTTATTATGCTTGCCTTACTACAGAGTGGGCTGCAGCTCGTGGCGTCCCATACTGACTGACCTCCCACCACGCCGCAACAAAGTCATTAAGCAGCTATGAGAAATTAGTTCCGTTGGTGGCAGACTTAGAGATAACTGGAGTCCAGAAAATGAATCCTTTAATGCAAGGTGAAACGAATAGTGTGGTTTCAAAAAGGAAAAAGAAGACTATACTTTCAGGGATCATTTCTACAGTTCGTTACTAAAAAGGAAAAAGAGTATTGTGCAAAATTCTACCCAACTTATGGCACCTTAAACTCTGAGAAGCTCACCTTTAGAAGTTGCTTCACCAAAACCACATTTTTTAACCCCTTGACTTCTCTACCTGTCATGCAGACCTTATTTCCTGTCTCCATATTTCCTACTGTCTGTGCTCACCGAGGGACATGTCTCATGACCTTTGAATCACACTTAACACCTGGCACAATTCCTATATCATTCAGTAAACGTGCGCTGAATGAGAAAACAAATCATTAATGTGTGCCAGGAAAAGCTCACTGAGCACCTAGGCGCTGTGCAAATCAAGGATAGAACAGGGAACAAGGCTTCCGAGGCCCCGGCCCTGAGTGCGCACACGTCTCATGGGGAAGGAAGCCCAAGAACCCCCTGGACGATCGTTACAACACGGCGCGTACGCTGACGTGTTGAAATGACTGTGGAGAAGTGCAGAAGTCATGCAGAAAGCCCTGCCACATCTCTTAGGGTTCAACACTCAGTTTTCCTTTCTGTTTTTAGAGTGAGTGACAAATTCTGGTGTTTGCAGGGGCCAGGTGAGTAGCATTAACAAGGCAACAGAGAGTACTGGGGACAGCGGGGACCTGGACAGTCCCCACTACCTTGGGGTGCGGGAACTCCTCAGCTCCAGCCAAATGCTGACCCAGCATCGCCACATCTAATTTTTTTCCCAAGAAGCAAGCAATCTGGATTTTTACATGAAATCTCCTGATTTTTAAATATTGACAACCAATTTTCTATTTCAGTGGCTCAGATCTGGCCTGAGAGCTACCAGTTTGCCTGCCCCCTCTGCCTTGGGGCTTCCACAGTAGGGGCGCTCCTCAGAGGGAGCCCGTGCCCCAGGCCTTGCCTGAATCCAGGGCCCAGGCCACCTCCCAGCCCCTCTCGCCTCTCCATCTCCTCTTCACACCCTATCCCAGCAAGTGTCAAGGGTTCTTAATCAAAACTGCTTAGGGAAGAGTTGACACCTACAGCTCGTGGGAAAATGGGTTAACCCTTGAGAAAAGTCAGAGGCACAGGGCCCCTGGGAGGTGCAGATGTGAGGTGGGTGGAAGAGACCGGTAGGGAACTCTCCTGAGTCTTGCCTGGTGGGCAACGCTCTCCTTTAAAGAGCATTAACTGGGGTCAGATTAACAAGTCAGCACTGAAACCATATCCAAACAAGACTCCCTAATTGTGGGGAGAAAGCAGAGCAGGGGCCAGAGGAAAGAGTCCAGAGGACAAGACTGGCTCCAAAGCCATCCCCCTCCGCCCGCTGGCAGGCTTGGGGCATATTTGATAAGGTGAAGGGAAATTGCAAAATTAGAACTGGCAACTTATACAGAGAGGCCCAGTGCAAGGCCGTGGGCCTGAGGCGGACTGAGCGTGTTGAGGAATTGTGGGGGAAAGAGGATTTGGCAGCCTGACTTCCTGTGGCTGTATCCAAGGCTAATTAGTTTGCAGTGTTTTGTGTGTGCCTGAATGGAAATGATCCCGGCACTGAGAGGCACGGGGATGAGGAAATCAAAAACATGTGCACCGAGAAAGAAAGGGGAAGGGACTGGGGGTGGGGGTGGGGGGGAAGGCTGGGGGGAAACCTGTCCTTTCGGCTACATTTTCTTTTTTGCAGGAGAGGGCTCTCATCATTCTGTTTCATGACCAGTAAATCACCACCACAGCCCTGCCTGTCACATCTCCCATCTGCGGCAGAACTCATTAAACATCAAAAGACGGCCCATCAGTTCTGCTTAGTTAGAAGTCTGACTTACTAGAGGTCTAACCAGGGAGGAGTTTGCGTGTTTTTAATAATAGCTTAAGGAACTTCTTAACACCCCATAAATTACTTAATGCAACAAACTCTTCCTGTAGCCCAGCCGGCAGCCGAGAGCCGCTGCCCCAGCCCAGACCTACCCCACGGCGATGGCTTTCTGGCGGCCACGTTCCAGGAGGCGGCAGAGTGTTCGCGCCTTCTTTAGTTCATAATTCCGAGCCCGTTATTAAAAAAGAGTGGGCATGTCCTCCCTGAAAGGGGCGACTCAGAATGCCTTTGTCTTTGTATTTCTGACTCACTGTCTGAAAAGGTGAGCTGGCTGTGGAGTCACGTTGCCAAGCACCTCATACCAACAGGAAATCGTTGAGTGGAGAGATGGATTAATAACTAGGGCAATAAAGCCAGAACTCTGCCCCCACCTTGAGGGTACAGGCTCAACAGATATCTAAATCAATAAATATTTATTGAGTGCCTACGCCGGGTTAGATCTGAGACAGACAGAAATAAATTCAGACATTTTTGACTCCCCTAAAAGAGTCCGCAGTGTTACAGACATGCATAACCATTTGGAGGCTTTAAAAAAAAATGGAGGATGAGATTTCCTCCACCAGCACCTTTTAGAAATTCCTCCGGTGTTGGGTACGTTTTGCTGTCACTGTTCGTTGCCACCTAACCTCCTCGGTGTCCGGCTCCGTAAGGGACACAGCCTGAGTAAAGCCACAGCATCTGCTCAAGAGAAACTTCAAAGAGGTATAAATACGAGCATCACGTCTTCGCTAAGAAAATCCAGACTCAGGAACTTAGCTGGGTCTCCTGACTCCGTTTTATTTTCTACCTACTTGACAAGGACATGGAAGAAATTTCTAAGCACATATCTAAGGACTACCTGGCAGGAAGCTAATATTAAGATCAATAATGATGAATATCATGCTATTAATCTAGTGTTTGTGGCATGATCGCGTTGTGTCAGGAACTGAGCCACGCTGGTAAAGATTATTGGAACACAATGCTTCCCCTCAGAGACCTCTCCTGCTGCCTGTTGAGAGACAAAGCCCTCCACGGAAAGAGAAATGAGCAAAGTATGGAGAGGAGTCGATGGTAATGGGAGAGGGCACTCAACTCCGACGTGAAGGTGAGCAGGAAGAGCTCTCTTAGCACAGATGATGCATAAGCTGAGTCTTCAAGAACCCCTTAGCCAGAAGTCAGGAATGGGAACATTCTAGCACTCATGGTATGGCTGTTTGCAATTATCTGTCCCCCAAAGTCTCAGATGATTTCATAATCATTGTTTTTGCCAGACAATTAATGAGTAATTACTATGTGTAGAAAACTGAGTTAGGTGCTATAGATTCAAAGAGGATCTTTATCCTTAAGTGGTACACGATTTAGGAGTGACTAATAGATGGGTGGATGCATAGGTAGACAGATAGTGACAGATGATGGCAACGCCTTGTCTGTACTTTACTTTCTTGTGGCAGTGCCAGTTTTAAGGAGCTTCACATAATGCCTCACTTTACCCTTTCTTGAGAAGGGGGCAGGAAAGACATTACTTACTCTGTTTTGAAAATGAGGACACTCGCATGCTAAAGAATAATGCAGAGGGCCAGTGCACAAAATCGGTCACTTGGAGGAAGAGGGAAAGGGAGGATAAACATGGTAACGGGATGGAAACACAGGCCAGGAGAGCGATGTTTCCAAGGGAAGCAGATGAATTGGCTAAGCTCGAATGGGAAGAGAAAACCATTGTTCTGAGCACCTGGACCATGTGCAGCTGACAGTCTTGGAGCAAACTCTCACACCTGGCTCAGGCAGTACCTCCATGAAGGCTTGGAGACTTGAGTGAGGAGCCAGGGACACACCATTATCAGCCACCTTGAGAGACGCAGAGGTGGAAACACTGTAAAATAGCAATGATCTGTCAGAGTCTGCCCCGGACTTGTTCTTCACAATGAATGCGTTTGACAGTGTCAGCACTGGCTCTGGGTGGGGTCAGCATGGGCTAGGGGCCAGGACCATCCTTTCGGCCATCCTTTCTTTCCATTGCTAGATGCTATGTCCCGCAAGGTTTAAGTCTAGACCCTGCTTAAGTGCTTCCTTCTCCAGCAAGCCTTCCTTGACTTCACAAGCTACATTAGAGGCCCATCTGAACTACCACTGCATGTCACCACAGGGTGTTGAAGCTCTTAGTGTCCCTGTCTCTCTCACTAGTCTGAGGGCAAGGGTCATGCTGTTACAGTCCCAGTACTTTCTTCGGTGACTAGGATATAGTAGGTACTTGAAGTGTGGAGAATCACTAAGGGAGTGATGAGTGCATAAGAAGAATGTCACCAGCTCCTCCAGACAATGACTGTCTGTGCCTTCTACTGCACAGTAAGAGTCTAGCTCCTGGAGTCTACAGGATATCTTCATTTTTTTTCTTGTTTTTACATCTAAAAGCTCTTCAGAAACAGATTAGTTTCCAAAACACCATTTTTAATCGTCTTTTGTTTTTTAATCCTAACTTGAGAACTTGCTTATTGATTTTAGAGAGCGGGGAAGGGAAAGAGAGAGAGCGGGAAAGAAACATTGATATGAGAGAGAAACAGCAATCAGTTGTCTCTTTATGTGCCCCAACCGGGGACTGAACTCGCAGTCCCGGTATGTGCCCTGACTGGGAATTGAACATGTGATCTTTTGGTTTGCGGGATGATGCTCCAACCAACTGAGCCACACTGGCCAGGGCTGCAATGGTCTTTTTGATGTGCGAATTTGGCTAGACTATAGTATTTAGTTATTGGAACATTGATCTAGGTGTTGCTGTGAAGGTATTTTGTAAATGTGCTTGAAATCCATAATCAGTAGAGTTTAAATAGTGGAGATTATTTTGGATAATCTGGGTTGGCCTGATCCAATCAGTTGGAAGGCCTCACAAGCAGAGCTGACGCTTCCCTGAAGAAGAAACTCCATGTGCGGGTCACAGCTTCTGCCTGGCAGCCTGCCCCTCCTGCCGGCCTGCCCTGTGGGTCTCGGAGCAGCCTAGCCAGCGCCCACAGTCGTGTGAGCCAACTCTTTGTGATAAACCTCCTATTGCACATGTCCCACTTGTTGTGCTTCTCTGATTGAATCCTGACGGACACACTGTAAATTCAAAGTGTCTGAAGGGGTTTGAGCTCACAGAGGCCCCGTGCATTTCCATGAGAAGATGCCAGCCTTTCCTAGCCACAATCGTTCTTGCTGATTCAAGAAGGTATGTATCAGCATCCTCCTTCTCCTTCTCCTTCTTCTGATACAATCCCATAAGTATCTTTTCCTAACATGGGCCTATTTGATCTGTGTTAAACCCACTGATCTAACCCATCGTCTCAGTAATTTCTGCAGGTGTGATGAGGCATAGACCTCCTTAGCAGTTAAGGTTAGATCAGGCTGCCTCGCCACCTTGAAGTAGCACAGATCTGAACTGGCTGTAACATTACAGAACCATCCACGACTTACTCCAGAAGTTTAAGTAGCAGAACATTTACTGTGCTTCGTTCCAAGTTCTAGAAAAACAACCCCAGCCTTCTCCAGAATTAAAAACAGCCTAACTGACACGGTTCGATCTGAGCTGGCTGTATGATAATGGGAGAAAAGAAGTACTTGGGCGTTTGGGGGTCGTGATGAAACATGCACCTCGCACTGTAACTCCCCCGCGGTACACTTAAGAGATTTCCATTTCACCCCTCACCGCATCTTTTGTGTATTATTGTCGATTGTGTAGGCATAACAGTTTTCTCAGGCTTCATGATTCCCTCCACCTTCGGGATTTCTTCTACTATCTAAAAATTAATTCCATATGTATGTGCAACCTTCCATTTATTTTCCCACCATTTTCTATTTTTAAAAATTATCTCTACTTTCATTTTGTCACGTTTATGTTCCTTCTCTCAGAAATATTCTCACTGCTTTTGCACTTTGTGGAATAAAAAAATGTTTAATATCCCCCCAGAACACTTTTTAAAATATTTTAAAACTGAGTACAAATGCTGCAAATATACCAAGTATTAAAGAATAAATGGTTGGCAGGAACCTAAATGGCAGGACATTAGTCAATAGCGCCATCTGTTGGTCATAGGTAGAGCTGAATTCTTGGCAGCTTCTACCTTATCTGTAGAGCATTATTCTTGTGATGGCTCCTAGGAGGTCCCAGTGTAATGGACGCGAGAAGTACATTCTTTCAGTGCATGTTAAAGCCTACTAACTTTGGTAAGGGCAACTTTAGTCACCAAGTAACGAGAGCTGGGCCTTTTGGGAGGCCGGTGGAGCCCACACCTGTCGCTGCCCCTGTCCCCAGGCTGAAGTTGTTTTCCAGTGACCTCATGGCCAGCGGGGTGAGGACCACAATATGGTTCTCCACTCTGGCTGCACACCAGCACCTCTGTGAGGAGGCACAGGCATTAATATATTTTTTAAAGTCCCCCAAGTTGATTTCGGTGTGTAGTCGGGGCTGAAAACCACTTACCTATCAGAATAAGCAAGAGGGGAAAGAATGAACGTTCCACACATTTGTCAAGGTCTCCGCCTTCCTCACCCACCCAGCATCCGCTCTTTCAGCCACAGTAGCATTTACCAAATCTACTCCCCGGAGGCAGTAAAAGCAAGAGGTTTCATGATTTTCCCAGGGTCAACCAGCATGTCTGTGGCAGGTTCAGGTCTAGAACTCAGCGCTTGGGGTCCTAAGTCATCAGAGCTGCTGGTTGGAAGCCATCAAGTCCCGGTGCCTCCCACAAGTTTTGAAATTTTAATGTAAGTCATGGCTCCTTGCCCTGCCCCTGTGCAGGACCCTTTGACCATGACCCTGGGCAGGTCAGAGAGCAGCTATTTCCCTAGGCTAGAGTTGAAGAAGAATAAAAACCAGCCCTAGGGTTTTGCTAAGGTGCAAATAGGTGTGCCCATCCCACCCCAAATGCACATGTTGAAATCCTAACCACCACCCCGTCCAAAGATGATATTAGGAGATAAGGCTTTTGAGAAGTGCTTAAGTCGGGAGGTAGAACCTTCATGGTTGAGGTTAGTGCCCTTATAAAAGACCCCACAGTGATCCATAGCCCCTGTCACCAGGTGAGGACCCAGCCAGTGAGAAGGCTCACACTATGAACCAGGAAGAGGGTTCTCACCAAGCTGGTGCCCTGGCCTTGAACTTCCTACCTCAGAACTGTGAGAACCAAACTTCTCTGGGTTATAAGCTCCCCAGCCTGTGGTATTGTGTGATAGCAGCCTGCACAGCCTAGGACAGGCTTGTAGGGGGTGCAGCGGACTCTGGCTCCAGACTCTCCGGGCCCTTCGCAGGCCCCTGGGGAAGTTAGTCGGTGGTTCGGCCTCCCGCTGGTAACAGGAGCCTGAGTTCAGGGGTGTGGAGCTGCCCCTGTACTCACACCCTCCTAGTAGCTAAAAAAGAAATCTTACAAATTTCAACTCAGGAGGAATGAGAGAATTTAAACTAATCAATAACGGGAATATTAGAATATTTACAATAAATGCAGGTTTATTGTTACTAAACATCAAGGTACTTAAAAAATACAACAGAGTACTGTACATAAGTCAAGAGAGAGAAAAACGCTTAAAATGAACACACCACTTACGTGAATACAAACGGAGCTGCCAAAGTGCTGGAAAAGCAGTCGGCAGAATGTCCTTACAGGCCCATGAATGTTTTCTGTTGAACGAGCAGTGTCTGTGACTGCTCTCTGGGGCCTGGGTGCTGCCTCCATCCACAGCGTTGTCAGGTCTGGCGACGCCCCTTCCTTTCCGCTCCCGCCATCCTCAGCACCTTGTACTTAGGTACTTACACTTTATGTGCAAAACAACCGATGGGCCCCCACAGTACACTTCTGTTTGCACCTTTGCATTTGCACAACTATTGTCTCCTCTTCATTGCACTTCCCCTCTTCCCCATCTGAAGAATTCTAGTTACTCTTTCAAACCTGAGCGTGCTCTGCAGTCCTCCCTGAGTGGACAGTGATACCAACATACCTTCAGCAAGTGGAAAACGCAAGTGGCTAATGAAGGTATATGCTCGTTTTCACTTGTAATTTAAGAAAACCAAACAATGAAATAGAATGCATCCTGAAAATAGCAAAGACTAAAAATGATAAAGATATGGCAAGACAGACATCCTCATTAATTTCTGGTGATATTAAAAAATGCAAATTGGAAATATATGTTAAAAGCCTTGAGGGTATTATTTACCCAGTAATTTACTTCTGAGGATGAACTCTCAAAAAATAATTGGAAATTCAGAAAAATATTTTTAATTATCAGTCTTACTGTAATAACTCAAAATTAAATTATCCAAATTCAAAATATTAGGAGAATGATTGAATAAAACATCTTATTATGATAAAATCCTATCCCACCATAAAAATTAAAGTTTATGAAGACTATAGCAAGATATATTAGTTGGGGTGATTTTGGTTGTAAATCAGAAAATGAAGCTCAAGTTGACTTAAGCAATTGTGAATTTATGGGCTCATGAAATGGGTAAGTCCAGGAGTAATCCAGGATTCAGGCATAGTTTGATCCAACATTCTTCTTAAACACAGGCGTTCTTGCCCCTAACTATGTTTAGGGACACAATATCCTCTGACTCCGACTACCTTACTCTTCATTTCTCTCTCTCGTCTTCTCCATGGGCAGCTTCTTCCTTACCGTAAGCAGCCAAACTGGCGGCAGCATTGCAAAGCCTCAAACCCGCAAACCCCTGTCATTCAGAGGAAGACGAACTTTCATTGGTATTCTGAGCAATATTTCTGAGATTTACTCTGAGTAGACCAGCTAAAGCCACATATCCACCCTAGAGCCGGTCCTTGGGCAGGAGATGCAATACTCTACTTGGCTTAGTGTAGCTCAGAGGTTAGATTTTGTTTCCCTGGAAAGGGCCAGATAGTAAATATTTTGGTCACCGTGGGCCACGGGACCTTTCTCACACTAGTCGACTCTGCTTTGGCGGCACAAACGCAGACACAGAGGATGTGCAAACGAAGGGCATGCTGTGTTTTTGTGTGTGTGTGCGTGTATTTACCACAAACAGGGTGGGGGTCACACTGGGACCATGGATTGTGGCTTGCCGAACCCTGGTCTAAAATATGTACATTTTACCCCAGAAGTGAGAGTAAAGTCAGCTCCCTGAAACCATACACTTCTCAAATGAGAACAGAGATCACTGGAAAAGGGGGCGTGAAAAATGTTTCCAGGGACAATTGATACATATAAAGTATGCAGTGGTGAGTGTTTGTCCTGTTCTCCCAAATGGTGTTTCAAATTCTTCTGGTTCTTTGGCAATTTCTTTTATTGTGACAAAATATACATAATATGGAATGTATCACTTTAAGTGTTCAATTCGGTGGCATTAAGTGTATGCACAATGTTGTACAATCATAACCACTGTCAATGTCCAGAATGATTTCATCCCAAATGGAAACTTTGTAACCATGAAACAGTAATTGCCTGTTTGCAAACTTCACTCCCAGTCCCTGTAATATCTTTTAAAATTGTCTCTTTGAATTGTCCTATTGTAGGTGCCCTCATAAAAGTGAATCATGGGATATTTGTCCTTTTGTGCTGTCTTATTTCACTTAGCATAATCCTCAAGTTTCATCCATGTTGTAGTATGCATGGGAATTTAATTCTTTTTGCTGACTGAATAATATTCTATTGTCTATCCACCATTTTGCTTACCCATTCATCTGTTGTTGTATATTTGGGTTGTTTCTAACTTTTGGCTATGTGGATCAACACTATGAACATTGGTGTAAAATTCTTCAAGTTATAAATCCACAAAAATGGATTTGTTCCAAAATCAAATAAGGCATAGTCAAATATCATATACAGCATAATTAAATATTGTACTATACTTGTATATCACCTCTCTTTGTACATCACGGCTCATGTTAGGATGTTAAAACTCCATAAAAGTTGCAGTTGAAGAACAAAAACCAACAATACTAATGTATTAAACTAAGAGTCTTAACTGATTTGAACATGGATTCATTTAAAAAAATAGAACATCTTTATACTTTGTATACTACTAAACATAATTAGAGACAAGATGTCTATGTTTTAGAAGAATGTTAGATACAAACAAAATTGTAAACACACTATAAATTTAACTAATGTAAAAAGAAGTTATATAAAGATGTATATAAAAGACAAAGACAGTTCTCCAAAGTATTTACAATGTTCGTCATTAGATAGTTGGATTATGAAAAATTTCTGGTGGTTGTGTTTGTCTATATCACTTTTTTCCTAAGAGTCTCATGTGTTACTTAATAATCAGAAAAAAGCATAATTCAAAATCATTCATCATTGTGCTCCTGAAATATGGGCAAAATGAAGGAGATGGAATAGGTCAGGTAGAAAGGGGTGAACGAAGCAGATGGTGGCCATGGAACACACTCACTTCTCTCGGAACCTTGCTTTATCTCTGCACCACGCACGAGTGTGTTTTCTCTTAGTTATTGGTCATTTATCCCCCTGAAAGAATGCTGTGCTCACACCAGGCCCCTCTGTTTCTGCACCGGAGACGGAAGCTGCTCCCTAGGGTAGCAATCAGAGCTAAAACTTGGTGAGTGGATCTAGAAGAACACGTTGGCCCCCACAGGGGTAGGGGCAGGGGATTGTCACATTGCCTGGTGTTAAAGATGGGCACTCATTTGCTGTAGATTTTTTGAGTCTAAAAATTATGCCCAAGTAGTTGTGATTATAGCCTCATCTGTATATGGATTTCTTTAGACCTGAATTTTCTTTTCCTCGAAAGATAAAGCCATGAGAGGTGAACTGCACTTTCCTTTTAGAGAACAGAGGAACCAGGGCTGGCTTTTGCAGCCTGATGTGACAAAGAAGCTTTCCACAGTCTCAGCGAAGGCTGTGGCTCTTGGCCACAGCAGCCTGCGAGCTCAAGAACAGGAAGCGGAGTGCAAAGGGTTCTGTTCTTGGAAGCTTCCTGGGAATTTCATTAAAGCCTTTTATCATGACCTGTCTAAAACAGGGGTGTTTTAGTGTGTGGCCCAACATGGGAAACACAGAGCTTCACTCAGTGGAAGAGAATATTGCATTGACACATCTGTCAACCAAACATATCTGTGCCAGCATGCTTATGGATGTGTCTTCTCCTGACACATTGCTCAGACTTTTGTTGACCATCCGATCTCGGGTTGGATGGGCCTCGGATGGATACAGCTCAGCAGTTCCTTAACCCAGGAAAATAACCCCAGCTGTTAAGTGGCTCTGTGCAAGTGACTTAATCTTCCTGAATCTGGGTGTTTTTCTTCAAGAAAAAGAGTGATTGTGACAATCAAATAGAGTATGAGAAAGAGTTTGGTACACCACATGTTGTATAAAAGCAAGCTGGTATTAAGATAACTTTTTGTCACCCTCCAAAGAGAAACTTTTCCCCCCAAGTAGGGTTCCTCTTTGCCAACAGAGTAGGTTCATCCCTGCCCTTACTCAGACTGCCTTCTGCCCGAGGGCCTTGCCCCTCTCTCTTCTGATCCAGATTCTGCCATTATTCAACAACCAAAATGATGTCTCCCCGGTCCAAGAAAACACTTTCTGACCAGTCTAGCTGCAAGTGATTTCTCTCTTCTCTAAGTTTCCCCAGCATTTCCAACTGAGGCTGAAGGACGTATCAATTCAGACAATTTACCTCACCTCCTGTTCTTTCGTGTCCTTTCATCCTGTCTCCATGACCCGATTTTTAAAATACACTTTATATAGACATAATACATGCATACAGAAAGGTAGCATGAAGGATCCTGTGCAATCACCACCCAAATTAGTCGTGGAACCACCGCAAAGATTAATAAAGAGAGCCTTAGCAGACACCCGCCTTGGCCACCCTTCCAGACCTGGCCCCCACTCTCCTTCCAAAAGGTGAGCCCTCCCCTGACTTCCAAAGCCACAGACAGTTGGCACCTGTTTTTGAATTTTCCATAAAGTATATATTCCTTGGTGTCTGGCTTCTTTTGCTCAACACTATGTTTTGATAATCAGTGGAGTTATTATAGTTTCTGCATTTTTATTGTTTTATATTTCCCATTGCATGAATATAGCACAGTTTATTTCTCCATTCTACAGTTTGAGGGCATTTGGGCTGTTTCCCAATTTGCTATTTTAAATAAGGCTGCAATGGGCATTCTACTATTTGGCTTTTAGCAAGCACTTGCATGCATTCTTACCTAGGTCACAGGATGTGCACGTGTTCAACTTCAGTACACACCAACAGTTTTCAACGTGGCCGTGCCAGTTCACGCTCTCAGAAACAACGTACTTGTGTTCCATCATGCTACAGTCTCACCAAACATTTGGTATTATCGATCTTTTAAGTGTTAGCTATGTTGTTTGTGTATCATATATTTCATTGTAATTTTAATTTCATTTTCCCAATAATGAGGTTGAGTACTTTTTCGTATGTTTACTTGCCATGTGGACATCCTCTTCCATGAAGAAAATAATGTCCCATTTTTTACTACATTTTCTGACTTTTTCTTATTAAATTGTAGGGAATTTTTATTTTTTCTTTATTTATTTTTAAATATTTTATTTACTTATTTTAGGGAGAGGGGAAGGGAGGGAGAAAAAGAGGGAGAGTAAAACATCGATGTGCGAGAGATACACATGGATCAGTTGCCTCTCACATGACCCCAGCTGGAGGACCTGGCCCACAGCCCAGGCACGTGCCCTAGACTGGGAATCAAACCAGCAACCTTTTGGTTCGCAGGCCTGCGCTCAATCTACTGAGCTACACCAGCCAGGGCTGGAATTATTATAAAATCTGTATTGCAAATAGTTTCTCCCTCTCCATGGCTTTCCTTTTTATTCAAATAATGGTGTCTTTTGATAAACTAAATACGAATATTTTAATATTATCACTTTTTGCATCTTGTTTAAGAAATCCTTGCCTACTCCAGTCATGAAAATATTCTTATATGTTATGTTTTAGAAGCTTTATTGTTTTACATTTCACATTTAGACTTAAAATGACCTGGAACTGATTTGTTAATAATGGGTGAGGTAGGGGTCGAGAGTCAGTTTTTTCTCCTGTGGATAGCTAATGGACCACATCAGTGATTGAAATGGGTATCGTTCTCCTACTGCTCGGCAAGCAGCGTCCGCATACGTGTGGGTCTGACTCCAGACTCCCTGGTCTGCTCTGTAGGGCGTTTTTCCCACCATGCATGCTGAATTAATTACTGTAGCTTCATAATAATTCTTGTGCTCCAACTCTAATTTTTTTAAAGATTCTCAACTATTTCTGTCTCTCTATACTTCCATGTAAAATTCCCCATAAATTCTGAGTATTCCTAAAAAGAAGAAAATCTGTTGGAATATCAACTGAGATTGCATTCAATTATACATGAATTTGAGGGGAATTGATATCTTTACAATATTGAGTCTTTCGATCCATGAATCTTTGTTTTACCTCTTCTTTTTTCAATATTGTTTAATAGTTTTCTGTGTAAGGTAATGCATATTTTTCATTTGTTGCTATGTAGTTGATGTTCTTTATTTTTCTTTAAATTTCATTTTCTATTTGTTCATTGCTATTATACAATATATACACTAAATTTTTATTCTTTTGTCCTTGAGTCCAGTCAGTTGGCTAAATTATTAACTCTAAAAATTTATCCATAGATAAATTTTATTTATTTTATTCTATTTGATTTTCTAAGTATAAAATTATGTTCTTTGTAGACAACAAATTTTATTTCTTTCTTTCCAATTCTTATATATTTTATTTGTTTTCCTTTCTTTATTCTACCATTGCAACATTGGACCTCTAGTACCAGGATAATTAGAAGTGATAAGAGCAGGGATCCTTCTGTCATTTCTAGTTTTGGGGAAAAAAATTTTACTGTTTAGTTTGATATTTGTCATAGGTCTTTGATAGATGCTCTTTATTAGGTTAAAGACATTTCTGGTTCCTTTCTATTCCTGGTGTGTATATGGTTTTGTTTTTGTTTTTTTAAATCATGATTGCATTTTAAATTTTACCAAATGATCTGTGTACATCTACTGAATACATAGAATATTATCCCTATTCTTTATTATGTTCATGAAGTGAATTCGTTTTATTCATTTTTTGCTTATATCAATATGGCCTGGAATTGATGGAATATCTTCACCAGCTTTTACTATTAGAATTATGTTGCTTTTATAAAAATGAGTTGGGAAGTGATCCTGCCAACTCTATTGGTATAATTTCCTCCTTAAATGTTTGATAGAATTCACCAATATGACCATCGGCTCCTGGAGTTTTCTTCATGGGAAGATATTTATACTAACTGATTCAATTTCTTTAATAGACATAGGGGTTTTTTGATTTTTCATTTTATCTAGTCCTAAGATCAGTAAATTGTTCTTTCTTTTTGAAGAAATTTGTCCATTTTATTCAATTTGTCAAATTTATTTGTGTAAAATTTGCCATAGTACCCCCTTACGACATTTGAATGACTAGAGGATCTGTAGCCGTCCTATCTTTCATTTCCCACATTGATAAATTTGCGTTGACTTTTTATCCCACTGGGGGTGTCAAGGGTTATACATTTTAAAATTATTTTCAAAGGATCAACTTTGATCTTTGTTAAATTTCTTTATTATTTATTTTACATTTTATGATTTCACTTCTTATTTTATTTTCTTCCTCACTTCTACTTACTTTGAATTTAATTTACTTATGTTTTCTTGACTTCTTAGGGTAGAAAATAGATAATTGAATTTACACTTTTCTTCTTTTCTAACATAGCATGTAATGCTATGTATTTTTCTTTACATTCTTTTAAATTCAGCTACATCTCTCCAATTTTGACATGTTATATTTTCATTACCATTCAAATTAAAATAAATTTTAGTTTCTCTTATAGCTATTTTTTTATTTCAGAATATTTGAACTTTCCTAGAAACTTTTTGATTTCTAACAATACTCTTTTATTAAAGAACATATTTATAAGATTTCAGTTTTCTAAAAATCTATTGAGATTAGTTAATGATCCATTATTTTGTAAACAATCCATTTGGCTTAAATATGTATTATGTAGTTGAATATAGTGTTTTATAAATATCAATTAGGTCATGGTGGTTGATAATGTTTTTCAAATCTTCATCCCTACTAATCTTTTTTTCTACTTTTATTAATTATTGAGTGAGGAATATTAAATCCTTGAACTATGATTGTGAACTTCTCTAGTTCTTTCTTGTGTTCTGCCCATTTTTGCTTCATGAATTTTGAAGCTCCCTGGTTAAGTATATAACACATTTATGATTGTTATGTCTTCCTCAACGATTGGCACTTTTATCATTATGAAATGTTCCTCTTTATCTCTGGTAGCATTCTTGGTCTTGGTGTATTTTGTTTGATTTTTTAAAATCCTCACCCGAGGACATTTTTTCATTGGTTTCAGACAGAGAGGAAGAGAGAGAGAGAAACACTGATGCAAGAGAGAAGCACCAATTAGTTTCCTGCCGTAAGCGCCTGGACCAGGAATTGAACCCGCAATCTTTCAGTTAGGGGATGATGCTCAAACCAGTTGAGCCACACAGGCCAGGGCTATTTTGATCGATATTAATATGGCCAGTCTAGCTTTCTTAGTCTTAATGCTGGAATGAGCACCTTTTATTTTACTTTGAATCTATCTGTGTTTTTATGTTCAAAGTGCATCCTTTGTAGATAGCATATACTTGGGCCTTGCTTTTTTACAGAGTCCGACAACTTATGCCTATAAATGGAATGTTTAGCTCATTTGTATTTTGTGTAATTAGTGATAGGGTGGGATTTAAGTGTGTTAATTATCTACTATTTTCTTCGTCCTGTTTGTCTTTGTTCCTTTTTGTGTTCCTTTTCTGTACTTTCTTTTTAGGTGTGGGAGTTAATCCAATACTATTAGCATGTCTTTATAATTCCACTGTTGGCTTTTTGGCTGTGCCCTTCTGGATTGTTTTTACTAATTGCTCTAGGAATTACTTTATTCCTTTTTAAGTTATCAGGCTTTTAGAAGCTAACAGTATACCACTGCACATAAAATGTGAGAACTTTGTAACAGTGTATTTCCATTTATAGCTGCATTTCTTGTGCCATTTTGCATATATAACATTTATTTATGTTATAAACTGCAGAATACAATTTTATAGTTTCATATGAAATAATCATGTCTTTCAAAGAAATCAAAAGGAGAAAAAAATAAGTTTCTATTTACCTACATATTACCATTTCTGGTGCTCTTTATTCCTTCCTATTGGCCCAAGTTTTTAGCTATCTGAAATTTTCTATTTTTCAAAACATTATTATCTATAAGTTAAACTACGGTTGAACTGCCCCCTTCATAGATTATAGATTCTGAAAATTGCTGAAGCCGTTCACTTTTCAGGAATAAAACAATGTCTTTGAAAACGGCACTGCAGTTCAACTATAAATGAGCCAGGGCACATTACTGAAAACGTAGCTTTCTTATTAAATCTAGATTCCAGTTTTCTAGCCAAAAGGAACAATAGCAAAAGGTGTTGATTTAAAACCAATACGAAATTCAACAGCCTAGTTCTATGACTTTTAATTCTAAAGTAACCATCCATGGTAACCTCATCTGGGAAGCAAACTTTACTTGATACTCAATCAGAGAATAGTCCATAATTCAATTATCACAATGCATCCTTAATTCATTATTCGAAACTTATACTTAATTTTCTACACTTAAAATAACCTTATGTTTTCTTTTCCACTCAGTAAATATCAACTTCACCATTTGTGTTTTCTATCAAGGGGTGAGGTCAGATAGGAAGGATAGGTTAAATCTGTGTCTTCTCCAGTCTAGTGAGAAAACTGCTCTACTTTGTCACAAAGGACATTATTCTATTTTTTAAAAATCAGGTTTATTGAAGAGCAATTTACATACAGTAAAATCTGCCCTTTTTAGGTGCAATGAGTTTTGACAAACTCATACAGCCCAGTACCCACCACCACAATAAAGGAATAAAACATTTTCCTTGCCCAAACGTTCCCTCACTCCCTTTTGTTGCCAAATCCCTCCCTACATTTCTGGTCCACAAGCACCCACCACTCTGTTCTTTTCCTGACAAGTGCGCCTTTCCCAGAATGTCCTGAAAATGGAATCATTCAGTACGTAGCATCTTGAGCCTAACGCTTTTCACTTATCATAATGCATTTCAGATTTATTCATAGTGTTGCATGTATCGACAGTTCATTCTATTTTACTGTTCAGTAATATTCCAACATAGGAACAGACCACCACATTTTTTAAAAAACTCTTTCAATAATGATGGCCATTTGAATGATTTCCAGTTTGGGGCAGTCACAGATTGAACACCTGCGCAAATGTTTGTGTGTGGATATGTTTTCATTCCTTCTGGGTAAATACTAGGAGTGGCACTGCTGAGTCATATGGTAATTGCAGATTTTATTTTTTAAAATATTTTATTCATTTGTTTTTACAGAGAGGAAAAGGGAGGGAGAAAGAGAGGAAGAGAAACATTGATGAGAGAGAGAAACCTCTCACACCCAACTGGAGACCAGAACTCACAATCCAGGCGTGTGCCCGGACCAGAAATCCCAAACCTGCGACCTTTTGCTGTGAGACACAATGCCCAGCCAACTGAGCCACACCGGTCAGGGTGCAGCTTCTGTCTTATAAGAAATTGCCCAGCTGTTTTCCAAAGCAGCTGTACAATTTGCATTCTATCAGCAATGTGTGTGAGTTCCGTTGTTCTGCATTCTTGACAGCAGCTTTTCTAATAGGTGGGATCTGATTGGTGTTTACAGTTGCGTTCTCCTAATTACTAATGTTGTTCAGCACCTTTCATGTACTTTTTGCCATCCATGTATACGCTACTTAATGGTGAGAGACTGAATACCAATATGCAGTTCAGAAACATAAGTATGCCCACTTTCACCACTCCGATTAAACTTTGATGAAGTGTTTGTTCAAATGTTTTGCTCAGTTTTAACTTGGGATATTTATTTTCACGTCATTGAGTTATGAAGGTCCTTTGTATACTCTGGATATGTGTTTTGAAAATGTTTTCTCCTAGTCTATGTCTTGTATTTACATTTTCTTAAAAGTATCATTCATTTATGGGTTGTGCTTTTTTAATCCTATCTAATAAATCTTATCCAGACCAAGGTTGCAAAGATTTTTTTAAAAATATATTTTATTGATTATGCTGTTACACTTGTCCCATTCCCCTCTTTATTCCCCTCCACCCTGAACACCCCCTCCTACCCTTATTCCCCCTCTTTAGTTCGTATCCATGGGTTGTACATATAAATTCTTTAGTGTCTACATTTCTTACACTATTCTTAACCTCCCCTGTCTATTTTCTACCTACCATCTTTGCTACTTATTCTCTGTACCTTTTCCTCCCTCTCCTCCTCCCAGTCCTCCACTGATAACCCTCCATGTGATCTCCATTTCCATGATTCTGTTCCTGTGCTAGTTGTTTGCTTAGTTTTAGTTTTTTTTTAGGTTCGGTTGTTAATAGCTGTGAATAGTTGTTAATAATTGTTGTCATTTTACTGTTCAAATTTTCTATCTTCTTTTTCTTAGATAAGTCCTTTTAACATGTCATATAATAAGGGCTGGATGATGATGAACTGCTTTAACTTGACCTTATCTGGGAAGCACTTTATCTGCCCTTCTAATCTAAATGGTAGCTTTACTGGATAGAGTAATCTTGGAGGTGGGTTTTTGCCTTTCTTGACTTGGAATACTTCTTTCCAGCCCCTTCTTGCCTGCAAGGTTTCTTTTGACTAATCAGTGGATAGTCGTATGGCAACTCCTTTGTAGGTAACTGTCTCCTTTTCTCTTGATGCTTTTAAGATTCTTTCCTTATCTTTAATCTTAGGTAACTTAATGATGTACCTTGGTGTGTTCCTCTTTGGGTCCAACTTCTTTGGGACATGCTGGGCTTCCTAGGCTTTCTGGAAGTCTATTTCCTTTGCCAAACTGGGGAAATTTTCCCTCATTATTTTTTCAAATAAGTTTTCAATTTCTTGCTCTTCCTTTTTCCTTCTGTCACCCCTATGATTCAGATGTCCTGGAATGTTTTAAGTTGTCCTGGAGGTTCCTAAGCCTCTCCTCATTTTTTTGAATTCTTATTTCTTCATTTCATTTTGGTTGAATGTGTCTTTCTTCCTTCTGCTCCAAACCATTGATTTGAGCCTGGTTTCCTTCCCATCACTTTTGGTTCCCTGTTCTTTTCCTTTATTTTACTTTTCATAGCCTTCAGGCTTTCCTCTATGTTACAACCATACTCAACCAATTCTTTGAGCATCCTGATTACCAGTGTTTTAAACTGTGCATCTGATAAGTTGGTTATCTCCTTGTTACTTAGTTGTATTTTTTCTGCAGCTTTGATCTATTCTTTCATTTGGCCGCTTTTTTCTTTTCTGTGTCAACACACCTGTTACATAGTAAGGGATGCAGCCTTGGGTGTTCACCAGGGCAGGGCAACCCACCTTGCTGTGTTATGATGATATATGTGGGGGAGGGGTCCGAGAGGGAACAGTGACACTTGCTCTGCTTTCTGCCAGTTTCCAGCCACCTCTCCTGTTACCCACAATCAAACTGGGTCCTTCTGGTGCTGATTCCCGGTGGGTCAGTTTGTGTATGCTCCAGGGCCCTGTGGGTCTCTCCAACAAACCCTCCTGTGAGACTGGGAGTTTCTCCTGCCATCTCAACACCCACAGGTATTCTCAGTCAGAGGCTTTGAGTCTCCATTTCCTCATGCTGGACCCTGGGTTGTGCGGTATATCCTGCTCCCCAGTAGTTCATCCTGGTTTATCTGCAGGCAAATGTGGGACCACCCGCTCTGTCAGCTGCCACCTCAACCAGTCTGCCAGCTGCCACCCTGCCCACCCTAGTCCTCCAGCAGCCACCTTGCCACAGATCCTCTGCACCTGGCTGCCTGTCTCCATCCCTCCTACTAGTCTGGATGAATATTTCTTCTTTAACTCCTTGGTTGTTGGACCTCCATACAGTTCAATTTTCTGTCAGTTCTGGTTGTTTTTTGCCTTTAAATTTTTTGTTGTCCTTCTTTTGGTTGTGTGAGGAGGCACAGTATGTCTACCTACGCCTCCATCTTGGCCAGAAATTTTGCAAAGATTTTCTCCTATGCTTTCTTCTAGAATTTTTAAACCTCCAGTTTTTATATTTAGGTCTGTGATTCATTTTCCAGTTGATTTTTGTATATGGTTTAACATATGGGTCAAGATACATTTTGTTACTATGAATGTCCAATTGTTTTAGCATCATGTGCTAAAAGACCACTGGATTCCCTTGGCCTATTTCTTGAGTCTTCATTAGTATTTTCCATTTCACTACTACCCCATTGTCTTGATTAATGTGATTTCCTAGTAAGTCCAGAGAACATGTAATACGATTCTCTAACTTTGTTCTTTTTCAAAATTGCTTTGACTATTTAATTTCTTTGATTTCTCTTATACATTTCACCATCAGCTTATGGAGTTCTACAAAAAAATCTGCTGGGGTTTTGATTGGAATTGCATTGGCTCTAGATTAATTTGGAGAAAACTATCTTAACAATATTGAGTCTTCCAATTAATGAACACAGTATATCTTTCCATTTATTTTAAGCATTTGTTTCTCACAATACTTTTAGGTTTCTGGCATACAAATCTTACAAGTATGTTATTTTATTTTTCCCTAAGTATTTTAAGTTTCTATGCAGACTCTATATAGGCAATCATGTTATCTATGATTATATATAGAGACAGGTTTGTTTATTTTTTCAATTTGTGTGCCTTTTACTTCTTTTTCTTGCCTTATTGCTCTGACAGACATTCAGTATGAGGTTGAATCAGGGTGAGAGTGGGTATATATACCTTGTTTCTGATCTTAGTATTGGTATTCAGTCTCTCACTATTAAGTATGATATTAACTGTTGGTTTTTAAAAGATGCCTTTTATCAACTTGAGGACAGTACCTGTAATTCCTGGTTTGCTTAGAGTTTTCATCATGAATCATTGTTGAATTTTGTCAAATGACTGTTCTGCATCTAGTGAGATGATCATATGGTTTTTTTCCCTTTACTCTACTGATGTGGTAAATTATAATGATTTTTAAATATTAAATAATATTGCATTCCAAGGACAAACCCCACTTGGTCAAGAAGGATTATCATTTTAAAATATTGCTGGGTTTGATTTGCTAATACAATTTTGTAGGAGTTTTTTTTACATCTGTATTCATGAAGAATATTAGTTTTCAGTTTTATTTTCTTATACTGATTTTGTCTGGGTTTGGGATCAGGGCAATGAGCTAGGAAAGCTCATTTTTTATGTTTTTTTTTTTGTGTGTGTGTATTGGTACAATATCTTCCTTAAATATAGAATTTGCCAGGGAAGCATCTGGGATGAGAGTTTCATTTTGGGAAGGTTTTACACTATGAATTCAAAAATTTAATGTAGGACTGTGCATTTATCTTGAGTACGCTTTCCTGCTTTGCATCTTTTGAGGAATTTGTTTACTTTATCTAAGTTGTCAATTTTTTTAGTGTAAAGGTGTTCAGCAATATTTCCTTATTATTCTTTAAATAATCCTCTTGTTGAGGGTAAGAGTTCAAATCTCAGTTCAGCCCTTCTAACAACTTGGTGTGTGCCCCTTAGAAGTGTGGTACAAGGGCAAGTCAGAGACGTGGGCAGCTGGGTGTCCCCATTTTTTCTCTGTCCTTTTTGGGATTCCCCCAACTTCTGGTTCCCCCACAATCTGGTTCTTCTAGCCAGTAACACTGCAGGTTTTACACTGGAGTTTTAGCCACTCTGCCTGGTGCACACTAGAGCCTGCCTCTGTCTTAAAACTATAAAATCTGGAAACTCAACAGAACCATCTCCTTCCTCCATGTATTGACTTTCTCCAGCATCCTTCCACTTTCTGTTGCTCTCCAGTGTCTGTAGATAGTATTTTAAAAACCAAATTTTGTCCATGAGTGTGTGCATGTGTGTTCATGAGTATGTGTGCATGAGTGGTGTATGTTAATTAGTGCATATGCATGAGTGGTGTGTGCACACATACACATAGGTTAGTCTGCTAAGAAATCCTCAGATATTACTTGAAGGTGGGAACACCACATACTATTAAGACCCCCCAGTGACTAAGTCTGCTCCATATGAAGTACAATCCTTTTTCTAAAGGACCAAAAGTGTGAGGGAAGTCTTCCCTAGATTCTATGAATCAGAGATAAATCTTCCCAATAATTTCAGATCCTGAAACATTTTCTGGAGTCATTTTAAAATTGGTGAGTAATGATCCAGGCACCTCCCTTTCTACTTTTAAAGGGGGAAAAGTTTGAGTCCTCACTTTATTGTACTTTGTACATCATGCTTACATAAGACACAGTGCAGGAAAAGCTCCAGTCAAATGAAAATTTATTTCAGAGGAAGGTCTGGATCCTGCCTCCTTCCCTGGCCTCCCCTCTGAACTAAGCTGGCATACCTGAAAGGATACTCAAGGATCCTTTTGTTCTGTTTTCCTTAAGCCCTGAACCAATGCTACACAATCAGCAACTTGCTTTTCTCCTCCACATTCACGTGGTTTACTCTACCTTTCAGGCCACCAAAAAGTCCCAGCAGGAGTATTTCTAAATATCTTTTAGATAAGAGGAGGAGCTAAGTGAGGGGCAGGCAGATAAAAGTCTTTCCCTGGAGTGGAGCGTCACTCTACCTCTGTAATAACTGTCTATGCCTCTTTCCTTCACAAACGCATAAAATGCTTATTCATGCACCAGACATCTTGACAGGCAAAGGGGGGCTCAATGATATCCAAGACAGGTCTTTGTCCAGATGCCTTTTGTTTAGCCATGTAAACAAAAAAGCACAGCAGCATGTTTTCAGTGTTGTGCTAGAGGGATGGGCAGAGTTGGGAGCTGCAAAGGAAAGAGCGGTCAATTCTGTGGAGGAGGGTTCCTGAGTAATTGTTGGCAGGCTGCAGAGATGTGGTCGGAAGAACTGGTCATTCGGGTGTAGAGAGCACAGGCCTGAACTCACCTGGTGTTTCTAGGAAATCTTCAGGGATGTTGGTGCCATTGGGGCATAGGTATGAGGTGTGAGAGAGGAGCTGGGGAGGTAAGAAAGAATCCTAACATGGAGAGCTGTGTGACTCAAGAGTTTGGACTTCATCCTGTAGAGTGTACTAAGCCACTGAAGTGTCTAAATCAGGAGGACAGCAGAGGCACATATGTGCTTTAGGAAAATCCCTGTGTTCATTCCTCTGTGTCCTTGATGCCTGTCAGGGTTCCTCCCCTAGGAGGTGGTCTGATGAGGCTAAGAAGTGGGGTCGACAGAGAAGAAACCTGGTCTTCAGAACCATCTGGTCTCAAATCAGACTACAGTCATCTATTGTGTGCTACACTGAGCCTCTTTTCATGCCAGATATGGTCTGGGGACCAGACCTGTTTGGACATGGTGTGCGTGAAAAACTGGTTGTCTTTTCCAAAGGTGATTTCGGTTTTAAGAGGAAAGTCACACATCAGAGTTCCAACCAAAGGGGTGTTATAGACCAGCCAGACTGTGCAAAATTAATGCTGCAGAAAAACCATAATTAAGTCTGTGTGAGAGTTGAAGGCATAGGTTGCTGGGAATAAAATTGGGAGGTGTTATCAAATACTATTACTGTTTAGAAATCAGAGAGAAAAGAATGGAGATGAATTCAATTTCTTTCTGCAAGCAGGACTCCGAGGTTCGGGCAAGTTCCTGGGAGCTCTGAGATGAACAAAATAACGGCAAGTCGGAACTGAGTGTAGTGGCACAGAAGGAGAGTGTCTCCCTGCAAGCCCTGCCTTTCTTCTCAGAATCCGAAGGTGCCCAGCCAGACCTGGGACAGCTGCTCAAGCAATGAACTTAGGAAAGAGCCAGGCAGCAGGGCTGCAACCGAAGCTTGTTCTGACACCGAAGCCTGTGGCTCACAGAACCCTGGGCCAGTCTTCAATGCCATTTCTGCATGACATTTACAGTGCGGCTGTGTCCACCTACACCGTTTGACCTAAGTTAGCTGTCACGTGATAGATCATTAAAACTCAGAGTCATTTCACGGGATCCTTTCAGAAGCGAACCCATCTGTCCTACACCCTGGGGAGGTTCCCCAAAGGAATGACAGTATGGGGTGTGTCAGGACACATGGGGCTTAGGACACCTAGTTTCAAGGCCCAGCTCCATCACTTACTCTCTTGAAGTCAAGCCTGTTTCTTTAACTATAAAGTGGAAATAATGGCACTTATCAACATACTCATCACTAGCGGGTTAATAAAACCAAGGATTCCTTATTAAGGGTTATTCAGATGTTAATTAATAATAATATTGACCAATGAGAGTGGGTGGTGTCCAGAGCTAAACTGCTGGGTGCAGTAGCCACGTGCCACAGATGGCCATTTGAAACATGGCTAGTCTGAATTGAGGCGTGCTGCTGGAGATGGCACCAAGAGTTGAAAAAACGTCTTGTTAAAATGAACCTTTTGTTTCTTTTTACTTATTTTAGTGTGGCTGCTAGAAAATATAGAAGTGTCATGTGACTTGCATTTGGGGCTTATAGAGAATAGACAGTACTGGGCTAGAGTGTCTCCTGTCCATGAAACAAGTGATCAGGAATGTGAGGATTTTGAGAACCACCTTTCAAAGTGAGGACAGATGATAAATTTATTTATCTCACTAGTTCATTCATTTTTAAAGTTCATTTCACTGACCAGCTTTGAGCAGCTACCCGGTGCCAAGGACTGGGTGCGGTACCGTCCTTCAGGAGCTCACCGTGAGTGAGGACAGGAGACTCTCCCCAGCCCATAGCCCTCCGTGGCCATCAAGAATGGATTGGGTTCTGACTCAGTAGCACCACACTGGGGGCCCCAAATGAATCTTCAAGGTAAGGGAACAGCAGGATACTAGGAAATCGCGCTGGTCTGAATGTTCTTCTTCCAAAGGCAGGGAAGCATTTGAGTGTTTCAGTGTTGCGTGTAGACCTGAATGAAGGGTGGGCTTTCAGGGCGCTGTGTTAGCTGACTCTGTAAGAATACAGAACTTAGGGGCCCAAGGTCATAGGTTTGTTCCCTGTACGGGTCACTTCACTTTGCTCCAGTCCATGCCTCAGACTTGCCCCTGCGAACCCCAGCCAGCTGCCTTGTCAATATCTTTGATTCACTTGGGGACAGGGCGAGAGCATGTGAAGGGAGCAGGGCAAATCTCTCACCACTACGGGGGCAACAATGAAAACATTCTTGATCAACAGCGAGCACAGACTCTTGGAAGGAGAGCCCGTGTAACTTCAGGCCTCACTTGGTACAGTGGACCCAACTGAACCCACCTTTTCCTTGCGCAGCTCTGAAGTCACTGACCAGGGTGGAGCTGGCAGGACAAGGCTCCTGGACACCACAGCTCCCGGACAGAGCAGAACACATTCGCCATTCACTGGGAATTCAGACTTTTTCTAAAGACGATGCTGCCAACAAGCTCCTGGGACCTCCCCACCTGACCGACAGGATTGTTTAGATTTGGAAATATGTCCACCTATCTCCGAGTGACCTGTCCGCTGGTAATATTTATACCCACACGCACACAGAAAGGTGGTGTGTTTTAATTCCAGGCGAGATTCAGCCCCATGCACCTCACTGAAGCATCGCTGACAGAAAGGCTGGTCTGCAATCTCCAGCTACACAAATAAATACTGGAGCAGGGTCTAACAGGAAGACCCTCACTACCCAATTTTTTCCAGATGGCAGTGATGGATGACTGTATGTTTATGTTTACTTGGTTTCCCAGGTGACTGGTGTCCTGGTTTCCACTGGTCATGGCTTGATGAGCTTTTCTTCAAAGATGTGAGCCACCTACCCCAACAGCCCAGCTCTTGGCCCACAGGTCTACACCACACTCAACATTGTCAAGGGGTCACGTGTTTCTTGGATGGCTAATTAACTCTTTACTCACTACAGCTTCCCTGAACAGGAGTGGCAGGAGAATAATGGCCCCTCAAAGATATCCGAATCCTAATCCTCAGACCCGGTGATTATGTTCTGTTGCATGGCAAAGGAGAATTTGGTTTGCAGATGGAATTAGGTTGCTAATCACTTGACCTTAAAATGGGGAGACTATCCTAGATTATCCAGGTGAGCCCAGCATTATCAGATGTGTCCATGAGCCCTGGCTGGTGTGGCTCAGTGGGTTGGGCGTCATCCTGCAAACAAAAATGTCACTGGTTGTATTCCCAGTCAGGGCAAATGCCTGGGTTGCAGGCCAAGTCCCCAGTTGGGGGTGTGAGAGAGGCAACTAATTAATGTTTCTCCCACACATCGATGTCTCTCTCCTTTTCTTTCTACCCCCATTCCTCTCTCTCAAAAAATAAATAAATTCTATTTTTTTTAAGAAGGGGTCCATTAAAGGGTAGAGAAAGGCAGGAGAGAAGAGCAGAGTGCTGTGATGTAAGAACTCGACCTGTCATTGCTAGAGCAAGGGGACCACCACCCGAAGTGGTGGCTCCTAGGAGCAGGGAAAGACAAAGAGGAATTCACCCCTAGAGCCTCCAGAAGAGTACTGAGCCCTGTTGTCACCTTGATCTTAGCCCGTGAGACCCTTGACGAACTTCTATCCTACAGAACTGTAAGATAATAAATGTGTATTATTCTAGGCCACTGAGTTTATGACAGTTTGGTACAGCAGCAATAATAGAAAACTAATGCAGACCTAGATAGGGTGAACACTGGCGTGGCTGCCAAACTGGGCATAATGTAGGAGGTGCTCCTTCCCTACGCACAATGCAACCCATGGGACACATTCCTCTCCAGGGCTGCTGAAGGCTGGTGACCACAAAGTGGAGGAAAGTAAGGGATGATGGGAACCGAATCACCAAGCCCTTTTGATTCCAAGTGAATAAAGAGAAAGACCATGGGCTTTGGGATCCAGCAGAACTTGGTTCCGATCCTGGCCCTTAAGTCCTCACAAGGATGCTGTAAAAAGAACATAAAATATGGTGTGCAGAATACCTGCCTAAGGGCCTGGGTGCAAAGTGGAAATTCAATAAATCCTGTCCTACCCTCTTCTATCCTCTCTGTAATTATTTCTCACGTCTCTCCTGTTCTCTCATCCTGTGGCCCTGGACTGTGTTTATTCTCTTACTGTCTCTTGCCAGGACTGTTTCATCAGCTCTTAAAGGGCCAATTGCGAACTTCTCCTTGACAGACCCTAGAATTCTTTCTTTTCAAAAAACAAAATCTATCCTCACCCAAGGACATTTTTTCATCGCTTTTAGAGAGAGAGGAAGGAAGAGAGGGCAACATCAATGTGAGAGAGAAGCATCAATCAGTTGCTTCCTGAATGTGCTGGGGCCACTGGGGATCGTATGTGCCTGGACTGGGAATCAAACCTGCAACCTTTTAGTTATGAAATGATGCTCTAACCAACTGAGCCACACTGGCCAGGGCCTAGAATTCTTTCTTAAGATGCAGATTCTCTCATGACACTTCTCCAGCAGTCAGTTTTCCAGTAGCTCCTGTTGGCAGCAGATTGAAGTCGTTTGAATGACATGAGTGCATCTGTCACAACTTCATCTCCACTCGCTTCTCTACCAGAGCCGTGCAGCCTAGCTTCCCTCCTGTCACGCTCTGGCTCACTTCTGTGCCTTTGTACATTAGCCTTTATTTTCTGTGTCTGCAACGCCTGCCCCCTCTCCTGTACCTACAGAGCCCCTTTTGTCTTTTCAGGCCTGTTTCAAATGTCACCACTTTTGCAAAGCCTTGGCTGATTCCTCCAAGAGTTAAGATCTGCCTGCACTGTTTCCATCATACTGTGTGCACTATACAGGGCTTACCAGAGTGCATCTTGCCTATTTGTTTAATATGCCCCCCTCCACTTTTGAGTTCTTTAATGACAGAGACAGTGCGTTTGCACCTTTGTTCCCAGAGCTCAGAATATTTGTTTTGGATAAAACTCATACTCAGTATAAAATAAGCTCAATACATTTTTATGGGTATGAATGAGCAAATAATATGTAAACAACCCATAGCTTTAAAGTTGTTGCCGAGGAATTCGATCCTACTTTTCCCATCCCAGGTTAGATGGTCCTGGGGTGGCCCTTCTGTGACGTTGCACACAGAGTAAGTTTTCTAAGATAATAGAATCATTGAGAAACTTTGCATTTATTCTGTTCTCTTCTTACTTTGGTTTTCCAAAGAATATTAGCCTTAAATTCACAGGAAATGTGTTTTTGAGTGCCTGTCAGATAATGAAATAATAAATCAGTAATTCCAATATAATGGCTATGGAAAGATAGGAAATGTTATTGTCTACCTAGTCAACTCGCTCCTTTCTCAGAAATGTACTTTTTTTCTTTTAGGAATTGCTGCCTCTCTCCCCCACATCAACTACCACCATGGAACTGGAGTGAGGACTACCTGTCACAGTGGAAAGGTAGGGACAGGACCCACCCCTATCCAATCAGAATACTTCTCTGCAATTTAAAAAAATGGAAGCTGGAAGAGGCCTTTTCTTCTTCCAAAAAGCATTATAATACAGTGATGATGGCATCAGTTTATATATTGTTCATCACCTGATTCCTCTGCCATACAACAGAGCTCCTGCGTTTGTTCACGGCTGTGTCCCCAGCATTGAGAGCTGTGCAAGATATAGAAGGTTCTCAACAACCACTTGTTAAGTGAATAAACATCTGCTGGGAATGGAGGAGCTAGAGACGGCCAGCAGCCATGGAGCCTGCCAGGTCACTGAAACCAGGTAGAGAACATGTAGAAAGAAGCAAAGAAGCAGTCAGGGCATCCTGACAGGTTCCAGTGGCCCGGTTCTGGCCTCTGAGGCTCTTGGAGCTTCTGTGGTTCCTGCCTCCCGTGAATCCCCTTTGCTGGCTCATGGTAAACTTGAGGTCCTGTCACTCGCAACTAAGAGAATGAGCCTCTGTCCTGCTGGATTCCAGATGAATAATCTTGTCTTTAGCTTCTACTTTGGAGTCTCAGTTCCTGTTGTCCCTTTTGAAGTTACCTGACTGTCCCTGCTATTGTTACCCCAAGTCATGACAGGCCCTAGGAAGGGGTCAGGTGTTTCCTTCGCCCCGGTTTCTTTAGTGTTCTCCCCTTGCCTTAGGAGAAAGTCCAAAGTCCCTGAATCCGTGAGCGACTGGCCTCCACTTAGCCAGCTTTTTTGTTTTTAATCACTGCACCCCAACAAACTTTTTGTCTCAACCCCCTGAACATGTCTTGCCTTCTGTCACTTCCATTCCCTTGCAGATACTGTTTCCTTTATCTGCAGCAGTGTGGCCCTGATCTTAACAGTTTCTTATCCTTCAAAATGCAGCCCGGGCCTCTTTCCATGGAGGAAGGCCCCCCGGCACTCCTCTCGCCTAACCTGGTGACGGTGCCGTCCCTGGGCCCTCACCACCTCTGCTCCGCGTGCCCCATCCTGCAGTGTGCTTTTAACTTTTTGATTTGTTCTATTTACATAAGAGGAATGTAGCCACACAGCAAAACACTGATACAGAGAAGTGTAAAAAAAAGTGAATCAGACCTTCCAATGGATCTTCTGCCAAAATGTTAATATTTTTTTGTTAAAATTCCAGAAAATTTGTTTATGCATATATCATTGTATTATACATGTACATATAATACCCTTTTTACTTATAAATAAAATAATATGAATCATGCTGTTCTGCATGTCACTTCCTTCACTTATGAGAAATATTTCCATCCCAATACTTAGATTTTTACTTTAATATTTGCATTAGACAAATGGTATTCCTTTGTAGCAATAAAAGATAACTTAATTTAACAAATCTCATATTGATGAATATTTAGGTTATTTTCAGATTTCTTTTTGCTATTCATCTATTTTAGGCTACTTTTAGAAGTAAATCTATGGCATAAATAGTTAGGAGTGATTCAAAAAATATTTAGAAATTTTGAGACATCGCCACATTGCACTCCAAAAAAGTTTATAGCAATTTAAATTCCTACCAATATACACAAATTTTTCTTACTTTGATATTTGCTTTCTAGTACTAAATATATCAAACTTTCTAATGTTTGCCTATCTGTTTGAGGAAATGTCTTTGCATTACATTTTAAATTTTTTCTGTGAGATTGGCATCATTTCATATCTTTCAGGTCATTTGTATTTTATCTTTTTCTGAGAACTCCCTGTTTGTTTATTTGCTCTCTTTTTTAATTTGGAAAAGTTCTTTTAAGTAAGAAAATCAACCCTTTATTGGTCATGTTTGTTTTGAATATTTTTAGCAATATGTTGTCTTTGAACTTTGGCTATGGACTTTTTCCTTTGGCCATGTGAATGCTCTGAAGTTCTCAACTGCAGTATACACGACCTTCATGGGTTCTGGGTATGCTGTGTGCTGCGCGTCTGTTTTCTTGGCAGGACATTGAGACCTGGGATTTAAAAGAGAAAATCGCTCTTTCTACCAAAGGGTTGTCTTAAGAGCCATGGAGATGTGACAATGTATAAGGAATTTTATTACAAAATGCTCCTGTTCTGGGTCCTAAGGAGATCCTGCCTCAGCTCCTAAAAGCTGGCAGGGGGAAGAGGGCCAGACAGTCTTGACTGAAGATTTCTTAACTTAATTGAGGTGGGGTTTCACCTCCAGCCTTGGGAGAAGCTGCATCTCTCTGACCACCTCCTTGTCAACGCGCCGCTGTCACCCAGCCTGCTTGCCGAGAAGTCTGAGAGGAACGGTCCCTCACCACGTGCAGCCACAGTTCTGATTCACGCCCTGTGGTTCACAAGCAAGTTCACTCCTGGATTCTACCCATATGTTCTTTCTGTGTCATGAAATAAAAAGTAAGTAAAGGCTGTCTTTGGGGGAGGTCCATGTCCAGGCAAGCTAAGAAGGAGAGGCTGGCTCAAGCTGGTGGCCTTCCACCCCCTCTACAGAGTCATAACGCACAAAACACATGCCGCCTTGGGCAAGTTGCTCCCAAAGTCTTGGGGGTTGATAGAAACCACAGCACTGTGACTCTGGCATGACGATTGCTGATGACTTTTCAGTCATCTCATGAGGAACCACAGGTGGAGTTAAGGACAGCTTCCCCGGTAGCAAGTGTCCCAGGTGCTCCTCGTGAATTATGAGTTACCGTGTCTTGGAGTTTTCATGCTCGTAGTTCGTTTGGGCCCACGCTGGCTCTTGGCTGGCCATGTCAATGCTGAGACAGGATGGCAGAGTTAAAGGTAGGGTTGGGAGAGGGTTAGGCGCTGGGAGCCAGTGTGAAGAAAATGCGCAAACTAAGTCCCTGAAGAATACCTGAATCACAGAATTGGCCAGAATTGGCCAGAATTGGCCAGTGAGTCACCTCAGGAGAAGATACAAGACTGGTACAGAGGCAGAGTCAGAATCTGTGGTCAAATCCAAGGTCAAAGCCAAAGAGTTAATAGAGAAGCAAAACACAAAGGTACAAGGAGAGTCAGTCCAGATGAATTCTCATGGATGGCAGAACAGCCTCTCTTAGAAGCCCCGGTGCCTTGCCCCTTGGGCCCGACTCCTAATTTTGAAGCAGGGTTGCAAACCTGTTCAGAAATAGAACAACAGCTAACACTACTGAGGCGGGAGCAGCAGCTGTGCTGACACTGACTGTTTCTGCCACGAGAGCACAAGCCCAGGAGGACCGGCGTGGTCCTCAAGCGTCAGTGCCCAGGTGTGTGGGAACAACTGCTGGGGAGACCCCAGGCGTGGGCTTCTCTGGGCTCTGTGCCCCCCGCTTCTATTCCTTGGCCTTACTCCTACCCTTGGCTTCAGCTCTTGAATGATATTTTATTTCCCTCGCTTAAATGTTGATTTAACTTTTCTTTTTTGATTTTTAATTGTGTTTTAAAAATTACAAAAGTATTGCAAGCAACACTCTGGCAGATGATCAAAACTATCTGACAAAATTTGAGCTGGCTATAGCAATAAAGTCGAATCTTTTCTGATCCTCGCTCCTCTGTGAGACAAGCTGTTATATAGACTTAGAATTACAAAATTACAAAAGTAATGCATGATCATTGTAAAATATTCACATATCATAAACGTATGTAAAGTAAAAAGTGAAGTCTCTTTTTTATACTGTACTCCTATTCCCCAGTGTACATCAATGTTAAAAAAATGATACTTGTATATGTTTAGAATTTTTCCAGGTGTATATATATAATTTGTATATATTCTAGATATATGTATATATACCTAGAAAAAATATATATTATTTTTTAAACATATGGTCACACTATTTATACTGAACTGCAGTTTGCTTTTCTTCACTCAGTCACACATTACAGACACCCATTCTATTTTAATATACAGTTGACCCTTGAACAACACAGGTTTGAATTGGGCAAGTCCAAGATTTTTTTAAACGCATACTATAAATGTATTTTCTCTTTCTTATAATTTTCTTGATAACATTTTTCTTGACTCTTTATGGTAAGAATACAGTATATAACACATATAACATATGAAGCATATGTTAATTGACTATGTTATCAATAAGGCTTCTGGTCAATAGTAGGTTATTAGTAATCAAGCTTTGGAGAATCAAAAGTTGTATGCAGATTTTTAATTGCATGGGGGTTGGTGTCCCCAACTCCCACATTGTTCAAGGGTCAGCTCTATATGTGTCCACTTTATTTATGTCAATGGCTACACAGTAGTCATAGTGAGAATATGCAAAATGCATGAATCACCCACCTTTTAGTTTTCTATTACAGATAACGTTGCCTTCAACATTCCAGTACAGGTATTCTTGTCAACCTCTAGTGCTTCTCCAGGATAATTCCTAGAAGGGAACTGCTGAGTCAACAGGAATGCACATTTAAAATTTCAGTAGGTACCACCAAATTGCTCTTTGTCCCAGTTTACAGTTTTACTCAGTGTTTGTGAGCCACTTCCTCCCACCCACATCCTCACTGGGTATTATTGTTTTATTTCACAAACCAGAGTCTGATTGGAGGTAACTCCAGGCTTTGATAGTTCTGGGTTCTCTGAGCCTGGCATGAATCTTTTGGTTGTGAATACCCTTCCGGCTGGTGACAGTCTCCTGGTGAAGACTTCTTGGGTTCTTCTTCTTTCTACTTCCAAATCTTGTGTTCACTGGGGCTTACAAAATTTTGATATTAACAGTTCCATTGTATAATTTACCTAGTGTCTTGCCCTCCTTATTTCCTTTAATCCTCACAACATTTCTATTGGGTATGTAGGGAGGGAACTTATATTTGAGGAGCTCAGAGCAGTTAATGACTTTATTAAGTTCGCATGGTTGATAAAG
This sequence comes from Trachops cirrhosus, assembly GCA_028533065.1. NCBI lineage: Eukaryota > Metazoa > Chordata > Mammalia > Chiroptera > Phyllostomidae > Trachops > Trachops cirrhosus. The sequence goes on along the minus strand of CM052551.1, from coordinate 13,320,527 downwards.
GGAAGCACTAGGACTTGAATGCGAGTCTCCTGTGTTCAAGCCCCATATTCCGGCCCTCATTCTGCCTCAGCCTCTCTAGAGCACAGAGCTGGCACAGAGCTGTGTCTTTAATTAATACATTTCTACACTTTTGGAATGTTTCTCTAGAGAAATTTATGCTTGCTGGTTGGTTGGATTTGGGGCTGCTGTTATTTGTGACTTAGGGGTATCAATTGTGCCCATAAAAATGTTTTTGCAATTTGAATATTCTGGTATGTGGCCCAAGGTGACCCAGGGCAACATCTCCAGGAGAAGATGACTGGCAGGGTGCCGAGAGGCCTCGTGGTGACCTTATCTAGTAAGTGATAGTGTCGGAATTGGAACCAGATTTGTCTGACACCAAAGCTGAAGCCTTTTTACATTTACTCTATGCACCACCTCATATAGAGCAAGATGCTCAGGGCAGAAGATCAATGCATTCTTTCTTTATAGGCAAATTACATGGGAGCCAGAGTCACAGAAGGCTGAGTGCCGAGCGTGGAATCAGACAGAACAAGGAGAATTCAGGGTCTTAAGAAGCTAATTTCAGCTCAAGTAGCTGAAGGCAAGCTTACCCACTAGGGGGGTCACACACTCAAACACCAACGGAGGCTTGAAAAAGCTTCGCCCGGATGAGTAAAGCAGGGCAGGGAGCAGTGATGACAGGGGAGAGTGGGGACTGGGGCAAACTGGACAGTGCGCCTTCCTAGGGGAGCAGCTGCTGCTTTATAGCTCCAGCCCATTGTTGGCAGTATAGTTAATTCAGGTCTTCCTGGGTTTTCAATAAAAGCTAGACACCTGTATTTTTCTACGTGAAAAATTCTGACAACTTTTAAAAATACTTTGAGTCAATACAGTGTGGGCCAAGCAAAACGTGCCTGTGGACCAGCCGTGGCCAATCAGGTGCCAGCACTGACCTTCACCGTAGGAAACCTTTTCCCATGAAAACCGCAACGCTCGAAGCCATTAATCTAAAAGATTAAGATCAGTGCTCTTCAGATTTTCCCTTTAATCCTTCACAGTCTATTTACAGTCACTCTCCAGATAGAACTGAACATATTTCCTCTTACTAAATTATGCTTACGTTTCAGTCATGTCTCCTTGGAAGAGTTCCTGGCTCAACTTTTGACTGGATTGACACTTACGTAGTCAGTCCTTTGCATTATGATTACTGCCATTCTTATTTTTAGAGTTACCATTATCCTTATACTCCATGGCTAATCCCTGCCAGTGAGTGCGAATTTTACCAATTCAACTCTCGGAGGACAACCCAGTTTTCAAGTCTTCTGGGGTCGGGACAGGGAGGTCTTCACTGCTGCCATATTGAAGGGACAGAAAAAAAAAACTTTTCACTTTTTTTAGATATTAAAAGTTGTTTTTAAATACATAAATATAACTTCATTGACACACAGATTTGTTTTTAGTGAACGATTATTCCCCTAAAAATATTTGGGTGAGTTACAGCTTATAGGAGAGGAAGGAAGAAATAGGGACGCTCTTCTAGATTCTGGAACAAACAAGAGGACTCGGAATGGATTTTAATTCAGAATGAAGACTGAACCTTCCTCGCAGATCTCAGTAATGCTGGAGTTGATCCTCCTCCCCTCCTCGTGGTGCACAGTGGCCTCAGGGCCGGTTAAAACGTCACTGGTAAGGGGAGAGGAGAGAGAGCTTCCAGAAATGGCGGGCAACCCTGCCCTTTAGGCACATCATGCCGATCAGAGCACAACACCGATGCATTAAGCACAGAAGAAATGAACTTGTGAATTTAATAGCTTTAGGGTATGGGGACTCCATCAGCATCTTCAAATAATCATGTCCATAATCAACGGTTAACAAATGTTAGTCTTTCATAAAAGAACTATTGACAAACACTAGTTCAGCATTTACTAATCAGAATTCCCTGCTAGCCATTACCTTGTTTTTAGTGTTGAGACATGACATGTAGTGACACATTACAAAATAAAGGACATTTATTTAGCCAGGATCTAAATGGGTAAGAATGTAAAATAACCAGCTCTCATCTCCTACCCCCACAGTCCTGCACAACGATAATGATGCCAACCCCTAAGAGCCTGACACCATGCTGAGTTTCTGAATATCTCCCAATCATCATAAAGATTCACTTATGCTCTTGTGAAATGTGTATCCATTGTTTTTACGGTAAGCCAATTTTTTCAAAGTTGGTAATCTGAAATACAAGGCAGCCCTGATTTCCTGCTTCTTGACATTCCCACTGGATTACACACCACCATCACAGCATCTCTACTCCTTAATCCTGGATGGTGAAGATCATAATTTAACGGACATCCTGTCCACTGAATCCTGTCCACTGAAACCTATAATCTTGAGCAAGTTCCTTACCTCTCTGAGCTCAATTCCTACAACTGCGAATCGAAAATAACAATACCTACATCATGAGGGTATTTGTGATGGGTATTGAAGGAGATCATGTGTAATAAAGACAGGCCAAACAGAAACTCTTTAATACATGGTGACTGCTAATGTCTTCTTTAACCCAGTCACCTGTTTAGAGAACTATTAAAGGCAATGAGACAGATAAAATGCATACTGCTCTGAAGGAAATTGCAACCACCCATGAAACACTGAGAGACCAATCTAAGGCCGTAAACAGCTAAGCGACCAGCATACGATATCATTTTAGAGATTGAGAGACTTGCGACCACAAATGCACAGCATTCTTACTCCTGCATTCTCAGAGCAGAGCGGGGCAGTGGGAGCGCGAGCCCCACGCCTGTCCACCCAACCTGCACACTGCAGGGGGAGGCACCACAGCCAGGTGGGGGGTGGTGCACACCATCGCGTCCCAACCCTTTGAAACTTCGGCCGGTAATATTTGCTGTCACTGTCACACGCGATGAGGACAGCAACATTCTCCTGCAGAAGACAAAACCCTTTGTCCTCCTGCCTCCCTCTGCCGCTGCCAGCCAGCAGGAAGTGGGGCGAGGGCCTGGCGCCCCTCTTCTCTCGGTCCAATTTCACACATTGGTTTTGCAGCATTAATAAATTGGTTACATTTGCCCTGCATTTGGCAGGCGAGGTTTCTAATAACACTCTGATCCCTTCAGAGGACATGAATCACTGGCATGTGGGGGGCTCTGGTTACCTCCCCCCCACTCTCTGCGGCTAAAGGCCCCACACATTAGCAGGGGTCAGGCGCTCGCCTGGGCCGGGGCAGAGTCTGGGACAAGGGCCATGGCTTCGAGGCACTGTCACGGAGCTCAAAGGCTTTCCCTCGGAGGGAGAACAGATAGCTCCGGCCCTGGCACTGCGCAGCTTTCCTCAGCTGTCAATCCTACCTGGTTTGCATAGAGATTGAGAAAATGTGTGAGGTTTTACCACAAGAATCAGTCCAGAGAATGCACGGGGGGTGGTGGTGGGTGGAGATGGGGTGGGAGAGAAAAAAATGTGTGAGGCAGATGTGTGTGCGTGCCGCGTCCCCCCGCCCCCGCCCCCCCCGCACGGCTTCCTTTGGAGGCCAGGTGCTCTGGGGACAGAACGCCTGACCGAGGACAGCGTGTAATGATCTGGTTACTCTGAGGCAGTTTTTCTTCCTGCCATGGAATTGGGTGCACAGACTCCACGGGCAAGGGGAGCTCTGTGGCTGAGAAGAGGCCCAGGCTCAGAGCCAGCCACACTTCAGCCTTGGAGGGCCGAGGAGAGGAAGCGAGAGAGAAGCTCAGGGGAGCAAGGGCAGGGCCTGGGACCAATGAATAAAACGCGGGGGGGGGGGGGGGAAGAAAGGAGCGAACAATGGAAAAAGGAAAAAAAAACAGTATTGAGAGGAGACAGAGAGGAAAGAAATTCAACTGAATCCAATAGATATTTTATGCTATCTCTACTTGTGATAAAAGAATGTTTTTTACATAGCAAGTACATGTAGAATCTAGTGCCTGCCCGCCAAGGAACTTACAGATCAGTTTAAAAATCAGCTACAGCCCTGGCCAATGTGGTTCAGTTGGTTGGAACACTGTCCCATAAACTGGAGGGTGGTGGGTTCGATTCCCTGTCAGGGCATGTGCCTAGGTTATAGGTTCAGTCCTCAGTTAAGGCATGTATGAGAGGCAACCAATTGATTTTTCTCTCCCTCTTTCTCCCTCCTTTCTCCTCTCTAAAATCAATAAGCATGTCCTCAGGTGAGGATAAAAGTATAAAATATAAAATAAAAAACAAAAATCAGCCACAGAACTCAATCCTGGCACAGATTATGACAGGGTATAACACAGACGTTGGTGCCATGGGGCATGGTGAAGAGGGCAGAGCTGATCATGGGGAGGTTTTGGAGGAGGTGGTCTCGAGAGTCTTCTAGAGGGGTGGGGAAGATTGAGCAGAGGTGAGGGGAGGGCATTCCTGAATAAAAGTGGTAGTACGGAGAGCAGAGGAATAGAGGAACAGGGGGTAAGTGATGGGAAGACAAATGAGAAGAAGAAAACAAGCAGAGTCCAGGTGGCCACTCATAGGTGCCTTGGTCACCGCACAAGTCACAGTCTACCTTGGACCTTTTCATCCAAAGGAATCACAGCTGGAGGCTTCCTGTTGGGTCCGCAAACCCAGGCAAACTGCCAATACAGCAGCCCCACTCCAGGCCCAGAGGGAAGGAAGAGAGACCTGTACACACCGAGGGAAAGCAGGATACACTCCCCTCTCCTGGGGGCGCCAGGCCCGCCTCAAGCTGTGGTTCCCCAGCCGGGTCTCCTGGAGCCACTGACACGTCTCAGAGTCTCACCTGGCAGCTGCCCATGTGCCCTCGCTCTCTCTGCTCTGTTCTTCTCTCTGTGCTCTCGGGAGCCCCAGCAAGGAAGGACTTTTTCTGTGTTTCCCAACTTTTTATCTGGAAAAAAAATTAAAATCTTCACAAAGGTTGAAAGAATGCTGTCCCAAACAGAGGCACACTTGAATTGTTCCACCCATTATCCATGTGTGATTCCACATACAGTGAATCTGGGGGACAGCAGGAGCCCTCATTTGCAATATTTGCCAATTTCTGTGACCTTAAAACTCCCACTGTGGCTGATTTCAAGCTATTGAAATTAAACCAGTAGTTTAACAAATGGCTTTCAGAATTCTTGTATATTTATCTGCTCTCAGGAGCTGGTAAGAGCCAGTTCTAGCACCTGATATTTTTCCCGAACTATTTTCAATAATTCGCAGATACCCTGGCACTGAGCCAAATAACTTCAGCATGTGTCTCCTAAGGAAGGACAAGGACATTCTCAACCGTCATTACAGCTACTATCGCACTGGAGAAAAAACTAGCAACACATTTCATAATTATTATTCAAGATACATTTCCCACTAAAAATTTCCCAATTGTTCCCAAAATGTCATTTATAGCATTTTTTAAAAATTATGAATCCAATGAAGTTTGCATATTGCATATAGTATTTTCTTCAGCTCCTTTTTCAAAGGATTTATTTATTTATTTATTTCCAGAGAGAGGGGAAGGGAGGGAGAAAAAGAGGGAGAGAAACATGTGTGTCGTTGCCTCTTGCGTGCCCCCTGCTGGGGACCTGGCCTGCAATGCAGGCATGTGCCCTGACTGGGAATCGAACCAGTGACCCTTTGGTTTGGAGGCCAGCACTCAATCCACTGAGCCACACCAGCCAGGGCAGTTTCTTTTCATCTACAATGGTCTCCTGACTTCTTTTTTAGTTGTAGGTTTTTTTTTTTACGACATTGACTTTTATGAAGAATCCAGTCCAATTGTCTATAGAATTTGTCACATTCTGGATGTATATGGTTGTTTCTCATGGTTAAATTCAAGTTAAATATTTTTTGACAAAAATAATCCAAAGGTGTACCTCATATCAGCTAGGCCTCCTATCAGAGGCTTAAATAACATCGGATTGTTCCACTATTGGTGATGCTAACACTTAGTTAAAGCAGTAACCACCAAATCTCTCCATCTTTAAAAAAGGTACCTTCCCCCCTTTGTAACTAATACGTGATTTGTGAAGCGATATACTGATGCTCTGTGATGCTCTGTGATGCTCTTGCTACTCAAAACCCTTTTTGCTCAGAGCTTAGAATCTGTTGCTGATCCTTGCCTGAATCAATTATTACATTAGAAGGTGAAATGTAGAGATATTCTAATTCTCTCTCTTCTCTACATTTATTAGGTGGAATTCTTATCTTTCAAAGTCTCCTTTTTTTAGTATAATTATGGACTCATGGATTTGTTTTCAAAAAAGTTCAATGGATTATAATCTATTACTGTCATTTTCTTTTTTGATGTTGAAATGATCCCAGACTTGACCTGTGGGGACCCTTCAAGCAGGATCCTGTGTCCTTCTGACACGACCTCATTCCTCTGTAAGTATTTCCTTTCTTCCTTGCTCACCGAGATTCCCGGGCTCACGTGTGTTGGCCTTGCACCAGAGCAGTTATTTCATCAAGGAGCCCTGGTTTCTTCGCTGGGAACTGATATTAGAGATCAAGACCTGGGTGCTAGGTGTGCTCATTGCTGCAGCGATGTCGCTGCTCTCGGGTCCTCTCAGTTGACATGGTTAGAGGGAATTTATAAATAAAACATAACATAAAGTGTGTGTGTGTGCAATTCCTTAACCTCTGCATCCCAGAATGTGAAATTATTTGGAGATAGGGTCTTTGCAGAGGTAAACATGAAATTATTAAGGTGGGCTTTAATCCAATATGACTGGTGTCCTTATAAAAAGGGGAGATTTGGACATAGAGGCACACGTGGAGGGAAGATGACATAAAAACACAGAGAAGATGGTCGTCTACCGGCCAAGGAGAGAAACTTGGAACAGATCCTCCCCTCACAGCCCTCAGGTGCACGGGCCCTGCTGCTGCCCTGGTTTGGGGCTGGGCTGTGAGGGGTACTCATCTGTCGTTAAAGGCACCCACTCTGCAGCGCTTCGTTACGGCAGCCCTGGGAAACTAATACACTACTGTAACAAAGTACCACAAAGTTAGCGTCTTAAAACAGCACATATTTACCTTACATTTCTGCAGAAGTCCGGTATGGATCTCAGTTGAGGCATCAGAATAAAGTCAAGGAAGGGGTCAGCAGAGCTGCCTTGCTCTCTGGGGTCTCTAGGAGAGAATCTGTGTTCATGCAGGTTGTCGGCAGTATTCAGTTCCTGCGAATGCAGACTAAGGTCATCCTTTCCTTCCTGGCCATCAGCTGCGGGATAGTCCCAGCTTCTGGAGGCCGCCTGCATGCCTCGGCTCATGGGCCCCTTGCTCCACCTTCAAAACCAGCAATGGCAGGTTGAATCCTTGTCATGGTTTGGCTGTCTCCTACCCCTCCTTCCCTTGTCGCATCTCTTACTCTTCTGCCTTTCTCTTTCACTTTTAAGGGCCCGTGTGATTTCACTGCACCCACTCAGGGAATCCGGAATAATATCTCTAAATTAAGCAAACCTTAACTCTTTCTGCAAAGTTCCCTTTGCCGTTTAATATAACATATTCGCAGGTTCCAGGTGTGGATGCTTTGAGAAGAGGAGCATTATTCTGCCTACCCCATGACGACATAAATATATTTAGTTTATTTGCTTTGTCCAAAAATAGACATAGAATAGTTTCAAAATTCCGATAGCATTATAATTATTAAGAAATAACCAAGTAAATAAAATTAAAATCTCTTTGAAGTTCTCTTTATCCCTAGAATATTCCCACAGAGAAAGTATACTCAGAACTTTGCTTCTTTTCTCTGTGTGGTAAGGCTCTGTATTTGATACATAGCTTGATTCATTTGTTTCTGTTCATGTTCAGTTTTAAGCTTTGCTTTGTTTTTCATCTTTTCACAGTTAATTTTATTTTGTGAATAAGAAAAACATTTCTGTAACTCAGAAGTAAAGCTGTATGAAAAGATATACCTAGAGAGGTCTCATTTCCATCCCTGATCCAACTCCTAAATTCCAGGGATTGGCGAGCTGGGGGCCTGTTTGCCTGCTTGCCGTCACTGCTGCTATATAAATCAAATCTCTGAAGCACAGATAGCAAATACGTGTTAGTACAAATCTATCATCATTTCATCAACTACAGCCATTTATCCAGAGAACAAAAAAGAACAGAGCGGCCCCTGCCCCAAGGTGTGATAGCGTCTCCGGGGAGACAGACCCGAAATGCTACAGAGCAGAACAGGCGAGGGAGGCTCAGCATCTGGTGAGAGGCTCGACTCGGGGTAGGGCCTCAGGATGACCCCACGCTTAGGGCTCCCGAGAGAGGTTCCAGGGAGGACAGAAGGCTTGATTCAGAAAGGAAAACGGTATTAGCACAGGCAGAGAGGTGGGTGTATTCAGACTGTCTGGGGAACAACCCGCCCACCGGCTTGGAGGAATGGGACAAGCACTTAAGTTGGCATGTTGTAAATTGGACTCAGGGTAAATTAGTATAATGTATTTATCGATTTCCCCATTGAGTACCTAGGTTGTTTTTAATTTTACAACATCACAAAGAAGGTAGTGACGTATATATGATTGTATATCTACCCTTGTACCTTTGTTCCCACGAAGGTACTTTCTTAACAAACAAGAAAAACAAACAGAGAAAAACTCATAGACACAGACAACAGTAAGGTGGTTACCAGAAGGAAGGGGGCGGTAAAGGGTAAAAGGCATCAAATACACGTGATGGAAGATTTGACTTTGGGCAGTGAGCACGAAACGCAATATACAGATGATGTATCATAGACCTGTACACTTGAAACCTATATAATTTTATTAAATAACGTCACCCCAATAAATTTAATTTTAAAAAAAGAAGGGTATTTTTGTAGCCATGGCTTTCAAATCTAAGTTGTTCATCAGAATGACCTAGAGGTCTTATTAAAACACAGATTCTTGGACGCCACTTCCAGAATTTCTGATTTAGTAGGTCAGCAGTGGGGCCTGAAAATTTTCATTTTTAGCAAGTTCTTGAGTGATGCTGAGGCTGTTGGTGTAGATTAAACTCTGAAAACCATCTTTCTATATGATGAATTCTTAAAACTAGAAAGTTGGGTTAAAGTTTATGCAAATGTTTCACTTTGATGAATCTTGCACATTATCTTACACAAAGACCATATCAGTTTACACCCTCACCTACAGTGTGAGCATAACCTTGACCTCAACCCTGCCAACACCAGCTATTTTAACTCCTTTGCTTTTTTTTTTTTTTGGCTGATTGAATGGTTAAAACAGGATCTCATTATTGTTCTGTTTTACACTACCCTGAGTGTCTTCTCATCATTTTTAACAGTAACTTCTACTTTTTTAAATCTTATTGCAAGAATAATGTTTATTGCAAAAAAATTAAAGGGCTCTGGACAGGCAAAAAGAAGATAAAGTCATCCATAAGCCCACCACACACAGATCACCACGTTAACATTTGGTGTACTTCGTAACCTTTTTTTCCCTTTAATAACATACTGTGAACATTTTTTCCATGTCATGTCATTCATTAACTATTCTTCTCCAGCATTAGCCTCAATGGCTGCATCATATCAATGGAATGTTTCTGAATGAGAATTGACATTTACAAAATGGTTGGGGAAGACTGATCTAGCAGCATGATTTAAAATGGGGAAAGCCTGGAGGCAAGGAGAAACTAGGAAATTACTGAAATAGTACAGCAGAGTGGTGACAGTGGGATTAGAAGACAAGGAGTGAATACAGGAAACCCTGGGAAGAAAGACAACAAACTTGCTAGAATCCGTGATGGAGGATGAGGAATGATTCAAAGCTAAATCCAGCAGAATGCCCTGGGTTTCAGGATCATAAACTTGGGAGGTGCCTAGGAAGAGACAGGTCATCTTTCTTACCTTTGATCCATGCATTTATCTTGGTATAAAGGTTTGGGGATGGAAGTCAACTTTCCAGAGGAAGATCTTCATTTAGGAGAGCAGCAGACTTTAACTCTCAGAGCCCAGGCTTGATGCCCATTTCCACACAGGGATTATTTGAGAGACTCTCTGGTGAGGTACGAAGACTGCAGTCTGAGTATTAAAAAGATGGACTGTGCATCATTGCTTTGCCACTTACTGTGAACTTCAGCAAGCCTCTTAACTTCCTTGAGCTCTTTTGTCCACAAAATAAGAGTGATAATATATATTTCATACAGTTGTTGTAAGAATTAAATGAGATGATGTACGTAAGATGCTGGCCCATAGGCAGCAGGTATTTAAGGAGTGGTGGTTTCTTTTTATCATCGTGAGAATAGCAATATAGAGTAACAACATGCTTATAAATCATCCCACAGCTTGGCCCCTCCCTAGAGAAGCACTGATGGCCAACCTAGGCATGTCTGCTTGGCAATGAGATGAAACTCATCAATGAAAGGTTAATTTCTGAAGTAGTCCTCTTTGTGAGTAGCTGTCTGCACTTGGGCTTCTCTCCTGAGCAGAAGCTCCAGGGATGTGCTCTGGGGTGGCTGGAGAGATCCCATGTGTGCTGGAATCTCTGGAGGCTACCTGAGTGCCTTGGAGAGATGTGCACAGCAGGAGCAATGAAGACCTTCAGTCAATACAGCCAAACTTGGTTCTTGTTCTGTCTTCTTTCTTTGTCCCTTGATGTTGAAGGAAGAGGAAACTTAGACCCAATCATCCACTCCCCATTTGCCTTAGATGACATGAAGCACATTTCAGCACATGCCTCTCCAGAGCACATGGTGGGACCTGTGGGTCTGTCAGAGAACGTGGACCAACGTATATTTGCTCAGTATCTAGTATCATAGGCTGAGCGCTGTTATATGTCCTTTTTAATCTTATTTTCACCACAAGCCCAAGAGACGGTTATTATCCTCATTTACCAGAAGAGGAAACAAAGACTCAGAAAGATTAAAGTGATGCACGGCACAGTGACTGGTAGCTACTTCTCTGTTTCCACCTTTCTCTTAATTTAGTTTCCCAACATGTGTTCCTATCATCTCAGTTGCTTCACAGACCAACAAATCTCCAGGCCACGCAAAAGGAGAAGCGGTACATAGATCATGTCTCCATTTTTGGATCTGTCTGCTCAGTCTCACGGGTCCTGGACAAGTTAAATTCAGTGACCATAGAATTCAACTTCACTGTCAGTCTACTGTGTACTGGCAAGCCCACGTGCATGAGACAATGAACAGTAACGGTGGAGAATTATATCTATTAAATTAAAGCCTGCCTTGTTTACTCATTTGTTAAAAACAAGTTTTCATACAGTGTGAACCAGTTCCTGGTTTTTTAAAAACAAGACTATTATGTTTTCAAACATGGAGTGAATGGAAATGTGCTGCTTCCTGCGGCCCCGTCTCCCTGCTCCTTCCCTCACCCTGTGTGTATATTACAGGTTTCCTCCCTCCAGAGATGCTCACAGCTGTTTCCCTTCCTCTCTCCCGAGCTCTCTAGGGCAGCCTTCATTCTTCCACCTCAGCACGCCTCGGGCCCCATGGAAACTCCCCCACAGTGTGATTGCTTCCACACTTGTATGTGCTTTAAAGAATATCAGCTCTGAGAACTGCTTATTGATCCCGAGTGGGGAATCCTCCCTTACAAAGCAATTTGCAGTTGATGGAGGAATGTGGAGGCATCCTTCTCTACTTCGTGTTCCCCGCCTCCATGCCCCACCCCCATGAGCTCAGACCCTCCCAACCAGGCCCACCCTCCGTACTGCCTCCTTTTCTAAGTATTTCTGATGAAGCTAACTTTTCTGTTCTCAGACACTGATCACTTGAAACACTTAATCACTCAAGTTTTAATTAGATCTCTACCCAGTTTAGAGATTTTATTTTGAAATCCAAATATAGAAAAGAGTTCGTTGCTCCCCGAGTACTTGAAGTCCAAGAGACATGGATTCTACCTGTTCATCAAAGGCTCATACCCTCTTCTACACAGCAGGTCTCAGAACTGTGGGCCAGGTCTGAGGCCAGGCCTCAAGCCTCACTAGTGGTTGGGCTAGAATGTTGACACCCACAGGAAAAGCAATGGATGTTGCTGATCATGCTATTCTTGGTTTTTAGTGCTTAGCACTGAGCGATGCAAAGAAGAAAGGAGAGTGTAGTTTGGGAGTGCTTACCTTGCCCCCAGCACTATGCTAGTCAAATATGGAATTTTTCTAATCCTACCCACAACCTCTCTAGGAGATTCAACCCCACATGCCTAAAAGATAAAGTTATTTTCTAAGGACCTATCTCCGATTAGCACTATTCTACTGATGAAAAAACTGAGCTCAGAGAGGTTAAACGATTGGCCCAAGATCACACAGCAAAGAACTGGCAGTGGCCCAAGCAACCCAGTCCTCTGCCTCCAAGTCACCTTCCATGTCTCTACAGCTGGCAAGGGTTCCCCATACTCAAAATCCACACTGGGAATGAAGTTGGTGTGCTGGACAATGGTATTGTGATGTCTGCCGTTTTATTAATATGTGTCAATATTCCAAATGGTGATGCTCCTTTCCTGCCCAGGAACTAAGAAAGCTGCTGCCTGGGCTGCAGCCACAACATCCCGACCTCCCGGCCCCCTGGGGCCTGGGTGACGGAGCCCAAACGAACACAGCCTTTCCTAACAATGGGCCTTGCCTTTCACAAAAGATAGAACTTTCATCAAGCAACAAAACTAAAGATTTATTTACATTAGTATAGGTTCACATTCAAAAGGCTAATAAATAAAATTTAGAGCAAGATTTTTTTAAATAGTTAAAAATTGAGATGAGTTAACCTCTTCAGCTTAAGCCTTTCCCTCGTTTCCATATACTGCCTCGAAGAGGAATGCGGACCTCGTCCTTGCAGTACTAAGGTCAGAAGCAGCCCTCTCCCTGACACTGAAAGTCTGCGCAGGATTTTCCTCTGGGGAAATACGTAACCTGTCACTGCTTTTTCGCTAATTCCAACAAAGAGTGTTCTTTGCTTTTCAGTGCTTGTCCTTTCTACTTTTTGTTAAAAAAAATGTGTTATTATGTAAAAGTTGAACCAAAAATCCTACCTTATTTAAAAAATTAATTCTTAAAATATACTGCAGTAAAGCATTATGTGAAGTTTAGAGACATTATATTATTTACTCATGGGCATTCAGACCATCTTAAATAGCCTAAAACTCCCATGAATGCTTTTCAAATACATCTATTCTAGTATCTCACCACCTTTTTTGGGTGAGTGATTTTAAGACATTGATTATTCATCCTTCCAGAAAAATGGCCCCAAGACCAAATGGGAAGAGTGACCGATAGACCAAAGAATTACACCAAAATCAGTGAAGTGTAGTAAGTGACTGCTCAAGATGAAGATGTCAAAAAAGTGACAAGACACACCAATCAGCCAATCATTTTGTAATTATTTACCGTGTGCTGTGTTTGCATGAGGCTGTCTGACTGTGGGGCCAGCTAGTTTAAATAAAGAAGGAGATTGTTGTAAGGATGTCAAGATCTCACATGAATCAGAGCTGGAAACTCCAAGGCCACCAGGGGCTGAGACAGCCCTTCGCCCTCCATGCTCTGTATGGACACAGGGTCCCTGGTCTCTGATCCTGTTTGTGCAGCTCACCCTCCTCCCAGGACATCATATTCTCTGACTCCTCTGTTCTTGAGCCTGAATGTGAGTCTGCCGTGTTATACCAGTGGGGTGAGGCCCTCATTCTGCTTGTCTTTTCTGCCTGGTTCCCACAGATGACTGGTCCAAATTTCAGAAAGAAGAATGTGATTGGTCCAGCTTGGATCAGGAGTGATCCAATCAGCTGTGGTCATGGAGTCACGTGTCACAAGCATGGCCATTTTAGTAGGCTCATCGTGGGGGAGTAACCGGAGAACAAAGATGAGGAGAATTTTGTTTAAGCATCAACTATGTGCTCTCTACAGTGCAGTGTGTGGAACAAAACATAGGGATTAGAGTCAGCGTAGACAAGACTTTCAAATCCAAGTTCTGCCACTTCCCAATATGGACATGTTATATTACTCTCCACTTTGATTCTCTAACCTGTAGAATGGAAACAATAACTACATTAAAGTGTTACAGTGAAGATTAAATGAGATGATGGTACCAAGTGTCTGGCACAGGAAAATACTAAAAAAAATATGCCACTCTCCTTTTGCTCTTGTGCATGCTAGGCTGAACAGAAAGTTTAGAAGCATCACAGCCAATAAGGGTTTTCATTACACATGAAAAGCAAACCATTAGTGTTTACACTGCTAGAAACCAAGAATTCTCTGTAACACAGAGAGCGGGTATTAAACTATCCCAGAGTCTTTCTATTGGGCACCAAATAACGATACTAGTAATTAACATTTACACAGTGCTTTTATAGTGTAGAAACTGTTTTTCACTAATATTGTCTCTTTCTTTTCTCATAACGACCTTGCAAGACTGTCATACTTATTAGCCTCCTTTTACAGCTGAGGTTAAGTACACTGGTGAAGGTCACATGGCTTGTGACGGGCAGATGTGGGATTCAAACCCAGGGCCTTTGACTCTAAAATCTGTTATACTTTCAATGCATTCACCGGAAGGTAAGTCCTATATAGGTCGTTTCAGGAACGAATTGCCTATTCTATTATCTGGTTCCTCACCCCCTTCCCAACACTGTGAGATAAAGTCCAAACACTGTACCACGCTGTGAAAATCCCGTCACGGTTTGCCCAGACTCCCTCTCCAGCCTCGTGTAGCTTGTTGCCCAAGCACACCATACTTTCCCATGCTTCTGTGGGTTTTCTCACTTTTTTCTATGCTAAGAGTATCCTCCTCCCTCTGCTGGTCCAGTGAAGTCCTATGAAACATTCGAGGTCCAGTTTTATTGTTGCTCCGCTTAGCCCCAGGCCAGCAGAATTATTCCTTCCCTCCTCTGGGCTTCCTTAGAGTGTGTCCACACACTTCAAATTACACGTTACGATGGTGGCAGGAATACAAGCGTTTTTACCTTTGTATCCTCGGTATCCATCATACCTGACACATAGCAGGTGCTCAAGGAATGTTTATGGAGTTGAATTTGTTGAAAGTTCCAAAAATGTATAGCCACAACAGAACTGGTTCTGGGAGAATGTCTTTTGGTTATTTTCAACAGTTCCAAATTCTAACCAGTCTCATTAACCTGAATAATCAGCCTTTAAATATACTAAATATTCCACTTAATATTTTATGTTTGTATTAACTTTTCCTGTTTTACTAACCATAACCTCCCTGCAACAAGACTTAGGATCCTTTTCATTTTATTGTATGTGAAGTAGAATCCAGTAGAAATCTGGATGAAAGAACTGGTACTGTTTTAGAATTTAATCAAACAAAAATTCAACTTTTCATTGCAAACTGTTTCTTTACTTCCTTTGACCACCTGACTTAACATGCTGTCACCCTAAGGGAGTGCGCAAATGCCACTCTGAGGGCAGGCTCCACACCTGCTGAAATGGAGGCAGCCATATGACCTGTCTGCGGGGCTCGTGTGAGGAGTGAATGAAAGAAACATCTAAAGGACCCGGTACACATTGGGCATCATACTGCCAAAACTTCTGCTTGGCCTGAAGGCCTCAACAGACATTCCCACCAGGTCAGTAATGTCCCACTCGCTGATTGATACGAAGTTAAGTTGTTTCATTTCTAAAACTATTCTTTCAAAGAGGGCTGCCACGTCAATTGGCTTTAAATGGCCCCAAGGGGTACAAAGCCCGAAAGTCCATTCACAGTCAGGCAGGTGTTGGGTTGAGCAGGCTTACCTGTTACCAGTTCTCCTGCACCGGCCACTTCCTCTGAGAAGGCTTTCTTTCCTTGTCCCTAGGCTGTGTCAGGCACTCTTCCTAAGGCTGGGCTCCAGGGCACCCCTGCTTTCCCTTCGGAAGTACCTAACGTGACATCGCATTTTGAAATTGCCCGTTTGCATCTTCCATGAGACTATGAATGCTATAAGATCAGGGATAGTATCTTGTCCATGTCTGAAGCCCCTCTGCCCAGGGCAGGGCCAGGCATATAGCAAATTCTCCATGAATATGTATTGAATGAAACAAATGAATAAGTGCTTAAAGAGGAGATCTAGAGGTGGGTAGATGTCTGATTCTATATTTGGAAGGTCAGGCATGATTAAAGGAAGATAATAATTAGGAATAATACTTGTGGCTCATTTTTCCCACCAAAGAGCAAGGACTTCAAAGCTTTGCTTTATTCAGAACATTCCTGGATTAATACCTGGATGTGGACCCACAGTGGTGAGTATGGGTGTGTATTTCTGTGATTGACAACACTGTGCCAACCATCCTCAAGCAACCATGTTCAGTTCTCTTCATCCCAGCTCCCTGCCTTTTCTTCCTAAGGCTTCCCGTTAGTTCTCTACATGAGACCAATTTTCAGCCACAGAAGCTCTATACTCCAAAAGAGGAAGTAAAAAAGATGACTAGAACAGGACGAAACAGGAAGAGTAAATTATCTATAATCAAAATTAATACATAACTCCCACTCTCCTTCCTTAACTCATAAAATTTCTATCAGAGCGTTGGTTATATTTGACTTATAATAATTAATATTTTATAGCACTTCTCGGCATTTCCACAATGTATTTATCAAAATATTTCATTTAATCACCACAAGAGTCCTGTTAGATGAATTCTTATTCTCTCTATTGTACAAATTAGCAAATTGAGCTCCGTGCAGTTAAGTGACTTTCCTAAAATCCCACAGCCTCTAAGTCCTGCACGTAGTGAAAGCCAGAACGAAGCTCTGACGCTGGTGTTGGCTTGGCTGGTGTTACAACTACTTGCACATTTCCTGCCCACCCCAGAGCGTTGTGAATGCTCCTTGACAGCAACTTCCATGCTTTGCTCACAGTCAACACACTGAAATTCAAGAAACTAAACTTCTTTAAAGATCTGATATCATTACATGAAGAGAATTGTAAAGTGTGATCGTTGAAGTTTCACATCTGGTCAAAGAGCATTGGTACTTTGCAGCCTTACCTTGTAGAATGTGCCCAGGCAAACAGCACCTGGATGGAGCCAGTTCCAATTGCAGAATGTGAAGCCCCGTGTGGGAAGGTCAGCAGCTTGCAGCCTACCACGCCAAATCTCCAACCATGCCAGTGAGGAAGCCATGCTTTCAGGCCCCAGTTTGAAATGTTTACTCCAAGATGACTCGAAGAACAAGTGATAAGAATTAAAAGCCAAACCAAACAAAGCACCTGGGAGCTGGGCCTTGCCCGTATAGTTTACTGGAGTCACCCCACTGGTAACTTACGAGAGGCTGGGCTGGCAGTATCTGTGCCAAGTGGGAACTGTTTGTGCCCTGGTTTCCTCATCTGTGAACGGATGAACACTATTTGTTCCTACTTCAACAGGTTGACATGAGGATTGAATGAATTAATACACTGAATGAGCTTAAAACAGTGCCTGGCAAATAGAGTAAGAGTGTGCTGATCATCAGTTTATTGCTGCTGCTAAGGATAGAGCAACATGGAAATCTCATGGGATAAATGCATAAAGTTGACCAGCCTCAACCAAATTCTAGGTCAAAGCCACTTTGTTTCATTCACCTAGATTTAACGACCACACCTGAACACTCAGTGAAATCATTTGGTTTCCTCAACTTTGCCCTTGAGGGGGCCTGAAGCCTCAGAAGATATCTTTCTGAATCTCCAGTGGGTCTTCTGGACTGGATAAAGTAAAAGATTAAAAATTAAACCATCCCCTTTGCTTTTCTGTCTCTCCCTACTCTGCCTTCCCTCTGCTGGAAGCCCTCTCACCAGGGCCCGTGAGCACTCTGGGCCTCTCTGATCGCTGTCCCTCTCCTTCCTTCCCTGCCAGTTGTCTCCTAGTTGTCCTTGGGTCCTTAATGCCCTTCCCTGTGACCATGAACCTCATTTATCACTCATTTCTCTGAATCCCTGTGGCACTCACCACCTGGCTTATATGGGTCCCTGCAATTTCCTGAATGTTAATCTTATTTCTCAGAGAGCAATGAACTTGGTAAAAGCAGGCCAGACACCTGGCACCCTAGGTTAAACCGTGTTCTGGATTCCTGCTGCCCACTACGTGCGAAGGTGTACAATTTTACTCTGATCTTTCTCTATCTTTTCTGGAAATTTTTTCAGTGCATGTGATGGGTTGAAAGAATCTAATCATGGATTACAACAGACCTTAAAAGAAAGTATAGAATAACATATGCCAGAATAACATACACCAGGCATTGACTTCAAATAA
Source organism: Trachops cirrhosus (assembly GCA_028533065.1). Classification (NCBI taxonomy): domain Eukaryota; kingdom Metazoa; phylum Chordata; class Mammalia; order Chiroptera; family Phyllostomidae; genus Trachops; species Trachops cirrhosus. The sequence goes on along the minus strand of CM052551.1, from coordinate 13,302,408 downwards.
TTTTTCCTGGGTGCTCGTTTTAAATCCTCTTCTGTTTTCATAGAAGGTGCTGCTCCTCTGACACAGAGGGTGAGACAAAAGTATGTTTATAGTCTGAGTATTGGAAACACAAAATGTATTCTTGTATTATTATTTATTGTATTATTTTCCATACAAACAGTTATAAACCTACTTTGGCCTCACCTTGTATATCTTAAAAAGGAAGAGTTCTCCCTTCCCAGGACCTGCAGGGCACAGCCCCACCCAATTGTGAAGCCAGTCTGACTAAGACCAGTGCTTGTCCCTGGGTTCAGACCCCTGTTTGCTTCTCTTTCTGTTCCCCATTGAAGACTCCCCCCGAGGGCTGGTGCTCTGCCCTGAGCCAGCCCAACTGTCAGCTCCCCTCCATGGCAGGAGAGCCGGGCCCTGCCCGCCAAAAGCTTCAACTTCCAGTGCCCCTAGAAGACAAGCTTAAGTCTGCTGAAGATTAAGGCCGAGATCGGGGTTAATCCACGGCAGAGAAATGTTCATGATGGAATAGTTACCCAAAACCATAAACTCATGCTAGCCCTAACTCTATGTTACTATTCTCTGCTGATTGCTGCTGTGTTGATTCATTAGGTTGGACCTTGTTGGACAGCAACGGCTTCAATCAAGTCCAAGTTCACTGACTACCTTGGGCCCTGGACGTTGGTCATCTTTCTAGAAATGAGCTCTTGAGTCAGAGCTCATTCAGCTTCCCACCCTTCGCCTCCAGCCCCTGAAACAGAATCTCTGCCCAGCATGGTGCCATTGCCTCTGAAACTGGACTTTCTAGAGATTTCCTTCATGGGTACCAGAGTTCAAAAATAAATCTAAGGATGGAAGACCACACCAGTCCTTGCCATGTTACCTAGAGGCTCCCACCTTAATGCGACACCAAGTACAGTGTCCTTTCACTGAGGTCCAGGAGCTGCCACTGGCTCTTCAAAACAGGGTGACCTGGCACCATTTCCCCGCCCTCATTCCCTGAACGCTGTCATTTCCAACTAAGAAGGTTTTTATTCGGTGTGCCTGTTTGCCAAAACCTATATAAATCAGAGTGTGCACTTTGCAAGACTTAGATTTGATTAATCTTAAAAAATTTAGAAGCTGCATGAGTGGGGTTTGAGATTAAGTGTGCAAAGATGTTAGGAGCAGCCTCCCCACCAGCCTTCAGATTGAGATGGATGAGGAGCAATACCGGGTTTGAGCTGCCCATAATTGAAAAAGTGTGTGCCCCAAATATCATATTTATCCTGCATTTTTCCAAGAGCCATAACTCTGAGGCCTTTCATTAGACCTTCGATAAAGTGAATGTCTTCAGCTGTAAGCGTCCCAGATCCCATGGGCATTTATGATACTTAGAGAACAGGGTTAGGAATGCCGAATGTAAAAGACATAGGGGAGGAAGTGGAGGGTGAATTCCCTAAGGGCAAATGGTCCCTAGATTTCCCTGAAAAAGAGCACAAAACTGGGGAAGAGTAGCATTTGTGAGCGAGTGAACACTGGGAGTGTCCACATAAACCACCAGAATCCCATCTCTGAGCCTGGGGCGCTGTGCCCGCAGTCACCACACAGTCCTCCCAGAAGGCATCCAGCGCCCAGAAGGCACAGAGCTGCCCAGCGCCCGGCTCTGTGGTGGCCACTCGCACTGCTCTGTCAGTGAACATGGTTCCTGAAGTTGTGCATTGTGTTGGCTGTGAGCAATGGAAGCCCCAGCAGAGACCAAAACGTGGGCCCCAGGGGCGGGATCACGGTCTTCTGGCCCCATCTCAGCCCTGAAACTGTGCTGGGGTGCCTTCATAGGAACTGAGGGATGGCACTCCCGTGAGCGCTCAGCAGGCACCGAGCACATGTTCTGTGCAGTCTCTGCACAGTCACGTGCGTGGTGTCGTGAGGAATGCAAATGTGTCTGAGAAACATGTACCGACCTGAAGAAGCCTATGGGGATGGGCTGCAACCTCTCGCCCGGCCTCGACTCTGCTGCCTGAACATGGTTTTAATGTGCCAACACCTGATCTGCTCTTCGCTCTCTGGCCACCCAGCCCCATCTTCTTCCATTTCGTCCCTGTTTCCGTAAGTCCTTTTGCTTTGAATGACATAATGCAGACCCCAAAATACATACAACTGTAGAGTAGACCTTGGACTTTGAATCTCTCCAGAAAATTAACTTTGTTCTCGACTCCCTTTGGGATACTTAAATGTCGACATTTATAAGTTCTACTGGAGCTTTGTGGGCGTGTGTATGCGTGCACACCCATCGCCCAAACACAAATGATTCACCGGGGACATTTCTAGTTAAGCACAGGCCCAGGGCTATAAAGCAAACTTTCAATGTGAATCATAAATTAAACTTAAATATTAAAAAGTTGGCAAGAGCCTTAGCATGAGATTTTATTTTTACTGCAGGTCTGTGAAGAAGGGTCATGCATAGTAACTAAGCGGGAGAGTGCTGTGCGTTAGGAAAAGGAGAGGGACTGATTCTCCTGGTTTACTTTTTGAAGGTATCATGCAGGGCCTAAAGAAACGGCAGCAATTAGCTGGTGGAGTTGGTACCTCAGAGAACTAAGGGGCAAATTCACAGGCCCCTGCCCCAATGTAAGGCTCACCAGAGGGCAGTGCAGGGGGGAGCTGTGTGGAGGGGGGCGGCACCCCGGCTGCCCTGAGTCCTGAGTGAAGAAGTCTGGGGGCGATTTTGACTGAGGTGGTCAGAGGACCAGACTGAGAAACTCAGGTGCTCAGAGAAAACTGCTGACCAATTGTGCATCTACATGAAGGGCACACAGGGGTTCGCTGGATGATTCTTGTAAGTAATTCAGAGGTTTAAATTTGTATAAACCACAAAGTTAAATAAAGAAAAACATCCTCTCACTGTGCGCCTAATTCAGCAGACACCCTCACCTCTCAGAAACACCGGCAAACAAGGCAAAGGGAGGGATGAGGAATTCTCCTCCAGCCCTCACTTCTTGGCTCAGTCTGGGTCTATGTGTGCCTTGAAATTCTTCAACACTTGTTGAAAAGCCGCATAGGGGATGCTTAGTCAGAAGTCTGGCCACTTCAGATCGGCCCAGATGACAGACTGACAGCATAGACTAAGGGGTACTTTTGTCCTGGACCCTCCAGAGGACAGACCAGGGGCTGTGCCAGAGCCACAGGTGTAGATGCATCTCCCCCGCTGGGCGAGGAGCTGCAGTCAGAAATTCTTTTCCTAGGGGCTAAGCACCCACATATGCGACTGATTAGAGCTAATATCTCATTTCTAATTCCATTGATTCCTTGGAAGGAGCAAGCCCCGGAGACCACAGCTATTCTTAGCAACTTCAGCTCCTCCCCGCAGCGTGCTCACTGCCTGGGAGAGAGGCAGAAGGTGGCCCGCAGGGAGGGACTCGCGTCAGAGGTTGGCTGCGAGGATCCCGGCCCCTGGCCGGGTGTCCGCGGGGCAGGGTGTCCGGAGCGCACGCCTGCGGTCAGCGCAGCACACCCCCACACGCGGGGCCCTCCCGCCTCCGGTCCCTCCCACTGCCAAGCCACAGCTGCGGCAGAGCCACCATTAATAATGAAAAGGCTCCTCTCTGGGCCCAAGAACGCTCCCACTTCCAAAATGCGTTCTTTCTCCCTAGCCCTTTAATCTTCCTGTGGTTTGGTAGGAAAGCCCCTCCAAGGCCTTCCTTTCTGTTACCGCAGGAAATAAAGAAAAAGCCCAGGTCTCATCCATCCAAATACAAGATTTCAGTGCTGGGAGGGGATCTGTCAATGCAGACACAGCAGTTTCCCGGGAGGCCTCTCAGGACAGCGCGGGCGAAAGGATGGACTTGCTCAGCCAGCGCCGTTGAGCCGCGCGGGGTTCCACCCGAGACCTCGCGGGTTCTCCCCGCGGCGGCCTCTGCGGGCGCTTGTTAAGCGGAGTCGAATTAATCACACGCGTCTCCCTCAGCACTCCCCAGGTGTAGCCGGCCCTTGTCTTCGGAGGCCCCGCGGTTTCTCAGGCCCCGCCTCCAGCCCAGAACGCGGCCTGACTTCGGGCTCCAGCACAGCCACGCAACGGCTGTGGGACCTCGCCCGCGTCTACCGACTTCGCCGGCTCTCCTTTTCGGCCTCAGTGCGAAGAAGAGCCTTCATCCAGAATTACTAAAGGTTTTCTGTGCTCGCAAGAGGTACAAATAAAGACCTGAGTCAATGCTGGTTTTCCCTTAAGTACAAATTTCCACCAACTTGCCGAAGGCTACCATCTATTTGTGCATTCGGGTCCTTCTTCTTCGGGCTTTGAAAACAGACCAAGTTGAGTGCAACCTCATGGTTCACATTTTTACAGCAAAAATCAGAGCCCCCAGAGCCAGCACTGGGGATAGAATGATGACAAATGGAAACTAACTTTATCATCCAGAAATGCCCCCTCAAACTCTGAAGAAATATTGATAATAACCCTCCATCTGCTGAATAAATCAGAACAGGACTGGAGATCCTACCCAGCATTGTGTGAGCGTGGAGGGCGGCCAGGAAAGTACTAGAGTTTCAGGAAAACCGATCTCAGGAGAGCGGACATAAATAAAATATGTCAAAGTTTTAAAGAGAAAATGAAAATAAAAGAAAAAAGCAGAAGTATTTTCTCGTTATTATTACCTTCATGGTAAAGAGCTTTTCAGAAAGAGCACAGGTTAGGAATTAAGAGTCTTAACTTCTAATCTAGTCTCTGCTGATGATTCCCACCTAAATTTAGTGAACTCATGATACCTCTCTCCACAGGTGATGATTGTGAGGCAGAAATAAAAAATGAAACATTTACAAATCCTTTAAGGGGGAAAAATTGCCTGAAACTAAGATGCTATGTGAATAAACTGCATGGTTAATTACAAATAATAGTGAAATAACTTCTCCAAATACTCCCATAGCAAAATAGCTATGACAGGCAGCAGCTGCTTTCGGGCGCCCCCTGCAGGTTGTCCCAGATGTTGGCATCAGGCTAGAGCCCAAGATTCCCAGTCCTGCGGGACCAGAGGGCACCTGAGCCCCACCTAATTGGAGCAGGGAGCTCTGTGGTGGGGATGAGTAAGGGGTGGGGTGGAGGTAGCTGAGTGAGAAATCACAGTTTAGTCTTTCCTGCCAACATTCCTACAATGCTATTATTAAGACCCGGTGTCCCCTCCCCACTGACAAGTCCCAGATCTGTTGGAAAGAGCCCAGATTTGAGAAAGTGAGTCTGTTAGTTCTCCTGGCCTCTTGTTCGCATCAATCTAAACACTCTGGGGAGGGCCCAGGTTCTCCCAAAATCATCTCAAAGTGTGGGGTGGCCCTGTTTGACTGACGGTCCATTGTCATTCAGGGTTGTTATTCAGGTTAGGGGATCTCCGCCAGTTTGAAAGACTGGTGGCTTATATATAGATTTTGGGGGCCTCCGGTGATTATCTATCACGTTCCCCAGCCCCAAACAATGTAATACATGTACTGTATGGTTTAAATGACTAATCAACCGTACAAATGGACCAAAATATCTTCTGGGGCTAAAGTAAGAACAGCTGTAATCATCGTAGGACATAGTCGGAAACTCCAGCTGGGGTAAGTCCAATAACTTATAGGTATCTCTGCATGTTTATATAAAAGTGGTCAAATGCCAGGATTGTTAGCATGCACCATATGAAAAGTAAAAATCATTCTTTTGTGGGCAGGGGGCTCTCTTCGATATTCTATCTGGAAAAGAACTTAAAAATAAATGGCACAGAAAGTAAGCCAGGCAATCTGAGCCACATATAATAATCCCTGGGAGTTCAACACCACAGAAAAGTTCTCCTTTTCAAAAATTGTGTTTTCCAAATTTTTCATCCTCTTCCTCCCTCTCCGCCAGATCCCGAGCTTCTGATGCTCGTGAAATGTCCGCGGCTGCCACTGCGCAGCGGCACTGCCATCCCTTTCCGCTCCTGGGATTCTGTGGGGCGGAGCAAGGGAGTGTCAGAGATGGTGTCCGACTTTCCAGTATTGATGCAGGGTGAAGGGGTCCTGAAAGAGAAAGAAAAGGGGATTGAGTTGTCGCTTGGCTTCTCAGCCATGATCGTGTCAATATCTATAGATTTTAGGGGGTTGGGAAGAAAGCTGGGTTATTGGAACAAAAATAGTATTTCAAAAAATCATAGGATTTTAGCATTTGAGGGGAATTTAAGGATCATTCTATTTTACAGATGAAGAACTCTTCCCCGAAAAAAAAGTAACGTGGCTGATTATTAGTATCAGTACCATGACTTCAACTTGAAAATATGTGTAGAGGAAAAACAATTGGGAGGAGGAGAGGCAAAAGAGGGAAGTTATTGCTTCCACAGAGAGACAGAGACAGAGGCAGAAAGACAGAAAGGACAGAGAGAGGAAGAATAAAGAAAAACACCAGAGTCCAGAGAAAAAGAAGAGGCAGTCTTGTAAAGAGGGCAGAAGACAAAGTGCATGTTGCACAATTATGAGAAAAATACTATGGTATATATTTAACAATATCCATGCTTCCCATTCTTGATTTCCTCTGTATAGTAAACCAACCCTCCAACTTACCCAATGGGTCATCTTGGAAGAATCCAGATTTCTGGGCAGTCTGGAGCATTGAAAGCCTGCCACCAGCTTTAATAAATAGATCCTGATTTGGAAAATTAGTGCTTGGAAGAGACCTGAGAAGTCATTTTTGGATTCTTGTGTTTTCTCCCCTCAGCCACACCTAAACCATTCCAGAGACATGAAACTCTAGTGGTTCTATTCACAGAAAGAGCTGACGGCCTTGAAGCATCTGGCCTGGTGCCCTCGTGTTGTCACAGCTCATAGCTCATCTTTCTCTGTGCCCTGGGCAGCTGATCTGAATATAGCGTTTACATGAACTTCAAAGGAAGCTGGCAGGATGGAGTTGGGGCCTCACTGCTTTAATCAAGATGGATTCAAAACCTTCGCTTATCAAGTAGAAAACTAAAACCAGCAATGGAGAACTAATTGACACTGACTAAAAAGGAAATGGCAATCGAAAAGGTGCAGGGAGCTCAATAAGATTATATTTAAAGTGGTAATACCCTCCTAGCAGTTGATGATGGATTAAGTTTACTTCTTGCCTCCATAAATAATATTAGCACATGGAATAAGATAGCCTCCTATAAGGTATCAGATGAGGAGTTCAGGAAAATGTGCAAAAGCTCAAAAACATTGTTTCCACATGCATGTCATTGTAATGACATTCCTCCCGCCTTGAGCCTGGGGCTGCCTGTTCAAGCTTCTTTAGCAAATTGTGGGCGCTGCACCACTGGCCAGGCCCCGTGACTCTACGTCTCGATGGGACATCGCTCTGCACTCCACCTGCCTCTTCTCTGCCCGGGATCTGCTTCGTATGCAGCCCATCCGCATGAAATGCCTCAAACACTGACTTGGGCTCTGATTTAATTTTCCCCAAGTCAGTCCCCTTGCAGGGAAACACATAGTAGGTGCTCAAAGATGCTTATTGAAAAAATGACGGAAAATAAATGAATGTATCATTCCTGTAACCCAACCCCAGCACCCGGTGCAGTGCTAAGCACAGAGGCAACATCTGAGCCTCGTTCGGAACACAGATTACCCTGGAGACACGGTGGAGTCAGGACTAAGGGATTCATTATGTCCTTTGCTGAGAGGATACTTGAGAGCCACTAGCAAGCCTTTCAGTGCCAGAGCAGGAAGAAAAGGTGGGGCAGAAGGAAGACAGGCAGGGGAAGAGGTGCCTGGAGCCAGTCCTGGCCATGTATTTGTCCTCAACTTTTTTATAAACTATTTTTAAAATTTTTAAAAATCCTCACCCAAGGATATGTTTATTGATTTTAGAGCAAGGGGAAGGGGGAGAGAGAGAGAGAGAAACATATGAGAGAGAAACATCTATCAGTTGTCTCCCTTATGCGTTCCAACCAGGGATCGAACTCATAACCTAGGTATGGGCCCTGATTGGGAATAAAACCCACAACCTTTTGGGGTACAGGATGGCACTCCAACCAACTGAGCCTCCTGGTCAGGGCTGGGTTATTTATTTATTTTTAATTCTCTCCTTCTAAGACAAAGAAACATGACTTCTAGAACCTCTATTTTCCTCATTCTCTTAAAGATATCAGAGGAGGAATTGTTCAGAAATAAGATCCAAAGAGACAGACAGGCACTAACAGATCGGAGGTTTTTCACTCTCCCTTAGGGAGATTTTTCAGTTTGCACAAACAGGAGCACTGTCCCCTTTCCCTGCTCTGCTTCTCCGTGCAGTCCTCTCCAAGTGCCAGTGAGACCAAGGGGCAGGTAGAAGAATGCTCTAGGACTTTCCCCTGATATTTTAAGGGAAATAGGAGAGGGAAAAGAAGGAAACTAGAGAGAACTGATAACGAATTCAAATCTCTCTAGAAGCATAGAGAGTATTTTGTAAAAAAATCATCTCTAAAAAAGGTCTACAAGTGGTCAGTACACACTGCAAGAAGCTCAACATCATTAGTCAGCAGGGAAACGCAAATCAAAACCACAGTGAGATACCACCTCACATGCACTGGGATGCCTGGAAAAAAGAAGAAAACAGATAACAACAAGTGTTGATGAGGATCTGGAGAAACTGGAACCCTTCTGTATTGCTAGTTGAAATATGAAATGGTGTGCCTTCTCTGGAAAGCAGTTTGGCAATTTCTTAAAAAATTAAACACAGACTTACATGACCCAGCAATTCTACTAAGTACAATATATACCCGAGAGAACTGAAAAGGTATGTCCACATGAAAATTTGTACACCAGTGTCCATAGAAGCACTATTCATAATAACCAAAAGGTAGAAACAGCCCAAATGTCCCTCAACGGGTGAGTAGATAAAATGTTCTATATCCATGCCATGGAATATCATTCGGCCATAAAAGGAATGAAGTACTAATACATGCCATAACACGGATCAACATTGAAAACATGATAACTGAAAGAAGTCAGATATGAAAGTCCACATACTGTATGATTCCATTTATATGAAATGTCCAGAATAGAAAAACACAGAGACAGAAAGTAGATTAGTGGCTGCCAGGGGTTCGGGATAATGCAGAGTGATTGACAATGGGTCAGTGTTTCTTTCAGTAGTGATGAACATGTTCTAGAATTAGATAGTGGTAATAGATGCACAACCTTTAGAATATGTTAAAAACCATTGAACTGTATACTTTAAAAAGGTAAATGGTATGGTATGTGAACTGTATAATCAATAAAAACATTTAAAAGAAGAGTTTGGTATTGCTCAAAGGACAGTTAGGATCCTGCTAGAAACTCTCATCCCAACCTAAAAAGTTTTTCTGGTTACAAGGAGCACTAGCCTTCTTACCCCTCACCCCCTAACGCCCACTCAACACAGCCCAGATCCACAGTCTCTAGCTATTCCTAAAGAAGAAGACATAGGCGAGACCCCATCATCAGCTGGAGGGGAACTGAGACATTCTCTGTGAGAGGGTGGGCAGGAGGCTGGACAGCAGACAGAGAATAGGGGAAGATGGACTGCTGGGTCTCAAGAAGAGATCGCGTGCTGAATGTGAAAGGAGGGCAGAGAGTCTTCAAGGAGGCCTCTTGAATCTCTTCCCAAGTGTTGACTAGACACTAGTGTGGCCAACAAGATCTGCTGTAGACACAATCGTGATTTGACTGGAGGATGGAAAGTCGACTCGGCGAGTCTGGGGCTTGTCTGCCTGCTCGGCTCCTCCCTGGGTTCCCACTTCGCTGGCCTAACCTCTCCCCTGGTTCAGGGGCGCCAGTTCCCCACCCTTGATCCTCCCCTCTCCCCTAGGGTGTGTGACATCCTCTGAAGAGACATCAGTCCCTTCAGTTACTTTCTTAAAACTCTAAAAAACGAAAGTCATATCTTTAGAAGATGCCAGGGAACCAACTACTTTTCTGAAATCAGCTTTTATCCTGCCTTTTCTAAGCAAACTGTATCACTAAAAAACCCAAAAACTATATGGGTACTGAATTAGAACATTTTGACAAGTTCATGATGAAAGAATAACAGAATTGGAATATCAGCATGATAATCTTAATGAATTCAGAAAGAGTATTGGACATCAATAACTACTAATATCCTAAAAAAGAGACATTGAGACTGACATGTCTCCTGGTGAAGAACACATCACTCACGAGGTTATTGTGCCGAACAACAACAACAACAACACCTGGAATAAATATAAATGGCAACACGGAGACTAAAGAAACAGACTAAACTTTGCTCTGGGGAAGCAACTAGCAAAATCCGGATGGCAGGGAACTACAGATAAGTGGTCCCGCATCTTCAATAAGTGAGTTATAAACAATTAAAATTAAAAAAGGAGATAGAGGAGAAAACGTGTGGATCAACAGATGCTTAAGAGATATACGTGTATTTTCAAAAGCCCAGGCAAAACTGTACTAGTGTTTAGGGATGCACGGTTAGGTGATGAGACTGTAAAGACAAGTGGGAAGTGGCTGTAGCAAAAGTTCTGATGGTGGTTACTCTAGCGGGGAGGGGATGGTGGCTGAGAAGGGTGCACAGAGGAGACTTCCAGGGTGATTGGAAGAATTCTCTTCTCACGGGCAGTGTTTACAAGAGAGCCAGCCTTAAACAATTACTTTAACCTGCACATTCGCTTTTTATGGTTCTCTGCCACTTACATTATAACAATAAAAGTTATAACTCTAAAAAGTTTTTATTAACAATTCAGTTAATTAAAGGAAGTCAGTTATGATGGGAAAGAAAACTCAAGACATAAAGAAGAAAATATTAAGAACGAGAGAGAAAAGGGTCATATTTACGAGCACAAAGTAGTTTTTATAGGAAAAGCAGAACCCACTTCTTGCCCATCAGGATGATTCTCAGTGTCACCCAGGGCTCCCCTCTCTAGCATGCACAATTACTTTGGCCACCTGTGACTCTTGCAATGGAATTCAGATGGAAATAAAGGAGTTAGAAGAGAAGAGGCTGGAACAGAGACTGGCTAGGTGACAGGATGTGTGTGCTGGGGGAACGGGGAACATCTTGAGACCACCGAGGCCTGGGGGCAGCGTGGAGGGCATGTGGCACATTGTCTGCATTGACCCCCATCCATGAGACACCAGCATCCCTGGGAGCAGCTGGAGGAGTCAGGACCCGTGCGAGGAAATGTCAGCTGTGTCACAACCTTGGGTACAGAAAAGTGAGGCCTCTGTGTCTGTCGGTCCACATGTCTGTCAGTGTGACCATTTGGGTCAATAAATATTCATCAGGATGCACCATTCCAGCTGACCCATGCCACCCGCTCTGTTGAAGGAGAAAATAAACAGGGTTTGTGGGTGCAGAGGACTTCTGCCCGCTTCAGAGCTGCCGTTGTGCTGTGTGTGTGAGCAGGGAGCTCAGATGAATTTTTGCCTCCTTGGGTTCCTTGGAACTTGTGCATCTATTATCTGGCATGGACCCAACTCCTTCCCTGTGTGTCAAATAGTAATACAGGCCCATCAACTTGTCCACTACGAGATAATAATGTTTAAGCAGAGGTTAGTTAATCAACGAGCAGCTCTCTCTGTAACCTGCCAGTGGGAGGGTTCCCCCAACACAGTTTCTTTCTTCCTCCTCTGTGCCCCTGACATTTATTTCATTCATCTGGTTTGGCTTTTCCTCTCATTACTATTGTCTATGTATCCGTCTTCACTGCTAGACTGGAAGCCATTTATTGAGCAGTTCGTATGTGCAAAGCATTATGTTAGATGAAGTTGCAAACAAAATAGTACTTACCTTATAGAGCTAAGGGACAGCTATTAAGCAAACATACAAATGAATGCATAATTGTACATTTTATGAATGCTAAGAAAGAAAAGAAAAAGGTAAGATGAGTGCTTCCATAGGGAGATCTGTTTGATATTGCCACATCAGCAATGGCTTCAGTGAGAATGAACAAGTAGGGACTGTCCAGTGTGGAAAGAGTGTGGTGCTGAGCAGAGAGTGTGTCCAGAGCACAGGGTGAGAGGGTCATTGGTTCAAGCCAGGATCGAGAGGTAGGCGGGGCCATGATATGAAGAGCCTGGTAGACCTTGATAAGGATCCTAGATTTTTGCAATAGGAGGGAGCACGTGTTTAAATATGGGTAGAAATGGGTGAACCTGTAAGGTGACTATTTCAGTGATGATAGGAGGGTGGATGAGAGTGCGGAAGGTACTCATAAATGAAGAAGTCAGCCGATCTGAGGTGTATCTGGGAGGCAGATTTGGTAGGAATCAGGTGAAATAAGGGTTCATTCCACAACTTCTGGAAACAACAGCCAGGTAGATGAAGGTACCATTTACTAGCATATTCCAATAGCCAAACAATGCGAGACTGACACATATATGCACAAATGCTAAATCATTACTAAATGCATTTATGAATATCATACAAAAATTCTAACCTAATCCAGTAGAGTGATAATAGTAGCTAATGTGTATTAAGTAAAATTTACACAGGTCAAACTAGCGTTTGCGTTAACTCATTAACTTAATATTTGCAAATAACTCAATTACTTACATTAACTCATTTATATCCATAACCACCACATAAGTATGATTCTTATCCATTTTTTATCCATTATTATGCATTTTACTAATGGGTAAATTGGGCTCAGGGAAACAGACTACTTTACCTGTGCCAACATGGATGACTCTCCCAAATATAATGGTAAGTAGAAGCCAGAGGCTTCTTGCTGTGTATGATTCTATGACAGGAAGTTCAAGAACAGGCAGTACTAGTCTAGGGTGTCAGGACAGGGGCTACCTCTGTGGGGAAGTACTAACTGGGAAGGAACATGAGGGAGCATTCTTGGGAGCTGGAAATGTTTTTCTAGATCTCTGTGACTGTTATGTGATATACGTTGATACACACCAAGTTGTAAACTTAAGATTTATGCACTCTACTCTGAATGTTTTACTCAGTTTTAATGAAGGGCAATGGCAACCTTGAAAATGGCATTTGGAGAACATATACAACAGAAAAATGTAATATGTTGGTAGAGAGAAACCATTAAAAACCAATAAAAATGTAAAATATCATTCCATTAATGGACAAAGGACATAAACACAGAGTTTACAAATAAAGAAATATAAGTGGAAAATAAATATATATGAATTATGTTTAGATAGTAAAATAAGATATACAATTTAAACATTGAGATATTTCTCTCCTAATAAATTAACTAATAAAAATGATTAATAATACCAAGTATATCATTTTTGCCATATATAATGCACAACCATGTTTTTGCCCCAAATTTTCAGGAAAAAAATCGTTCATTTTTTTAATTCAATTTTTTATTTATTTACATTTAGGGACTTATTTTTTTGTATTATAAAGGAATTTTAGCATTTATCTTTGAATATATTATGGTACAAGAAATTTTATGTAACAAATAATTACAAAACAGAATAGATGCAAGGTATTTCAGGCACTACCAATGTATAATGTGCATTCTTATTTTTCCCTCAAAAATTTGGACAAAAAAGTGTGCATTATACATGGCAAAATATGGTAATAATGTGGGGAAGTTCAGACTAAAACATCGCACGTGGAAGTATTAATAGTTAACGATTTTCTGAAGCCAATTTTACTGCATATACCAAAAGTCTTTTCAACTGTATATACTTGAAACAGCAATTCTTTCTCTAAATTCATCGTAAGTAATTGCACCAAGCTTACATTTGGCTATATGAATGCTCATCATAAGTCTCTTGGTAAAAATAAAAGTTGGGAAATCACCTATGAATAAACCCTTAAAAAAAATTGTACATTCACACAACAGCACAATATGCATCCATTAAAAATAACAAAGTTGATTAATATTAATTAGCATGAAAAGATGGCCACAACATATTGTTTAATTTTTTTAATTAGGTAGAAATCACATATAATTATTATATGTGTATACAAATCTGTTTGGATACATATATGCATGAAATAGAAGTATATATATATATAACATACTTATTATATAATTATAACTGTATTAGATGAATGGGTAAATATGAACCAAAATGGTCAGAGTGGTTATCTGCTGGTAGGATTATTGGGTGATACTTATTTCTTCCCTACAATTTTTCTGTACTTCATAAATTTATTATACAAGCTATACATAGAGACAGATATATAGATATATCCAAAATTAAAAATGAAAAGAAAGCACATCTGCCTAGATCTCTGGGCAATTTACACTTATAAGCTTCATCTACCTTCATTTTCTTTAAATAGTAAAGTGAGTTTAAAAGGTAGTACTCACCATTCATATAGTGCCATTGGGGCACTGATTTTCACTGAGTAAAGCAGTTTGAAGCTGTCCAATACCTTCTAACCATCCTTTCTGAGTTTTGGAGAGTTTCCCACATTGCAACCCCCAAGGTAGAGACATGAGTCACTGTCCCAGACCCCCTTGTTGCTGACATCAGACCTGTGAACTAGGTGTTGCCAATCAGATATGCCACGTGAGTCCTCGGCCTGGAAGCTAATGCTACCAGGAGGTAGATACGAGTGGCATCCATCCCAGGTGGATGTGACCACGGGGGCTCAGCGGCTCCACGTCTGGCATCAGGACCGAGCGTTATACTAAAGCAAGCTACAGTGTCTCTCCAAGAAGCAGACGTGTTGCCAGGGTTGGCAGCAATGGTGTTTTCGCTGGAGCAAATGCCACAGTCTCATTTCGTGTTGTTTCTGGACACATCATTTCAGAGTCTGCTTCTCTTGCTCTCCAGAGAATTCTGAATTGCTTAATATTTTATACAAAATTTTTTTTCTGCCTAAACTAGCCAGAGTGGATTCCGTTATTTGCAACAAAGAACTATGCCTAATAGTATTGCCTTTACCCATTTTTATAGATAAAGAAATTGAGTTTTCTAAAAATGGAGAAATTTAATTTCCCTAAATCACACAGCTAGTAAATAGTGAGAGGCAAGACACAAGTCCAAGACTTTTGAGTCAACTTCTAGGCTCTTTAGAAATCTAAAATTAAGATATTCCAATATTAACCATGGAGAAAGCTCGTAATAAAAATAAAGTTACCATTTAATGAATAATTACCAGGTGCCAAACTTGCACATCAACTGTGAGGGGAATCCTAGAGATCATGTAACCACTCTAACTAAAGAAAACAAGGCCCAAACCTTGATGGCATCTGGCCACGGTCACTCTGGGAAGTAATGGCAGTGCGAGAGACCGAACCACGATGGCATCTGGCCACGGTCACTCTGGGAAGTAATGGCAGTGCGAGAGACCGAACCACGATGGCATCTGGCCACGGTCACTCTGGGAAGTAAAGGCAGTGCGAGAGAGAATCCCAGGCGGGTGGATGCGCGTTTCCCTCACATCAGTGGAGGGTGAAACCCTTTCCTAACCCACATAGAAATGCTTATATCACACAAGTCCGATGCCTAAATGAAAGTCTTGTTTAAATGTAGGAAAAATAAATATCAAATGTATGAGGAATAACCACACTTAAAACATTGCTAACCAGTTATATGGATACTCTGGACTGTACCACCATCACCCCCTTTGGGAT
Source organism: Trachops cirrhosus (assembly GCA_028533065.1). Lineage (NCBI taxonomy): Eukaryota > Metazoa > Chordata > Mammalia > Chiroptera > Phyllostomidae > Trachops > Trachops cirrhosus. Next base: position 13,286,908 of record CM052551.1, on the reverse strand, counting down.
GTGTAACTGAGAAGCCTAAAATAGCACTGGAGAGAAACTTCGTGAAAACACTGCCTGGGGAACTGAGATCACATTTCCACCTGGCTCTGAAATACGGAATTTAATTGACAAGCTTTGATGCAAGAAAATTGTCCTTTTCGCAGAAACTGGAAAAGTTGTTAGATCCTGTGTTAATCCGTAGAAAAATGTAAGATTGAGTGTCTAAATATTTTTAAAGCAAAGTATTTTAAAATAGACATTGCTATATGCACAGGAATAGATAATAATTTTTGTTTCAATGAAATCCAGGATTTGTTTTACCCTAAGGAACATTTCTATCGACTCTGGAGGAAAAAATCTGGTGTCATACCAGGAAAACTGAACCATTAAATTTCTGATTCATTTCCCTTTAAATCATCCAAATATTGCTTTTTATGGGCTATGTAATAGCCAAACAGTCTCTAAGGGGGTATTAAAGCATTTCAAGCCTTGTTTCCCTTAAAATAAAATAAATAAAATAAAATAATAAAATAAAATAAATGTTTAAAAGGAGGAAGTAGGCTCCAAGTGAATCTGTTTGGTCTATAAAACTTCTCATCAGTCTAAGATCTAAAATGCCTATGTGGGTTCTGGATTTTCTAAATTCTCCTTTTCTTGTTAAGACTTGACCCTTGTGTGGAGGCCGCTTTGAGTCCTGAAACCTATTTTTCTATCAGAAGAAGAATAAACATTGTCCCTGAAACAAGAGCATCCTGTTTTTCTCCATCAGAAACTACCTTGAGATGTTTCCGGGTGAGGGTATTACACCGACCTAAACGATATGCCTGTTTACATCGAATCTAAGATACGGTCACTAGAAAGCTATACTTAACCAAGAGAGTCTACCTGTTCAAAACCGTGATTGTCTCAAACAGTGGAATGTGCAGTTCATTGAGGGTCAAATTAAGTAGAATCATACATTAATACAATGTGGACTCCTTCCCTTCTTTATCACTATTTTTGAGATGAAGGTCTCCAAAGAGTTGAAAAAAATCAGATCATTTTTGCCTTAAACTCTCCTTTGTCTCAGTTCTCCCACAAGCCTACTGAGATGAATAACTTGGATAATTTGGAATGAAGGCTTAAGAAGTCTAAGACTGACTAAGCCTTTTCTCAAACAACAGTTTAAAACACTATGCCGGTTATTCTAGAAAAAGAAATCCACCATAAATTCCCCATTTCCAGACAGTTGTAGAACTGGCCATTCAGATTTTTGGCTAGATAAAAACTACTTTGAATCTGAAAACAGACTAGCAGACATAACAACATAGCATCTTAAACAGAAGTCAGAGCAAGCCATTCGGAAATATTAGCCATTCATAACTAATTCATCCCAATAATATTTATTCATTGCCAACTATGGACAGGCAGTATGTGTGGCACTGATGACATGACAGTCAACTAGAAATCGGATTACTAGAGATGTGCTTCAGAGGGCCACGATTTGTTAATAACAAATACTGATTCTGGAACTCTTTAGTGGCATGTTTTATATTTTCGGCAAAAGGAAACATGGAAGTACGAACACCCACTGATGACTCTCCATCTGTAGTCCTGGGATTTTCAGTCAATATTGTGTATCCTCAGCCAACGACCCCACTGATTACTGCACCTACGATTCACTCAGACTTCCATTGTTTGCCCCTTCTCTGTATCACACCCCATCCTACTCACTCCCAGGTTCTGACTTTGCCTCCTACTGTAGCGTGAAAATTAAAGTCATAAATTTGTAATCTCCCGACTCTTTTCTGTGCTACCTTCAAATGATGTCTAGATCTTAGACACTCAATGCAATCTCAATGAATAACATCTGTAGTACATGAGAAGGAACTTGAAAATTATATTAAAATTCATGCAAAAAATTATGTGTGTAGATATTCAAGGAAATCTTGAAAACAAAAAGAAGTGAAAATAATGAACTCTACTGGATAATGCAATATATTTTGTAACTTCAATAAGCAAAAAAAGGTTTTTCTCCTTAACAAAAAATGGAAAACCAAAGGGATAGAATAAAAAGTCCAGGGACTCAAATATCTATGAAAGTTTGGCTCATGATAAAGATGACATTGCAAATTGGGTAAGGAGGAGAGAATTCAAATGTGATGTTGGGCAACTGACTAACCATTGGAAAAAATATTAAAACTATATTCTTTCATCAAAAATAAATTCCAGATGGTTTAAAGATATAAATGTATAAAACAAAGATTGAGAAGAAAACATGAGGGATAACAGAGACCTTTCCTCACCACTTGAAAGGTCTAGAGAAAACGATGCCTCGCTGAGGACTGGAAACAGTTCCTGTTGCCGCCAACCGCAGTGGAAAACCTCCAGACTCACGGGTCACCGGGTAAAGCATGCAGAGCAAGCATGCAGAAGAGTTCTGCCTCATTAATGGGGAAAAATTAGCCCTGGACTAGATGCTGCTCTGGTCCTAGCTAACAAAGCTGAACAAGATCTAGAGGGATGGATTTTTTTTTTTCAGTTAACTTAATTGTGTTCTAGAACAAATTCAAGAATATTTACTGGAATTCAAAAGCAATCAGCATCTAACTGGGTAAAATTCAGAATGTCTGGCATCCAAAAAAATTACCAGGCATGCAATGAAGCAGAAAAATTGACCCATAATTAGAAGAAAAAAATTAATCCATAAAAATAGACCCAAAAGTGACTTAAATAATAGAATTAGTATCCATGGACATTAAATCAGTTATTATAAATATAATCCGCACATCCAAAAAGCTAAAGAGAAAAGATTAAGTTTTCCAGGTCTTATCCTTTCATTTACTACCTACTAGGTCACTCAACTAGAACCATAAGTGTTATTTTTTAACACCGTCTTTCTCTTTCTTATTCACATGTCTTAATTCGGGTTTTCTGGCTATACAACTATAACATGACCATAACTTCATAATTACCTTGCTGCCTTTAGTCTGTCTCAATTCCAAGATATCCTTCATACCAATACTAGGGAATTCCAGCAAAAATCTGTTCATCTTACTTCTATATTTAAAGCCCCTTACTTGATGGTTCTTCATTGCCAATGACAACAATCAAAATCCGATCTTCCTAGCTGCTCACTCAAGGAACTTAATGATCTGCTCCAGTATATCTTTTCAGCGTCACCTCCCATCAGTCCCTTTCATGTGCCCCAAGCTGCAGGTTCTTAGAACTACGTCCTTGTCACCAATCACATGTTCTCATGAAATCCTTCCATTCTTTTTATGGTTGGAAAATTCTCAGTAATATTTTAAGACTAGGTCAAATGGCATCTCCTTTATGAAATTTTCTTCAGGATTCATTATTGTAATTTTCTACTTTCATGGCGACCTAATATTATATACATCTATTATAACATTTGTTACAGTTGACTTAAATTACCTGTTTACATGCCTGTTTCTTCGCTAAATTCTGGGCTTATTGTTGTTAGGCCCCATGTCTATTTGAAGGTCTTATATTCTCAACACCAGGCACAGAATTTTTTTCTGTGAAATGCCAGAGACGGAATATCTTTGGAAAAAGATTTGAATTACACCTCAAATATGGTTGCTAAAACATGGGTTCAAGTTATGCTCTACCAAGTTAATAAACACAAACACACAAAACCTACTTGCCACCCTATAATGAGAGATTCAGAATCTGTCAGATTTTGTGTGAGATTTTTCTTTAGTACCTTTTATATCTAGATCACTCTACTCAACACCCCACATTAAGAATAAGCAAGCAGTAAGCAATAAAGCTGGCTTGTTAATCAAAGTGTTTTATTTTGGGTGATCTTTTTCAGGGAGGTAACAAATTGACAAAGGTTTAATGATAGATTAAACACAGCTAAAGAGAATATGACAATGGAATAGAATCAGGGTCACTAAGTCTTTTCAATAAAGGACCAGGTAGTAAACATTTTAGGTTGTGCAGGCTCAGACTTTGTCACAGCCCCCAATTTTGCCATACAGTACAAAACCAGCCGTAGACCATATGAACACAAATCAGTGTAGCTATATATTAATGAACCTTTCACTCATGGATGCTAAAGTTTCAATTCTGTATAATTTTCATCCATCAGAAAACATTTTTTAAGACTTTTTTCAACTATTTAAAAATATAAAGTCAATCTTCATTTACTGGCCATGCAGAAAGAGTAAGTGAGTTAGACCTGACCTGTGGGCTGTAGTTAACTAACTGTTAAACTAGAAAATGATTCAATAGACAATTATCTAGAAGTGCAAATGGAGAAACAAAATGGTGAAAAAAATACACATGAGATAAAATACAGGGAGAATATAAAGAGATGGTCCAAAAGATGTTAACTGTGAGGGCCATAGGGAAAGGAAAGTGATGACTGAGATCTTTCTAGAACTGATCAAAAATATCATCCTCAGGTTTGTTCAAGAAGTCCAGCACTTCCCTAGTGGGACGCTTTGTTTTTTTAAGTTTACATATAATGTCGATATATCATAATGGACCTTTAGAGCATCAAAAATAATGAAAAAGAACATGAGACATTTGACTTACCACTGAAGGAGACTGCAGGGCAATTCAAAACAGTCTTTCATAGGTGGTGCTGGGCCAGTTCAGTACGTGCGTGGCAGAGTAGAGAGGAGGGGAATGAATCGGATCACTGCCTTAAGCAATATCTGAAGACCAATTTAAAAAACTTGAATGGCAAAGGCAAAAATTTTAAGCTTTTAGAAAATAATACGGGAGAATATCTTCCTGACCTCCAAAAAGAGAACTATTTATTCAACTTGATGCAAAAGCACTAATAAAAGGAAAAAAGTAATAAATTGACTACATTTAAATTAAGAACTTTGTTCATGAACAGAAACCATAAAGGGAAAGAACAAATCACAGAACTGGAGAAGATGTTTGCAGCACAAATAACTAACAAATGAATAGTATCCTGAATGTAAAAACTATTCCTACAGATAGATAAACAAACACACAAACAAAATCAACCTAGCAGAGGTATGGGCAGAAGACTTGGGCCATTCACAAAACAGGAAATTTCAATCAGCCAATTAGCGTATTCTCAGGTTCCCAATGTTCAGGATATGCAAATTAAAAACGCAATGAATTTCCACCACAGACGTACCACGTTCACAGAAATTAGTAAGTCTGATAGAAACAGGTGTGGCAAGGATGTGGCACCTCGGGAACTCTTACTCGGTTAGTGGGAGTATAAACTAGTGCAACCTCTTTTAAAAATTATTGTTAAATTTGACGTAACACTACATTATAACCCAGAATTCTATGTCTGGGTCCTTAAGCTCGAGAAACTTCTGCACTTGTCGACCACAGTATGTGTCCAAAAATACTTAAAACAACATGGTTCATATTTGGTCCAAACTAAAAATAACTCACCTGCCCATCAACAGTAGAATGGAAACAAATTGCATTGTATCCATACGATGGAATATTATACAGCAAAAATGTAGATAAATGTGACAAACTTAAAGAAGCCAGACACAAAAGAATAAATACCGTATCATTATATTTATGTAAAGTATAAAAACATAATATAGATTAGAAAAATTTTTAATATTTTATTAAAATATATTAATAAGGGACATACTCATAGGCGGCAACGCTGTAAAGAAAAACGAGGAGGGAAGGGGCTGTGATTAGAAAGGAATATGCCGTTCTGGGGCTGGCAATGCGCTGTTTCCTAACCTGAGCAGAAGTCGTCCATTATCTGTTTACTTGTGATACAGCGCATTTAACTTTAGTACACATTCCTACGGGGGTGTGATATCCACGTGGACAACGGTGCGGACGTTGGCTGCGGGATCTGGGGGTGGGCTGGCGGAGGAGCACAAAGAGGGAAAAAATTGGGACAGCAGTAATAGAATAACAATAAAAAAAATACCAAAAAACCCTTGAAAATGGCTTTAACAAAACAATAAGCAAGTTTAGCTAAATCATACTATCGTTAAACTCTGCCTCACTTCCTAGGAAACGTGGTTAAGGACACATTGGGCCCCTTCGCACCAGGCGCCGTTCCATAGTCAGCGCTGGATTCTCAGGCAGGAGTCGCCGTGAAGCGGAGGCTTCATCAGAAGGCCCAGAGTGCTTAGCTTCTCCAACAGTCTAGCTCTAATAAATAAGAAATGATAGAACTGATATTTCTTACAGGAATATGTGACCTTCAGTAGCATTTAACCAGTCTTTTGAACTGGTTTCCCAAAATTTTAATTTGCACTTTAAATTTTTAATAGAAAATTTAGATTGTTTTAGTCTTAATTCTTTGGATAAAGAACTCGTATTCACATGATAATTATGAAGGTAATAATAGGTGTCACATATCGAGTGCCTGAGTTTTAGCTGAGAGTTAAAAATATATTGTGCTCTTTCTATGTTCTTGTTCCATTGTATATGTAACCTCATCTAATCTCCATTGCAACCCTACAACATAAGGATATTTACAACTCTTGCTCAAATGACCTTCACAGAGATCAGGTAATTGGTAAATGCAGTTAATATATAATAACTCTCAGCTAGGATTTGAATGCAGGTCTTTTTTATTTCAAACACTAAATGTTTCCTGCCATACCACACTGTTTCCCCAAAAGAACCCAAAATGTTTCCTGCTATACCATGCTGTGGCCCCGAAAAGACTAAGGGGATTAAACAATATATCAGGTTCCCTGAACTCCTGCCAGGTACCCAGCACCATGGTAAATACTGTCGAAAATGCAAAAGTGGCAGGACACAACATAAAGAAGATATCCCGCCAAGCCTGAGATGCTGCAATTCAGCCCAATGGGGAAGACAGTGGTCACACATTAAACAGCTAAAGAACATGCCAAACACCATACAGTTAAGATTGAAGCTATGTCATACAGAAACAATAGATTCTGCTTTTCTCTTTTTATTACTTTTAACTTTTGAATTCATGAGATTTGTACCTGTGGCTAATTGCCCCATGTGGCTTGGCAATAAACAAGGTATAACCATCACTTCCACGGCTGCTTCCAGGCACAGTTTGTTCTCATAATGGAAGATTGGGCCTCAGCTATGTCCACTCTCGTGATTAGACCCAATAATGTCTAATAGAGCAGTGGGTTGGGAGTGGGTGGAAATAACGAAGACCTTCCCTGGATTATGGACAAGAACAATGGTTCTTAGTCAGAGGCAACCACAGTGTGCCCCCCGGGAGAGGGGAGGAATGCTGCTAAACATCCTACAACACAGGACAGCACCTCCCTCCCTGCCCTCCCCCAACAACAAAGATTATTTGGCTCAAAATGCCAATTGTGCAGGGTTGAGAAACCCTGGCCTAGAATAACCTTTAAGAGAAACTCAGAAAGAACAGAAGAGAATTTGGGAAAGTGCCTGGTGATTACAGAATTAATCAGCTGAGAGCAAAAGCACACACACACACGTGGTTAGAAGAGATGAGGTAAGATCTCAATCTATAATTGCAACCGAAGAGACAAGATTACCAAGAAACTGGCACAATTTGCAAGAATAAAACTTTAATATGCTACTCACACACACACGTAGACAAATGAAAACACATGTCAGGTTCTTGGGGAGGAATATCATAAAAATGCCCACTTTCCCTAAATTAACCTATAAATTTAAGAGGCCCCTGATTTTTTAAAAAAAGGGCAGAGTAATGTTTTTGAATTAGACAACCTGATTCTAAAACTCATACAAAAAACAAGGGAAACAGGAAAATTCTGAAAGAGTAATGAACATGAACTATAAATAATAAAACAATTTCTGAAGCTACAGATACTTGGAATAAAGTGATATTGGGATGACAGATAAACAGAACAGATCAGGACTCAAAAAAAAGGACACAAATGCAATGGAAATTTTATATGTTAGAAAAGTAACATTTCAGATCTACATATGAAAGATAGAGTATTCAATAATTGACTTTGGGACAACTGGGTAGCCACCTGGAAAAACATAAAGCTTGACTTACTGTTATGTACAGGAGTACTAGAAAAAAAACAGGGATTTTTAAGAAACAACCTCAAATGAGAAAAAATCATCAAAGTATGTCACAAAACCAAAACCCAGGAATCAGGAAATAAAAGGTGAGTCTATTTATCTATGTAAAGAGAAAAGAATGACGGAGAGGAACAGTATATTTGCGACTTCTCTCACAAGGAGCTAATCTCCCTGATGAAAGAGCTCTGCTAAGTCGATAGAAAAGCAGCAACTCAACGGAAATGTAAAGAAAGGAAATGGACTGTCCACTGAGAAGGGAATTCAAATGGCTCTTAAACTTGTGAAAAGAAACCAACCTCACACATAATAAGAGAAATACACAAAAATGACTTACTCTTCCCCACCAGATTGTCAAGGTGCTAAAATCTGGTGCGTATGTGAGTATGGGGAGGCAGGTGTTCTCAGACATCAGTGGTGGGCGTGTAAGTTGACAAATCAGACTTGAACTGGACAGCCTGTTGTACATACCTTTTAACCCAGGAATTTTTATGGTCCATACCTACTCACACATGTGCAGAACATGTAAGTTATTCAGTGAGACATTGTCAGTAATAAAAAAATTGGTAAGATCCCTAAATGTTCATCGATAGTAATGATAAAAATCAGGAAGAATATGAATGCTCATTAATTGTGGACTACAAAATTATAGAACATTTATATAGATACTATATAGCCATAAAAATACTAAAGGAGCTATTTATGTGTGAATATACACTGACCAATATCCAAATCTCCAAGATGTATGAGGGAGGACCCCAAAAAACTGGAATTATCTCCTGGAGGGCAGGCCCTTTGTAGTCCAGGCTTCCCCCGCTAGGTGAGTGTTCTAGGAACCCATCTATTTCACTGTACAAGCTGGCGTTGCTATGAAAGGCTGCATTTGGGGTCAGTGAACTTTTTTTAAGACTCTCTCAATGCATTTGCCCATTTCATGGTGGGTGATTTACGAGTGCACCTGCGCACGCTGAGCTGAGTGTTTAGCAGTTTTTTGACCAAAAGAATGGCATGACCCCCGTGCCCACCATCCCCATTCACCCAGCCTTGCCTGTTTGTTACCGCAGATGAAAAGTCCTCAAAGGGAAATGTTTGCCCATATGGAAGAGGTGAAACCAAAGTGGCAGCAGCACTAAAAGGCATCAAAATTGACAAGTTCAAAAACTGTTTTCAGCGGTGGAAAAAACATCTTGATAGGTGACTGGCATTTAAACATGTAAGAATAAAGACACATTATTTATAAATGAATTCTGGTTTGGGTGGGTCCCCCACATATAGCTAAGAGAAGACGCCAGGAAGGAGAGCAATACATAGAGTATATCACCATTAGTTTTAAAAAATGGAGGTGAGGAGATAGATATACATGCACGCATAGATATAAATACGTCTTTGATTATATATGCATAAAATATCTCTGGAAAATATCTCCATCGTATCGCTCCATGGAGACATGTTACTCGGGTTGCTTCTTTAGAGTTGGATGGCTAGGTGTCAAGAATAGAAGGAATACTTTCTGTTCGTTGTACACTACTTTCATACCTTTTGAATTCTGAACCAAATGCGACTGGTACCTACACCAATCACTAATCAAACAAGAACATTTCAAAACAAACCCTGGCACAGTCGCCAGGCCTCCAGCTCTGGCCAGCCCAGTTTCTTGCCCCTTCCCTACTTCTCCTGCCTTTTACGGGCTGCCACCGCTGAGGAAAACTGGGAACAGCGAGTTTAAAAGCCCGGGGTTATCGTTCCTCCGCCCGCATGCAGCCAAGGCTAGAGCTCTGCATGGGTTCCCAACAGCCTGCTTTGCAATCCACAGGGGTGGGGAATTTAGCTTATTTTTCAATCGGGTGGAATTCAGAAAAGAACTGCCAAAATGATTAAATAGACTGGAGAGATCGGTTCATAAAGAAAGATGAAAAGACATAAATGTGTGTAATTTGGCTAAATGACAGCAGGGCCAGGCCGTGGTCAGCGCCTACAAGTGCTCAGCAAGTTCAAGCACCAGGACAGGAGAGGAACAGGGGAGGAGGTAAATAGGAGAAAGATGAAAATATGAAAAGGAAAACAAAGCGTCTTGGTCTTTCTATCTGTTTCTCCAGAGCAGCCTCTCCAGGAAAGCAGTGGATGTCTTGTGCCTTGGATCATGTCCTAGAAAATCTTTACCTTTGCGGAGTTATGAGCCCACACCAGCTCCCAGGCAGGGGTGGGGAGGGTGTGGGGGAGAGATGTCACCACAGAGGCCTATCTCTATTAAGTTCCCTTTCCCCACTACCCATCTCCTCGAACTGGTGCTGTCCTGGATCCAAGTGACCACCGTGCTTGCTTTCTCTCCCTTCCACATGTGACCCAGTAAGAGTCAGACAGACTTGGGGGGCAGGGGGCTGTCTGTGCAGAGTATATGATTCATCATCTCTCACATTTCAAAACCTTGCCGGGTGCCTATGATCAGGCTAGAAACAAAACTGCAGGCCCCTACTACTATCACAGAGTTCATGATAGCTTGTGACAGTTCTGCCACCAAGAAGTGACCAGGGAGATGGCCAGGTTGTCGTAGAGCAGGTTAGCAGCAGCATGGGGCTGTGCCTTAGGCCCATCTCCCTAATCAGCCTCTCACTAAGCTTATCCCTGGGGCATATAGAAAATTTACTTTATTGCGTTATTGCGTAAAAAAGGAGTACTGTGGGGGATGCTTTGCTCCTTTCTAATCTACCTGCCTTGTTTTTTGAGCTACATTTCTTGTATGTTTTTAAGTGAACCTCAATCCATAGTCCTTTGAGCTTGTGTATCAATGTGCCAGGGCATACACATCAATGCGGGAGTACATATAGAAGTCCGTGTGTGCATACATGCGTAAGCGTACCAGCCTGTGTGCATTTCTGGGTTGACAGTCATGCGTTACTGTGTATTTGAGAAGATGCACATATGGCTAAGACGAGCAAAAAGAAGATGAGGCAAAATAAAAGTTAAGAAGCACTCTGGTAGGGGTTTCAAAACTAATACCTAAGGGTATATTTTAAAATAATTTGTGGTTTATGTATGTTTGAAATGTTCACCATTTATCAGAGGAAAGAACTGAGCTGTGGCTGAAACTTGAGCCCAATGAACCTGCAGTTGGCAGCAGCAGGTGAGGCCACACCCCTGCGGGCAGAGAGTAGCGTCTGAGGGAATAATCGTTATAATCTCAACTATCCTGGAAAAGAGACAGCTTCTGGGTCAGGAGATGAAAAATTGGCCACTGAGCCTTCACTGTGAGTAAGGAGAGAATTACATCTCTCCGAGTGCTGGTTCTCTTGGGGAAAGGGTCTGAGGAGTCTAGCCATGTTGAAGGGCTTCCCTATGTGATGGAGAGAGAAGATGGACTCTGCCATAAGCAACCAGGTCAGGAGCTGAGAAGCCCCAGAACAAGCAGGGGAGGCTGACTCATTGCTGCTGTGCCCCAACTGGGTCTGCCTACAGAAGATAGGAAACCCAAACACACACAAAGAAGTCCCAAAGTAACTATTCCAAGGGTACTGTGGTTACTTCACCATGTAATCAGGGACTCCATCTCCTTCTCTCTGCTCTGCAGTCCTCAGCCTTTTTGGATTCCATTCTCAAAACCACTTCATGTCCTGAGATGGCTGCTGTGACCCCTGTCATCTCATACTCATTTCAGGCACCATAAAAGGCGAAGGAAACATGATGCTGTTGTGTCAGCTCCTACAAGGAGTTTTCCCAGAAGTCCATGTCTGTTGTGTTAGCCAGAACTTGGTCTTGTGGCCATACCTAGCTGCAAGAGAGGCTGGGAAAGATATCTTTTTAGCTTGCTTTCTCCCCCAGATAAAATTGTTTTTCTGGAACAAAAGGAGAGAATGGATATTGAGTGGAAAGTTTTCTGCAGTAGCTGAGCAGAAATGAGGCCTATATAGCACCGTGCATAGAGATATACAATACATCCAGCTGGAGAATGACTTTGGTATATACTTCCTTTAGGTTATACCTGAGGCTATACCCAAAAAAAGTGACGTTAAGTGTTGAAACCAATTATTGGATGTGCTAAGAGGTATTAAAGACAGGATCTGTGTCCACTTTTGGGCATAAGGGAAAGCAGCACCCAGAGGTAGTGTGGTGGTGGCTGCTGTGGCCCCAGGGAGCACTGGTCAGCCCCAAACCACAGAGAACTTTCCGTGGCGGCAGAGCCACTTCATGCTCGGAGACAGTGTGTCTAAGTTTTTACTGCTGATTGGTGGGGGACTCCCTAAGAAACGCTGACAGGCAAGAACACCTCAGAAGGTCACCAGGTCAGTAAACTTGGTGCTGAACCAAATATACCTGTTCAAGTCTACATGAACCATGAGGCCTCGAGGATATTTGAGTGAACCAAAATAAAGGATACATATAAAATTATTTGTTTTGCAGAGAAAGAACTGGGTAAGAAAATGTGGATGCATGCATTCTAGACTATTTCTAAAGAGGGTTGGTGCTCACTTTGGTGGCTGGTAAGCTTGGTCATTTTCAAAGCATGTTTCATGGAACTTTCTAGTTTCATAGAGTGCCTCAGTCAGTGACCAGAGGGAGGTCAGATGGGCTAGGCTTTGGTCCCCCAACCCACGCCGCTTGTACGATGTTCATATTTTTGTATTCCATATAAATTTTCACTGCTCAAAAATTAAAAATTACTGGCTTAGGTATTAAACTTATTAATGATAATCATCTAATAAAGTTATTCTCATTATCTTAAACAGAGAAATATTGCAGAATAGCTGAATAAAAAGACATGGATAGATATTGACTCTTCTAAAAAATAAGCCTAGCTTATACCAACATGAACTAAAATGTGCAATACTATGCACCATAATTTAGATTCTAAAGAAGATTACAGACATTGTCAACTAAAACATTTAGGAGGATGGGAAGGGATTCTACAGGAAGACAAACTTTGAAAATTCTCATTTATTCATCTAGAGGGAATGGACGCATGGGTGAAGTATGTAATACAAATAGATTAAAGTTTTCCAAGTCATGAAGAATTTAGAAATGGTGAACTATAAACCCTTAACCAAATCATGGAGTATTCCAACTTGCAGAAACAACTTGAGTTTGAAAGAAGCAGGCACACAGCAAATAAGAAGAAGCACTACTTTACAAAGGAGGGAGTGCATTTATGAAAACTATTATCTCAAGTGGGCATACAGGCTGAAAACATAAATAAGATACAGAAAAGATATAGATACATAGACCCCACGAGTGCTTCAGGTCCTGACTTCCATGAATGGATCTCAGAAAACTGCAATAGGATATAGATGTGCTAGAAACATTTGAAGTCCATCCTAATCTAGTTGGGCTAGTATTTTTTAGGGAATCATTACTTTTCACACCCAATCCCATAATTCTTTCAGAGTCAGGTACTGGTCTGGGTGGGCCATGGACTGACATGAGTACTCATGCCTGTTTCTATAATGGTGAGTACCGGCATTTCCTCTACAGCCAGGTTTTCCCAGAGCAGAGGGATACGACGTCAGTTTGTAAGACATACTGCTGTTACCGGCCATGGGAGAGCATATGCCTGCTTTGCATGGTTGGCTTTATGCTTTGTTTATCATTACATGGATGATAATTATGAAAAGCAAGTATTTATGTCACACTATAGTAATAAAAATGCTTTAGCAATCACTACAGACAGGCCATCACCCCTGACGAAAAGTGAAATGTCACTGGATGCTGGCTTTGTGCCACAAATTAAGATATTGTAGCTGTATACTTAGAGCTTTTTATTCGAGCTACCTTTGATACTGAAATTCCAGTAGGAAAAAATCAATTATGTTACTGCAGATCTAAGCCTTTATCTTCTAGCACTGGGATTTGCCCTGAAACAATGGGATTCGGGTCACAGGAGGTGACTTCAGAATGTAATTATTGCATGACAACAGAGCTGCCTTCAATGGGGCGCTCTTAGCAGACAGCACATCATTATCAGCAGGAGGAGATCTGATTCATTACAGAGAAATAGCTGGGCGATAGTTCAGGCCACTCTGGGGAGACATGAGTAATCCCCTTAAAACGGAGTCTGCTCCCCCACTGTGAGAAGCGTGGCCCTTCGCAGAGAAGAAGGGGATTGCTGCTGAACTGAAAAGCTGCAAGTGACCTTCCAAGGTCATCTAGTTCATCCCCTTCAGGCAGAAACGCTTAGAACCCATAGTAATTAGACAATAAGGCAGCCTGAGAGCGTGCATGCATTCCAGCCAGAATCACTCCGACATTAAGAACATCACTTCCAAGAAATTCTTCCTGGGTTGAAATATAATTTCTCATGCCATGGCTAACTCGCTTTTGTTTTTGTTTTCTGTTTTCTTCTCTTGAAAGACATATAAACTGATCAAGTAAGACTAAGGCACTAAGGAACCCAATGAACATTACCTGCCCAGATGTGGTGAATTCTAGGGAACCCCTGATGTATCCCTTCTTTCCCCCAGGTCTCAAGGAGAGCAAATGCTTTTCTTGGTTGGCAGGGGACACTGGCAGCAGGTAGCTGGTCTACCTGTTTACAGATAACTAAAATTCTTTAAGGCTCAGGGTACAATGCAACAGGGAATCATTTCCAGTGCCAATGCCCCTCCCGCCTCCTCCCCCCAAAAAAATACAAATAAAAGGAAGGAGAACAGCAATTTAAAAGTCTATAAAAATACTGAGCTATGTAGGTCTGAGCCTGGTGCTTGAGTGTGAGGGTGAGCAGGGGGTCTTTTTTTCACCCAGGTAATGATTGTATGAGCCCCATAAGGAGATGGTTAAATCAAACACTGAGATGACTGCTCTTTAGAGGGGAAAAATATGTCAATCACACTTTGCCTTTGACACAAGGAAATTCCTTGAAACTGAGAATGGAGAGTGGAAGGGAGGAGAATGTCTCCTGATGTGGGTGGCCAGGAAACCAGGGGCCAGAAAAGCATGAGAGGAGAGAGGGAGAAAGAGACAGAGAGGGAAAAAAAAACACAAGATTGAATTCTAATCAAAATGCTATGAGGCGTTCACACCAGGCCTTGAGAGAATATTAACAAGGTTACCCAAGGGGGGGCCTTTAGCCCCAGGAATTATTAGTGAATATGGAATTATATTTGCACAAACATTACCAGATGCAAGGAGCTAAATGTCCTGCAGATGTGGAAGAAGCCAGCGTATGTTCCAAATAGGCAGCAGCTTTATTTGTTTTACCCTTCTTACAAGAGCCTGGGCAGCACGCTTCTGAGGGGTTACATTCTGGAATGACCACCCCAGCACTCGGCCCCCGTTTCAAACACCAACTGCTGCCTGCACCAGCCTCTGAAGTATCGCTGCCCAGAGCCAGGCAGAGTGGCCCTGGGGCAGGCTTGACAAACTTCCCAGCTCACCTCCACCACCTCCAGGTGCCATAACACTCCAAGGGATGAAGACGTTCCAGGAGAGACTTTCGGAAAGCAGAAAGAGATCAGAGTCAGGCAAATCACAACCATTTAAAAGAGTTTTGAACTCAGATATAACCAGCTGCAGTTAGGGGAAGAGGACAGCAAAATACAAGAGAAACAAAACATTTCCTTCTGATATGCCACCATCAGATCCTCAAGATTCTTAATATTTAATTAAGATTCATCACTGCTGAAGGACACCTAAACCAACTGTGCAGATGGACAGGCTGTTGCCTTCAGGGAATCCTGAATTTGTAGCCGTGAATCCCCACCATATCGTGCTCACTTCCAGTAGAACTAGCCAGTGGGAGCGGCAGAATTGTCCTGCACATTGCTATGGCACAGAGAGGCAGTTGACCAATGGCACGAGTCCCCTCCACGTCCCTGGTGGGGGCTCTATCCATGTGTGGGCATACTCATGTGTGTTTGTAAAGCTCACAAAACTAAGGTGTTTGGCACCAATTAGTTAATACCGCCCTGGCTTTCCCTCTGTCCCCATTTCACTTTGTGTGGATTGGTTTTGGAGTTGAGTTGCAGATACATTGAGCTTGAGCGGAGGGGGATATATTATGTCGTTCACATCACTTCTGTATGTAGTTAGTTGATTGCTAGCCACCTGGTTGTAGGAATGAAGTCCAGAAACACTCTTGTCGTTGTCATTGTCTATTCATCCAGGGAGCTGGGGGACCAAGGTATATCATGCTGGAACAGGAATGCATCCAACTGTGTCCAACCTGGAAATTAGGAAGACAGTGAAGGAGAAACAAGATTTGAACTGTACAGTCAGAAGCAAGTCCACAGAAGACATCTAAACCTTACCACTCTTTCATTTAAACCTTGATAGAAGTTTTTCCAAAATTAACAACAACGGGAAAATTTTGCATATGTTACAAGCAACAAGTTGTGGTCCTGAAAAAAATTTCCTAAACTATCAGTAATAAAAAACAAATTTTGATGAATCATACTGGAGGAAAGTTGAAATATGTTTTTGTTCTCTCTATACATATTACCTATTATCATTTTTGTCATGTTAGGCCACCAGAATAGGCAGCATACTCAAGTGTATAACTGCATACGTGCACACATATGTAACATACAGGTATTTCAGGTCATCAATAAATTAAAATTTCATGTTGTTCTCCTGAAGTTTGTGATGTTTGTTTGTTGGGCATCTCTTTGGTGATTTGTTGTAATATCTTTTCCCATTCTAAATAAATACTACCTAATTTTATAAACAGAACTGTGTATTCTTTTTCTTAAAGAAGGCCTTCAATATCATATGAGCTCCAGACCCAATATAACTCAGATTTGCCTCTAGTGTAAGCAATTTTCAGTTTATTTTATTTCACTAACCAACTTATAAGGTAGGGCTTGTTCATACCAGTTTTTTTTCTTGAAAACCTTTTTATTTTTATTTTTAATCATTTTTTAAGTTTTTCCGTTACAGCTGACATGTAATATTATATGAGTTTCAGGTGTACACCCCGGTGATTAGACGTTATATAACTTGCTAAGCAATCATCCCAACAAATCTCATACCCATCTGACACCATACATAGTTATTAAAATATTATTGATTATATTCCCTATGCTGTCCTTTACATCCCCATGACTTTTTGTAACAACCAATTTGTTCTTAATCCCTTCATCTTTTTCACCCATCCCCCCAACCCTTTTCTCATCTGGCAGCCGTCAAAATGTTCTCTGCGTCTGTGAGTCTGTTTCTGCTCTGCTTGTTCATTTATTTTGTTTTTTTAGATTTCAATTGTTGGTAGATCATACCATTTTTAAAAGGAGGACCTGAGACTTTAACTACATAGCTTCTAAATGGGTTCGAATCCGTCTGCCTTATGGGAAAGGAAGTCAGTTGGTCACTGCCCTAACTGTACTTCCCACCCCCACCAGGGGGCACGCTGATCCCGGAAGTGATACTCCTGCGCTCTCTCTAGTTTAGTTTAATGGCCTCCACTGACACCCTTCCCCCTACCACTCTAACCCATCTGCCCTTTGAACTACCTCATTGTTAAAAGATCTGAAAGATCTCACTGTCAGAAAACTTCTTCATTTCCTCTCCATTACTCTGAAATGTGCCCTTGTGGACCCCTTGGTCAATTCTTTCTTCTGTGACACCTGACGATTTTCTTTGTGTGGTGTTTACACTGCATAGAAACAGGAAAGATATTTCAAAGCATCTGGGCTGACGGACATACCATCTTTGAAATTGTTTTTTTAATTGAAATTCAAAGCACACCCTCTCCAGGAAGCCCACCAGATTAATTCCAGGCAGCAAAAGCCCCATACCGTCATCTTCTTGAAGTCCCTTTATAAATTGCTATTGGCTATTCACAACCACATTGGACGTGTTTGTTGATATTCTTTTTCTTATTAGAGAAATCAAGACTAGCAACGCCTAACAATCTTTACTACTTAAATTTGAATGCATATTTGGATTCCAAAATTTTTGTGGGAACTCAGTAAAATTTTCAGGCTGCATAAGGAAGTGAAGTCTGTTTTTTTTTCTTCAGTACACCGAGCATCAATCATGTGCTTTCAAAATGAAAATATGCGGGTCCATTTTGTGTGAAAACAAAAAACCTCACTCCTGTGGTAGAACAAAAGCTCATCAAACTCCTGGCCTGGTTCTCCCAAATTCTAATGTATGTCTTTAGCTCCTCCGGCGTGTAATAGTGGCAGACAAAAACGCTTCAGTTTCTCTGTCTGTAAAATAAGAATTGCATTATTTCTTTCCCATTTACCTCACAGAAGTCTCACGGGGAACGAGAGTTAAATGATTAATGACTGAAAGTTCTTGGACAAACACAAAATGCTTAATAAAAATAATCCCTCATGACCACAGTGATAGGCACCAATGACCTGATGCTAAACCTTGACCGAGAGGGAAGGCGATTCAGATAAACTTTGGGCCCTGTCCATGAATCCGGGCTTCTTTTCCCCTGGTGAGGACAATCTGGCCTCTGCTCTGTGACTCCCTCCACTGACAGGCTCCTGTTCACACCCCTCCCAGGCTCAAACCCAACCCCCAAGTAAGAAGGAATTTGGCTTCCAGGTTGTGGAGGAGCCACATATGGAAAACTGTGAAATGCACCATTGTGAGGTCACCAGAATTTTATCCTCCCTTTTTCAGGAACATGCTTGCTCAACCCGTACCACAACATTTAAGAAAACTATTTGAGATCAAAATTCAGTTTTTCATCCGGTTTAGGTCTTTCCTAAGAGAAGTCCTTGAATAGTTCTGGAAAGGGTCTCCAGGGATG
This sequence comes from Trachops cirrhosus, assembly GCA_028533065.1. NCBI lineage: Eukaryota > Metazoa > Chordata > Mammalia > Chiroptera > Phyllostomidae > Trachops > Trachops cirrhosus. Next base: position 13,268,244 of record CM052551.1, on the reverse strand, counting down.
TACATTTCCTGTCAAGACTGAAAAAACCAGGGTGTTCTTAAAGTAGGGGTGTCAAACCCTGTTCACCGGGGGCCACATCAGCCTCTCGGTTGCCTTCAAAGGGCTGAATGTAATTTTAGGACTGTATAAATGTGACTACTCCTTAACTAGGGGCAAGGAGCTCGGCGCTGCCGCTGGGTAGAAACGAGGTGCCGGGCCAGATAAAACAAGGTGGAGGGCCAGAGTCAGCCCTCGGGCTTTGTTTGCCTCCTGTGGCTTAAAGAGTATATACATCCCTCCTGGTAGAAACTGCCACGGTTATTTTAAAAGGAAACAAGAGATTCTGGCATATTTTCAGTTTACTGTGTTTATTGAACATAATTTATTCCTGGTCTTCAGGTATAAGACAGCCATGCAAAGTCACCCTGGACATGGTCTGATCTGTGAGTACATTCAGAAAGCTCAAGATTCGTGCTTACTCAACCTATGTACCGCATGTGGAAGTGTCTGTCCTAAGTGACTTTCTTTTTATTCTCTTCTTTAAGGGAATGAAAGGAAAATAAGGGAGCTCCCGTTAGAGAAAAGAACCACTAAGCTTTGTTACTGTTCATGAAACAGAGGACAAGGCAGCATGAGGAGCTTAGGCTTTGGAACCAGAGAGACCCAGGTTTGGAATCTTAACAGTACCAGTGACTAGCCACAGGATCTTGAGCAAGTTGTTTAACTTCCTTGAATCCATTTTCCTGTCTATAAAAATATATATGGTCTGTCCAGAAGGTATCCAGCCATGTAATGTGAAAAATAGAGACATTTATTGAAGAAGATATAAGACACAAGGAACATTGTACCTAGGACAATGATGCCTTAGTCCCCTTCAAAGTAAGCACGTTGGGACCTCACATAGTTCTCCCAATCACCATCAGCTACCCCTTCATATTTTCCTGAATCTCATCAATGGTCTGAAATGTCTTCCCTTTCAAAGGTGATTTTAGTTTGGGGAAAAGCCAGAAATTGCAGGGTGCCAGATCTGGGTTGTCTAGGGGCTGAGTCACTTGGGTGATTTGATGTTTCACAAAAAAACTGTCTGAGATGTGATTCGTCGGCACGCATGTTGTCATAATGAAGCTCCCAGTCACAGCTTTCCATAGCCGAGGCCTTCTGAATCTTCCCAACAGTTTCTGCAGAGGAGTGTTCAAGCTTAATACAAAATTTGACGCAGATTTGTTGCCCTACTCACTCAGTCATTTTGAATGCCATGGCCACAAGGTACTCATGCTGACTCCACGGTGTCTACTGTCCCCACTGGCTATTACAGTGCCTAACTTACAATACACAATCAATGCACAATAGCTAGTAATAATAATAAAAATGAAAATAATGATATATTCCTGAATTGTCAACAAATCTATTATGTTAAATCAACAAAAGTTTTTGAGGACCTACAGCAACTATGGGAAGGGTAAGTGAAAAGGCACAAAAATAAAAAAACCCACAATGATCAGACCATAAAGTTCCATTTTAAAAATGTTCATAAAAATATCTCTTTATGTATTTTTTGCTTTTGCTTAAAGTACATGCCAACTATAGCATAGTTTTTTTAAGATTTTATTTATTTTTAGAGAGAGGGGAAGGCAGGGAGAAAGAAAGGGAGAGAAACATCAATTGGTTGTCTCTTGTGTGCCCCCCACTGAAGACCTGACCCACAACCCAGGCATGTGCCCCAGCTGTGAATCGAACCAATAGCCCTCTGCTTCATAGTCTGGTACTCAATCCACTGAGCTGCACCAGCCAGGGCTATAGCACAGGTCCTTAAATTGGACAGGTTTTAACTGCTGTATCACAATATACTCATTCCTCAGAAACAATACATACCATAAGGTTGCATGTTAAAAACAAAAGGGAAGTGAAGAAAACCATATTCAACTTTGCAACCAAAGCACTAACAAAAACAGTAATTATTGTGTGGGACATAACTTGAACAGCCCAGGAAAGCAGATCAGCTAGAGCTGCCTTCAAGGGTAATTTCAGAATGCATAATAACAGTAGTGTGGGACTTCTACTTCTGGCCAAGACAGAGTATCAAGGACTAGATTTACCCTGTTGTGTAAAATAAAAAAGAAAGAAAGAAAAAAGTCTGGACAAATATACAAAATAACAGCCCTCAAGACACTGGAAATAAACAGTGGAGGTCCTTGGTTTCTGAATGATGACAAACAAACGAGGTGAGCCCTGGGATTGCCTAACTCACTGAAGAGAGTTTCCAGGTTACCACACAAAGGGAAGAGCTTGGGTCGAGCCCAGTGGTCTTCTGGAGTTGAGGAGATGGAACTCAACCTATGAGTTCCAGGTAAACCAACATGGCTAGGGTTCTCAGAACAGAGAGCTACAGAGGAGAGAATTGCACAGAGAGAGAGAACTGATATCTCTAGAGAGTCCCCTTCAAGGTTTTGGTTGGTAACTAATTAAGAATGTGACTGAGAAACACCTGGGGCTAAGGAATGAACTCCCTTACAGGATAGAAGCAAAATGCTGGAAGAAAGATAGAACATATTAATGAAGTCATGGAAGATTTTTTTAATCCTAATCTGAGGATATGTTTATTGATTTGAGAGAGAGAGAGAGAGAGAGATCAGTGGCCTCTCATACTCACCCTAGTGGGAATCGAACACCACAACCTAGGCATGTGCCCTGACTGGAGACCGAACACACAACCTTTTGTATATGGGACGATGCTCCAACAAACTGAGCTATCCAGCCAGGGCAAAATATATTTTTTAATTGACCTTTTACAGATGAAAATAAAAATGTTTGAAATGAAAAAAAATACCCTGAATGAAATTAATAGCAGATGAGACATCATAGAAATAAAGATAAGTGAATTTGGAGACATAGCTTTAGAAAATACCCAAGATTAACCATAGAGATTAAAACACGAGAAGAAAAAGAAAATAAATAAATAAAGCATCACTAAACCATGGGACAACTTTGGGCAGTCCAATATTTGTGAAATTGGAGTCACTAAGGACAAAAGGCAAGGGGGAAACAAAAAACATCTGAAAACTAATGCCCAAAATATTTTCAAAGTTGATGAAGACTATAAACCCATTGACCCAAGTTACTCAATGGACTTCAAGCACAGGAAACATGAAGAAATTTACTCCAAAGAACATCGTCATAATCAAATTGCTTAAAGCTAGTGATAAGGGAAAAATCTTTTTCCTTTAAGGAAAAATCTTAAAAGAGTCTGAGAAAAGGACACTTTACTTACAGAGAAACAGCGATAAGGAAGACATAGGTTCTTGTCTGACCCTAGGCAAGTGAGAAGACAGTATAGAACATCCTTAAAGTATTCAAAGAAAGACACTGTTTAACTAGAATTATGCAGTCCACAAAAATTTCTTTCAAAATTAAAGTGGAATACTTTTTCAGACATATTGAGAAACAAAAAAGAAAAACTGAAAGATAATTTATCTATGATCAGCTCAACAGCTAGAGGAAAAAGCTTTTGGTAAAATCCAATATTTCTGATTTTAAAAATGTTTCCACAAACTAAGAATAGCAGAAAACGTTCTCAGTTTGATACCTATCTAATCTTTAAAAAGAACCCTACAGTTAATATCATACTTAATTGAGAAAGACTACGTGTTTTTCCTCACAAGAGGAATAAGTCAAAGACATCTGCCCCCCTACTTCTAGCCAAAATTATAGTGGAAGTTCTAGCCAGTACAATAAGCGAGAAAAAGAAACTAATGACATCCAGTTGGAAAGAAAGAAGGACAGCTGTCTGTCTCCACAGACGACGTGATAGCCTATGTAGGAAACCCCAGGGAAGCAACGAAAAAGCTATCAGACCAATTAGTGAGTTCAGCAAAGTTTCAGGGTATAATGTCAATATACAAAAACCAACTGTATTTCAATATACTAGCACCGATTAGAAACTTCAAAATACCATTTACAATAGAATTTAAAAATATAAAATAGAGATAGATGTGACAAAGATGTTTTATATCTGTATACTGCAAACCACAAAATATTGCTAAGAGAAATTTTAAAAGACCTAAAATATGAGTGATACATTGCATTTAAAGATCAGAAGATTCAATATTGTCAAGATGTCAGTTCTTTCCAAGTTGATCTGTAAATTCAATGCTTTCCCAATCAAAATACCCACAGGCATTTTTTGCAGAAATTGACAAGTTGATTTGAAAATTTATATGAAAGTGACAAGGCCCTAGAATCCTTAAAACACTTTGAAAAGGCAGAACAAAGCTAGAGAACTTATACTATCTGACTTCAAGACGTATCATAAAACTCTAGTAATCAAGACAATGTGTATTGGTGTCAAGAAAGATAAACAGATCTACGGAACAGAGATGCCAGAAATGGACTCACACACATATGATCAATTGATTTTTGACAAAGGTACAAAGGCGATTAAGTAGAGAAAAGATAGTCTTTCAATAAATGGTGCTGACACAATTTTATATTCATATGCAACAAAGGGAACTTCAATATATAACTCACACCACATACCAAAAATTCACTCATTATCGATTAGACATTTATATGTAAACTCTAGAATTCTAAAACTTCAAACAGTTGTTTGTTTATTTGCTGAACCAATTGATGTAAGTTACAGGTATGGTGATATTTCAACTAAGTACTTCAGCAAATATCTGAAAAAATTAAGTGATTATCCTATCTTTCCAGGTTGCTGTTATCATATCAGTAAAGTTAATACTGACACAATAATACTGCCTGATATACAGTCTATATTCAATTCTCCTTAGTTGACTCATTAGTGTCTTATTCTTGATATTTCTTTAATCCAGGTTCAAATCAAGTGTTTATGCATTAAATTTAGTTTTCAAATCTCTTTATCTCCTATCATCTAAAATGGTCCTCCCCCCAATCTTTAAACATTTTATGACATTGACATTTTTCAAAAGCCTATGCCAGCAGTCTTGAAAGATGACCAACAATCTGGGTTTGTCTGATTGGTTCCTCAAGCTTAGAGACAGGTTAAATATTCTGGGCACATATACTTCACAGGGGGTGTTGTACACTTCCTGCCGCACCCAGCAGATTTACCTAGGGGCATTTGTCCCACTGGTGTTGCTAAGTTTAACCACTTGGTAAGTGGTATCTGCGGAATTGTAGAGATATCTTTCTCTTTGTAATTAATAAGCATCTGTGATATAATAATTCGAGTTGTATGAACATGATGCACTCCAATAACAGTTCACCACTGGTGATCTTTCTTTCAGTCTTTATTTTTCACTGAGATAGAACCCATACAACATTATATCAGTCTCAGGGGTACAATGTAATTATTCCAGACATGTATATGTGTCTTGTGAAGTGATGCCCCCAGGAACTCCAGTTAGCATCCACCACTGATGACCTTTATATGAATCAGTCACTGCACGGGTGGGTGCAGAATGGTACATCCGTGATTTTATCATCCACTCTACATACATTAGCTGGTGTTCTTCTGCCAAACAGAGCTTTCCTCCCTTCCCCTGCCTTGTTTTCCTGTAGTATCACTAGGGCATACGAGTTTTTTTAAATTCAATGTGTTGTATGTTATAATATTATTATAATATGTTATGTAGTATATTATTAATGAGTTATATGTTATTCTTTGGGTGCTCAAATGTCTCAAATGTGGCCCCGAGGGTCTCTTCAAGGCTGTTCCCATGTCCTTTGGCATTTCGTTTGGAGTCTTTGAGCCCTCCCTTGATTTCTGGCACTAGATATGCTGTAGTCATCTTGTGTTTTCCCTGTTCCAAACTCAGCACTGGCCAAGAAGTCTTGTTTTTAATGACAAATGTAATTTAGAAACCAACACCTAATTTCTAGATGTGCTCCATGCTACTGGCACAGAGTTCATACTGGTCCCTCCAATGTCAGGCTGCTGCTTCATCTCTCCCCATTCCCTGTTTATATCCTTGTCCTTAAACAGGGAGAACCCAAGTTCCCAGCCATCTCAACATTATCTTTGCTCTCTCCTGCAATACAAATAAAATAAACTCAGTGCTCCAATACTAAGTCTAACAACAAGCTTACGAAGTTCCAGATTTTGTTACAGAGCTTTTGAGCCTTAGACTCTATTCCATTTAGATTATTGAGTTCAAAAGTTACTTTAATTATTTTTACCTGTGTGGTTATGTTATCAATTCAATAAATGGTTAGGTGTATATTTTTTATTATATTTAATTTTTCTTCTTTCAGTCTTTTCACTTTATTTTGAATTTGTAAGACCTTTATATAATTTAAAAATTCAAGCTACATGGGATGATATACCCCAGCGATATCACATTTCCAACTCTATCTTATGTAGTTCATTACCTGGCCCCCATGCCACCTCAGGTACCCTTGTCATAGTCTATTTACCCTTCCTGTGTTTATTTCTACAAAAAATAAACAAATACACACACATATTTTTATTTTCCTAACACAACAGGTCACATAACACATATACTCTGCTACAGCTTGCTTTTGTTTTGCTTAAAAATATATCCTAGAAATAACTTTATGGATGACCACAGAGGTCATCCCCATCATTTTTTATGGCTGCATCTTACTCCATTGTGTGGATATACCACAGTTTCCCAATCTCCCATGGAAGGAAATTAGGTGTTTCCATTTATTTGCTATCATAAGTATCACCACAATAAATAATTGTAATCATATATTGCTTTGTTATCATGGAAGTGTAACTCCAAAGTGTGTGCCCAAGAGTGCGACAGTTTTCTGGCTTCCATGAGAAAACACCACTGACCGGGTGGCTTAACCACCAGACATTTGTTTTCTCACAGTTCTGGAGGCTGGAAGTACACGATCAAGGTGTCAGCAAGTTTGGTTTCCTCTGACGTCTTTCTCCTTGACTTGCAATGGCTGCCCCCTTGCAGTGCCTCCCACAGCCTTTCCTCTTTCTGTGTGTGGTCTATTAAAATGTCCTCTTTTTATAAAGACACCAGTCATATGGGATGAGGATGCACCCATATAATCTCATTTTGCCTTAATCACCTCTTTAAAGGTCCTATCTGCAAATACAGTTGAATCCTGAAATAGAGGGTTTAAGGACTTCAAGACACAGACGTGGGAGGGGACACAATTCAGCCCTTAACCAAAAGTGCGTGCTAATGTCAAATCCCATTTCATTGGGTTTATATGATTTTGTGCTGGTGCCATCAATCAAGCACTTATTTTTAAATCTTAAAATATGGCTGAGAGGACTACTGCTTAGCAGCAGCCACACTTAAAATTTTTCCTTTCACACTGAGGCTTGTAATTTTCTTTCTGCTCTCCCAGCTCTCTTTGCCTAGGAAAAATCATGTTTAAGTTCCACAAATTCCATGTTATACCATCATCATTTTTGTATTTACCAATTGCATATGGGATACTTGATGTTCTAGAAACATCTTTTGTAGCACACCAGACTGAACTTGAAATTGTTGTGACTCCGATGTTTTCCCTTGAGTCTGGATATTGTTCCCTGATACGAATTCTTCTCTGAAAAACTCTTCTACTACAGTCATGTTTCTGGGAGTGGGATGCGTGAATTTTTTAAACTAAAGAAAATGGTAAACTTGGGGAGAGATCCATGTTTTCCAGTCTAGGTGAGGAAAAGAGGAATAGAGCATACTCTATTCTAGAAGAGTTTAAAATGAGAAACACAGAGTGCATTGTCCTTAAGATGCAAGAAAAAGAGAACTGAGTGCCTTCTTCACCATTGCCCTTGCATTATAGGTGTATCCTGTAGAAGTAAGTTCTCATTGTAGGGACTACGGCCTCAGGGGAGATAGTAACACTGCAAGAGATTTAGAGCTACCGCCAGGCTCCGCCCTCTTGGTACCAGGGCTGCCTCACCCGGTTCTCACAGGTGGGCAGCCTGGCAGGCATGTTCCTTCCCCTCCATCAGCCCACCCTCATCACACAGAGCTCTGCCTCTGCCTGCTCTCTCCTGGTCTTCCTTTGATGAAATGGTGTCATATTCAGGCCTTTATTCTGCAAGTGAGATTTTATTCCCAAAACAGTTATGAACAAGTGTTCTGTAACATTTCTTTAATCTTTTTTAATTACAAAGGAAAACACTGCCACTGTATCACATTTACGTAGTACAGATGTAAAAGCAAAAAGTCTTCTCCTGAACCCTAGAGGTAACTTACGACAATGTTTATATGTTGTTATCTATAAAAACAAATTCCTAGTGATGGGAGAAGATGGGAAACACCCATGCACAGTTGGGGGGTGTACACATTGGTTAACATTTTTGGATATAAAATTAAGAGATAATTATCAAGATGTAAATATTTCATGTAAGTAATCTCAAAATCAGTTATTTCACTTTTAAAAGTTTACCCTGCAGTTATTAAGATTTATTTTCTTATGTGTACAAATGCATATTCACAAAGGTGTTCACTGAAGCTTTGTTTGCAATAGTAATAATCTAGAAACAATCCAAATGTTGACCAAAAAGGAATTGTACAATAATGATACTCTTATGCAAAGGAATACTATGAGGTTAGTAATTTTCTTTTAAACTGAGGTACTGATGTTTACTGATATGTAAAGCTGCTTAAGACAATAAGTGAAGAATGAAGTTGTAGAGCTCGTAAAGAAAGAAAATGCGTGGGTGTTCGTGACGCCTTTGCACGGAGCTCTTCCGCGAGATTGTGCGATGGCGAACAGGGATTCTTTGGCAGTGGCGTTCGGAGTGGAGGTAGGATATTGGAGAACAGAACTTTTACTTCTTGTTTTGTATAATTCTTTATAGTTTGCTTTGTTAAAAGCACGTACTTGTATTCTTTTTGAAATTGAAAACAAACAGTATTTTAAATAAGCAACTTCCACATTCTTGGGCCTGACTCCTATCTCCAGTTCCCTGCTAAGCAGATCATGGTGCCATCGTTTCCGATTGTCCCCTGAAAGTTTTCTCTTTTCTGCATCCTTCCTTTTCAGTAGCCATGCCACACAATGGAAGAAACCGTTGAGTTTTGGGTAAGTAATAGCAGGACTGGAAGGGAGAAGATAAGGAAGTTGGGCTTTGTCTTACATAATTCTTTGTGTGCTATCATAACACATCTGAACTCCAGGCAACACGCCCTAATGTGCATGAGCAAAGAGGAAAAGGGCAGGATGCTGGAGGTGGAGAACCAGCGGTGGGGATGTGTGGCAACATCTGCCTCCCGGATCGGACATTACTAATTGCTCTGTTTGTTTACTTTCTCGACCCTGGAGACCAGAAAATAGTTTTCTCATAACAAAATACAATTGTGAGGTGTGGATGCTTATTCATTTCATTAGCAGGGGAGATTTGACCAGTAGTCACTAGAGAAAGATTAAGAACTACTGACTCGTAATGTACAGCATGGGGACTAGAGTCAGTAACATTGTGGTAACTGTATGGTGCCAGGTGGGCACTGGAAATATCTGGGCGATCACTTTGTAAAGCAGATGCTTGTATAACCACTATGCTGTACCCCTGAAACTAATACAAAATAATATTGAAAGTAAAATGTAATGGAAAAATAAAAATAAAAATGCCAAAAATAAAAATAGGTAAAACAAAAATAATTACTAGAACTTACTAGACTAAGGCTTTGTGAAATAATATCTGACTACCTTGGACCTAGAACATCTTTTACAGCCACACAGAGAGAGAAGTATTAGCTAACGCTCAGAGCTGCCAAGGTGAAAAGTCAAACAGCACTGGACTGCGGGACGTCAGCTTCTTATTCCAACGCTTCAGTTACATCTGAGAGTTGCAGCACGTGACAGCTGCCCATGTCATTCCACAGTAGTAACATCTTCTAAAAGCACTGGATGGCCTATTTAAATTAAAATGAAGTGAATATTTAATTTCCCTTTTAGAATATTTAGAAGTATCTTGCAATCCCCCTGGAGAAGTGCAGGCTCCTTGGACGGTTGCAAAGCCAGGGCCTGCGATCCCTGCCAGAGAAAACCATCACTGTCAATTGCTTTGGTATGAAGGGGCACCAGTGTGTGTCACTGTCACTTGTGTGATTTGAATTTTAAAAATTAATCGAGAGTTGACCTCCCTAACTGGATACCTGAACGGTGTTATTGTTCAAGGCTTCCTTGAAACCCTGCATCACTGATTAAGTGAGAGGCAAAGCCTAAGGTCTTCCCCCGTCCTGCCCGACTGTCCAGCGATGGAAAATCAGCTGCCTAAAGCCAGAACATTCAACGCTCTGTGCCCATCCAAACACTGATGACTGCTTCAGTCTGCAAGTGACCGGGTGAATGGTCAGTGTCTGTGTGAAACCCTAAACTCACGTCTGCAACTTCAGAGTCTACAAAGCATCTTTCCCTCATAAATCTTGTGCTCCTTCTCATGCACAAGCACGAGTTACAGGGCAATTAAAATACAGTGTTTTTTTTAGTATACTCAATCTGTACCCCCTTGTCAGCCTATCAAACAAAGCCAAAATGTCATTGTGAATATTTATTAGAGAATTGTGGGAACATTTTTATGTTTTCTCAGAAACAACCCATTAAAACTGAAAACCATTTCCTACCCTTCCAAGATGAGAGTTTGACTTTAGATGTTTCAAAATTTGCCCAAACTAGTACCTGCATTGTTCTATAGTATTGAGTTCAATGAAGCACAATTATTTACTGAGCACTTCGTGTGCGCAGGGCATGTCTCACACAACCTCAAGTAAGACTGGGTGCTGTTCTAGAAGGATCTGTGGGGTCTGTGGAGAACAAAGACGGTCAGGAGATGAGATGGGGGTGAGGGACCCTATGAAATGTGGGAGCACAGAGCGCTGATGGAGCACCAGGAGGGGTGCTAACCCCATCGTGGGAGAAGAACGTGTCTCTGGCTTTACAATGGATAACTGTCACATCTTCACAGTATGCTAAGGGGAAACATACTGTTTGGATTATAGAAAGTGGTGAGAAAGCATCCTGTTGGAGGAAGGCAAATGAAAACATGCATATTTCCCCCTTGGCTTTGCCCTTGTTCATCATATTTTCTTCCAAGTCCCTCCCTTATCTCATCGTGGGCTGTGACTCCTCGTGAGCTGCACAGGATGCTGGCCTTAAATAGATGCCTGGGAAAGGGCCTGAAATGCCTGTGTCATGCCAGGGCGTGGGAGGCAGTGAGTGAAGGGCCTGGGCCGGGACACCAGGACAGGGGAAGGTGCCTGGACAACAGCTGGTGCTGGTTAGCACAACACCCGAGGCCAGGAATAGGCAGGCCCAAAGGGCCCCACCCCGATAGCCTGGCAGATCACTCAACTGAGATGCTACTCTTGGGGCTCTCTACTTGCCATCCTCTCCACCCCAGCGCTGTCCTCTGGGCCTCCACCAAAACCCTGCTTCCCTCCCTGGTGACACTTGCATTCGGTGACAATTTCTGCTCACTTGTCATCCCTATTAAGCTGTGTGTGTAGTTGAAGAATTTTCTTTATCTCCAGTGTCTTTCATAGTGTTTGGCTCAGAGTAACTCTCAGAAAATATTTGTTTCTATTTCTTTAATTTAAAAAAATTACCGGAAATCCTCAAATTAAAATAAAACACACACCATTAATCCCACTGTTTTTAACAAAAATTACATTAACATGTAAAAATGTTGGACAAATGAATTAATAAATGAATTAGTCAATAAATCTCAAGAGTTGAAGAGACTGAGGGAAAAAATGTCAGAAGTTAAGCCAACAATCAAAAGGATCATCTCCCCACCTCAAGATGCTGGACTTCATCAGAGCAGCAAAGTCCCTTTCTCCATGCTTTGGGCACTGGGGTGTAAATGTCTCTGGAACCCATTAGTCTGTCTACCACAGAGCCAGTGGGTCAGCAGATAGAAGACCTAAGTACTCACTAGTCCAGAGTCTTCTTCTAAAGAGCACCTTAACCTCATCCATTTTCCCTTTTGGATCTTAGTCTCCTTATCTGTAACCTGAGGAAATTCATTCAACAAGTGTGTTATTAGCCACACGCATGCCAAACATAAGGAATACAGAATAAAACAGGAGTCATTGTTCTTATGATGCTTACTTTCTAGAGGAGAAAAAAATGGATTAAGTAAAATGTTAGATGGTGCTAAGTGTTGACAAGTGGTGTGGAGACCAGTGTGTCAGAGCAGAGCGAGGGAAGGCAATGGGGAGAGAGGCCAGCAAGGGAGGCTGGGGTGAAGAATGCAGATCATTTGAGCCTTATAGGTTTGAGTAAGGATTTGGGGTTTTTTTCCCCCATGGGGGAAAGCCACGGGGGGACCCCCCCACCCTGTGGATTTTGGCTTTCCCCCCATGGAAAGCCAAAGGCGTGACTACAATTTGACATGCATTTTAATGGGTCTCTGGCTGCTGACTGAGAAAATGGACTGAAGGGGACAGGTAGGAAGCAGGGAGATGTACTAAGACCTTACTCTCTTGACCTTCACTTTCTGGTACACCTTATGTAATTACAGATTCGCACTTCCTTCATGCAGTTATCCTTCCTATGGGCACCCTGCTCCCCTCTCCAATTCAAAATTCAGCTCAGGGAACTCATTATCCTCAGCCCCCATTTTTGGATGAGGAGACTGGGGCCCATACCCTTAGGAAAAGCCTGTCCAAAGTCACACAAATAGTAGATAGTAGAGCCAGGGCTGCCCCTAAGTGTGACTTGAAGGAAATTAAAAGATCTTCTTGATACAAAGATGTTTTTCCTGAAATTCTGCTTGCTAATTGTAGTCTTCCCCAATAAACTGTGATCTCAAAGAGTATAGAGCTCTCTTTTTTCTTATGTATTGATTTTAGAGACACAGAGAAGGAGAAACATTGATTTGTTGTTCCACTTATTTATGCACTCATTGGTTACTCCTAGTATGTGCCCTGACTGGGGATCTAACCCTCAATTTTGGAGTACTGGGACCATCTCTAACCAACTGAGCTAGCCAGCCAGGGCAGCTTCGTATACTTAACACTTAGTGTGGAGCCCAGTACATGATAGGCACTCAGTATTTGCTAGATGAGTGGATAACAGAATGTCAAGCCTTCAAGAGTCTCTGTTTACATGTTATTAGCATCATGTCTCCCTACTTCACCCAAGGCCTCATGGAGTTAAATGTCAGACAAATGGAAAAGCCTAAACATTGATGAGAACTAAGCTGAGTGTTCTAAGAAATGAGACCCTTGCTTTTTAACAATGACAACAACAACAACAAAATGTGGCACCAGGATCGGAGCGGGATTTCCCTAACACAGTAACCGTCAGAGCTGGAGACCCTCTTTTTTTCCTTCCTTCCTTGATTCCCAAGAAGTTCCAGGATAAGAGAGATAACATAAGTTCTAAAGGGATGTTCTTCTATGAGAAGAAACCACAGTCCTATTTCCTGTGACATTCTGTGTCCCAGGCATGCGGGTCTTATTCTTACCGAGGTGCTCACTAGCAGTGACAATGGAATTGGTAAGTGCAGTGGGGCTGGTGTGGGAGCTGCACCTGTCCACCAGGAGAGAGGCCCCAAGATGTGCATGCTTGCCCTGGCTGTGACCTTGTGGATGCATACTGTTATCTGGTTGCTGATATTTTAAAACTTGGGGGACTTGAGTGTATACTACCATGTCTGTGCTCTATAATGGCAGCTGTCCTGTGGTATTTTAATAAGTTTACCAGAAATCTTCCCTGCAATACTCAGCTTCTCCCTGGTGAAATCCATGTCTTTATCCTCCATAGATCCCTAGTACCTTAGATGTTCAGGTTAGTAGTAGGTGTGGGAATGGAGAAGGAAGGAGGATGGTAGGGAGGGAGCGAAGAATGCTGGCTTTCCAAGTCCATTTGTCTCTGAGGTTTCAGAGCAGGAACGAAGCAACGAGAGCCAAGAGAAGAAGGAGATCCACGTGATAACATTTAAGAATTATGTGTGGTACCTGTAGTGACCAACCCAAGATTCCCTTTTTAGTTCTTTAGTTTTGTGGCCATGCAGTAAGCATGCATTAAATAATTTTTTAAACAATGTTCTCTTATGTCTTTCTTTAAAAAATATTTTTTAATTTATTTTTATAGAGAAGAGAAGGGAAGGAGAAAGAGAGAAACATCAATGTGTGGTTGCCTCTCGCATGCCCCCCACCCCACTGGGGACTTAGCCCACAAGCCTGCCATGTGCCCTAATTGGGAACCGAACCAGCGACCCTTTGGTTTGCAGGCCCATACTCAGTCACTGAGCCACACCAGCCAGGGAACATTAAATAATTTTTAAATGAGTATATTGTATGAATGAATAAAAAGGTATTGGTGCCTGGCCTACCAACCTTTCCAGCTAAATGGTTCTCCCATCTCCTCCGGGTCCCATTTGCCCCGAGGCTCTCTCCTCTGGCACTAGCTCCCAAATGACCCCGGACCCCAGGACAGGGATGTGACAATGTTAGAAAACTTGTTATTTCATCTTTGTCTTATTATCTAATGATTTTTCTCACTGAAAGCGCTCTCTTCAAGTTAGTCACAGATCAGGTGTGATTCCTCCGATGCCAAATAATGCAAGATACAGTGTCAGGGTCTTTCCCAAATTCACAATATAGTAATTAAAGAATCACTGAGAAGGGGAAATAAAATAAAATAAAAATAGAAAAAGAATCGCTGGGGTCCCAGGAGGACCATCTGTCAAAATGGGAGGGTATTTCGCCCATCAGCCTTGCTGGTGTTGTTTCCGAGGTTCCGGAACATCCTTGGGTAAAATACAGGACACCTGCTCAGTGAGTATAGCGTGTGTATTGAAATAATTCAGGTCTAAAAACTTGAGAATCGGCTGGCTCAGACACCCCCACTTTTTTAGATAAAAAGCAAGCCGAGAGGTTAAAACTTCCTGGGGTCACTTTGCTGTTAAGGCAGAGTCAGGGCTGGGAATCAAGTCCAGTGTTCTTTCAGTAACACATGGCCTCCTAAAAAACGCAGTCTCTTCTTTCTTGCTTCCCACTGCCTCAGCCCTCCTAGTAGAAGTTGATCCTCTTAAATGCAAAACTGATATGGACAGATACTAAAAAGAGATGCTGGCAAACAGAAAACTTGATGATAAATAGGGAGATGATGCAAGAAAAAAAGGGCTGAATCCAGAAATAAATCATATCTTCACATAGTGTTTACAGAAATTGTGTTTTGAATAATTTCCATAGAAATTATTTTACCCACCACAGGAATGCTGTTCCCTCCCACAGGGATTTGACTGAACAGAAAGAGAAGCAGGATGAAGAAAACGCAGTAATTTAGATTTATATATAAAACACTGGTTGGAACCTAAGTAATAGCCCTCGACTAATCAGAATATTTTATGCATTCTGCTTTTTAGTGGAAAGAGCAAACCACAAGAAAGCAAGCATATATCAGAGAGTTAAAAAATGTTTCCAGGGCTTATTTTAGGCTTTAAAAGTTTCCCCCCAATTCCCTGCACTGTCTGACTTTAAAATATTTCACTGCACACCTCCCTCTTTCCCCTCACATGTGTTCATCTGTTCATTTAATCAATCTGCCAATATTTATTGAGCCTTCCTCTGATGTCAAGTACTCTGTTATATCAGACATGAAAACATGGTCTTGCCTTCAAGTTCAATGCCTGCTTACAAAGTTATCCTAAGAATATTTGGATTTTTATCAGTTTTTCACAGTTATATTTCTAGTTTTATAAAGGGATGGTAGTTCTGCACTGAGTATTTCCACCTGGACTTCCAGATCAACTCTCTCTGTTTTTGCATCCTGTTTTGTGCTTCTGGGGGATGGGAGGAAGGACTGAACTTTATGGACCAGAT
>CM052551.1:13125178-13252010 GCA_028533065.1 Trachops cirrhosus | reverse complement strand
TGAGGTCTGCTCTCTCTCCACAACTCCCCACCTTCTCCCAGCCTCACAATGTCTTCTTCATTGCAGAGCAGGAAAGCAAGTCCCTAAGGTAAGAAGTTAAATCTGGGAAAAAACCTATGGCCTTGGCCCTTAATTTTAAGGAAAAAGTATTCTGAGAAAAATTCTGTCTTGCTATCTGCATCACCAAGCCTGTCCCTTCATTTTGCTAGCTGACACTTGCCAGGAAAAAAGCGATAGCAATGTCTCCCTTAAAACCCGTAAGTAGCTTTCCCCAGGACCAGCTAAGCCTCCTGACGAGTATCCTCACACAAAGAAGGTGCTATGATTTGCACTCCCTCAACAACCACCAGGGGAAGAGCATCTTTTATTTTGGGGGGCGGAGAGATGAAAGCATCAGCCCCTTAAAAGTCAGCCATTTAGTTGCTCTGATGATGAAGCCTGACAGGAGGATGAGCGTTAGGTGAAGCCTTGCCCTCGGGCCAGCCCTGGTGTAGCTACTCCGCTTCACAGAGCTGTCACTTAAAGTAGGGCCCTCATCTGGAAACTGAAGTTCTTTCCATCCCTGCTCTTTCTCCTTGTGTGATTTTTGTCATGGTACTTAATATCTTTGGGCCAATTTCATAAGCTGTAAAATGAGGGGTAGAACTAGAATTAAGACAAGGGTGAGAAAGAACAATCTCCAAATCATTGCCATGGTTTCCCACAGAGTTTAATGGCTCTTGGAAGCTCTCTCTCAAGGGTGGAGTCTGTCTCACTTTAAGTCCTCAGAATGAGTCAAGTATAAGACAGCATGGGCAGAGAATGATAGCTGTTCCCAAAATTATGAAAAGAAGCGTTTGCTTTCATTGTGGAATCTATTCCATTATTTTAAAAATATATTCAATATAAATTAAAGGTCAGAGGTGAATGGACTGTGCTTTAAGTAAGTTTGGAACACAGATGCCATCTAGTCTTTGCATTCTGCAGAATTCTTCTTTAAGTGAATAAATGTGTAGGGTAACTCTCCGTTACCTTGATCAGCATCTAATACCAACCTGACACTTAGAATTAAATTAGAGAAACAAAATTGGATACTTTGGGACTTGAGGGCTGATTATACTACTGGAGCTAAGAGTGGATTTAAACTCCTTCCTTATCCCATTTAAATCTAACTAGATATAAACTCTCCATTACTGAGGAATAGAGGTGTGTCTGCAGAGGTGGAGGTTCCCCTTGATGTTCTTGGACAAGGAAACCTAATCCTTTCTTCTGACACACATGGTTGCAATAGAAAGCGTTCTCCGACTGCCAGTCTGGTTTTAATCTACTGTTGCAAGCAGGGCAGGATTTGCAGGGAATGTGAAGAAAAGAGCAAAATTACCAGCACTTACTATAAAATAAAAGTGTTGATGAGAAATCAAATTTTAAACAAGTGTTCAAAATCGTAAGCATGAACACAAGTGTGTGACTATAAAAGTTTTTAATTGTAAGTCTATCTAAAGTCTGCTTCCAATACAACATTTGTATCTCATTTTACTAAAATACTTTGGCTTACCAAACGATAGCAGTGGTAAAATACTGCAGTAAATACACTGGCGCTTCATTTGAACAACACTGCTGGACAATGAAATACTCTGTCAGTGAACTTCCCACGTAACCAAACTTACTCTACATTATATAAACTTTTAAATGTTAACTAGAGTGTATGGAAACACTTCAAAAGTGTATTTTATAATTTTTCTTAGAAGATGCACTGAATAATGTATCTCTTCCTGAAGATTCAGGATTACCATTTAAAGTCCTTATTAAAATAAGCTGAATACACTGCACATCTCAGAAGAGCACAAATGGTAAGCTTGAATGATGGTGAGCCCTTTGGTGATCTTTTCCCCAATACCAAAAGGTTTCAGGATGTTGTAAAAAAGTACAAAAGCAGACAAAACTAGCTTGTTTTTAGGTCTAGTGTCTGTTCTGCTGTCAGCTGTTCCTTCTGGCTGTGAAAAGCCTTCAAACCTCTAACAATTATTTGTGTACTTTGTCAAAATAAAATTTAGATTTAAAAGATATGCCTACTCTATGTAAGGCACTAGACTACAAGTTGGAGGAAGTGTAAGAAATACTGTACAAAATATAGCCCCTGTGCAAGGAGTGACCTTGCTGGCTGGATGACACCTAAGTCATCAGGTCAGCCCTGCCCAGGTAGCACAGTTGGTTAGAGTGTTATCCCAATATGCCAAGGTTGCGGGTTCGATCTCCTCTCAGAGCACAGACAATAAGCAACCAATGAATGCATGGATAGGTGGAATAACAAGTTGGTATTTCTTTCTCTGAAAAAGATCAATAAATTAAAGAAAATAGATGTAAGAGGTACCAGGTCACCACTGTGGTAGGAAACACACATTTATTATTTTAAACTTACCTCTAAGTTTGGAAATAATTTACTTAAAAATATAGATATTGAAATGCTTACACTGTGTTCTGATACACCTTCTTCAATGGGAGTTATGTCTCCCATGAAATTATCAGTCATGTGAGTCTTAGCAGATAAAAGACTGAAATTACTGTTTGAGGAATAAAGTAGGCAGGCCCTTTGACAGCTATCTGCTGTAACCCTCATCTTATTTTTAGGCTTTTACAATCCAGATGGTGTAGGATGTCATAAATCTAATCTTACTAATTCCTAAGGTCACTGAATCTAATTAATAACATCTGTAAAACAAACTGCATTTTAATGTTTTGCTGTGTGTATGAGTACAAAACATTTAGGCATTTTATAAATTGTCACCTTTACAAGGGATACTTGTATATCCACTGGCAAAATCTCTTTCCTGGGTTTCAGCATTACATTTTAGAGATTTTAAAGTATCTTTTGCCTACTCTTTTTCATTTCCATCATCCAGCCGTCCACGTTTATTCCACAAACACTACCTGGCAGTCTCAAAGGCTTCCTTGGTTTCAATTACCATCTATTTGGTAGGTCAGACCTCTCTCCTGAGCTCCAGACCTATATATCTAATGGGCGTCACATTTGGGAGTACTATAAGCACCTCAAATTTAACAGAGACAAAAACAAACTGATCAGTTTTGTTGAAAAATGAGACTTGATTTCCTTAGATGCTTTTTTTTTGCCGTCATCCCTACAATTCCTTTCCTGCTTATATTACACCAATTATGCTTGAACTTCAGCAGTACTTTGTACCACTCTTACGAGATTTTAATGTATGGTTTTGATTTATACATTTTGACTTAACCTATTAGATTTCAGTCCCTTTAAGAGTATGGGCATCCTTATTCCATTTGTCTCCTAACTTTCCCTATGGAAATGTGGTTATTTTTAGTATTCATTCAGTGGATAAATACAACGAAACACATACAGGAATTCTGATGAATTTCTTCGTTGTGCTTTTACTGATCCGTATCTTACACATCTGAGAGCTTTGGGGGTGTACTACCAAATGCAGGAGTACTGTGTTAACTCTTCTCATAATTTAACCCAAAACAAACCAATTCCCTTCCCTGGACATGGAGGAGTACAACCACCACCACCCTTCCTCTCCAATCTTGGTGTGCGCTTCCATAACACCTAAAGCACTGCATCATTTATTTATCTACTGCCCCATTAGGACATGCACTTGTTGAAAGAAACACGTCTGTCTCTCTACCTTCAGTGACTAGTGTCAGCAAAACGGATGGAACTGAGGCCACATAGGCCTCAAGAGAGCATTTACTGCTCTCTAATAGGATTGCGAAGGCCCCCTTCCTGCAGAAACTTCTTTAAAGCGGCCCCTGAATAACTAGGATCTGAAAAGCAACTTCCTTGACTTTCTTCCGGTCTTAAACGCCGCCACTGATATCCCCGAAGGAGCCTCTCCCTCCAGGAAGCCTGAGCAAAGACCAGGTCTCCAACAGAAACACTGAAGTCAAGCCCCACCCCATTCCTGTCCCCACCTTCTCTGCAGAGACGGGACTGGCGCCCCCCATTCTCCGACCCCTGCAGCTGCTAAGCCGCCAGCGCCCAAAGGCTACAGCGCAGGCGCAGCAAGCAAAACAGCAGAGAATCTGCGACTGGCTCTCCAAGCAGACGTCACGCCAGACAAAGAAGGCTCCGCCCTCCTCAAGATGGCGCTGCACTCAATGCGGAAGACGCGTGGGTGCTGGAGCTTCATCCGGGCACTTCACAAAGGACCCGAAGCTGCCCTTGTGCCCCAGGTAATCAAGGCTGGCCCTTCTCCCGCAGGTTTTCCATCCTGCTAGCTCTCGTCTCTCCCCCCTCCTTCCACTTGCTTCTCTCTTCCGATTTCCTCTGCAGACTACCGGGCCGTTACACTCTTATCATCGACCCGCTTAAGACTACCCTTCTGCCCGGAACGTGACGACGTTGTAAGGCTGCGTGGTGACGTAACGCGCCCCTGGTGGGAGGAGCGCATCGCTGCCCGCCCAGTCGGGCTGCCCGCCCAGTCGGGCCGCCCACCTTCTTATGGTCCAAATGCTGTCTTAAGGTCCTCACCGTAACAGCAAACCTAGAGACCGCGGAGAAACTAGCGAAGACATCTTCTTAGGAATCGGGAGGTTTAAACTAGTGCAGCCACTGCAGTCCTCCCTGTAGCAGTGCATTTTCTACTTTGGTTCCCCCTATTTACTCCAAAGTAGATCTGCCGAAATGCATCGTCCTGTCCCGTGCACTGCTGTTACCGTCACTCTCGTGCTGAGAGCATGACAAGGCCTTCACTCTGTCCGTCAGTACTTGGAATTACACGCAAAAGACAAGTGTGCAATCTCAGTGGTAGGCATTTGCGGTGCATCACTTGGGAGCTATCTAATGGGAAGTAGGAAGAAAATAAGATTCTGTGATTACTGGGCGGCTTGCTGGCACCTTTGCATATTCATTGTTGTATTGTGTAGGTGTGAGGATTTTGTATGGTAAGTGGTATCTTGGAAAGAGCATTAGACTTTAAGTTAGGAAACCAGAGGTAGATTTGCCAGCCACTTGCTAGCTGTATGACATGACAAGTCACTTAATCTCACAGGGTTTATTCTCTAGCAAAATGGGTGGAGGGAGGGTTGGACTGGTTGACACTTTGATGTTATTTCAAACTTTGGAAAAATCTATGGCTTCATGATTATGAATCAAAATACAGCAATGAGATTATGAAGACCAAGATTTAAGTTCAACTAGTTTTTCTAATCATTCCATAAATCACTTAATGTTCTGTACCTAAGTTTCTTCATGGATATGAGCCTAACAAGATTCTTGTAAGGATGCAGGATGTTATACTGAAAACGTCTTCATCAACAAAAGAGCTATTTAAATGTTATTTTAAATTTCAGGCAGCAATGTTAGGGAAGAACTGATTCAAATTAGATAAATCCATCAAATACTCCCCTCTTTGAAACTTGAGTGTCTGATTCTGCAGAACCAGAATTGGTTGATTACTATATTTATAGCCAATAGCAGCATGTTAAAAACCTATGGTCTCAAAGTAAGTAAGCCTTAGACCCCAACTTCCTTTCACTGTAACCTCAAGAGCTAAGGATGTCATGACAAATAGAGAATCAAAGAGAAAAAGAAAAGAAACTAGAGCCCTCTAATGATTGCCCAGGGAGGGTAAGGGGACTAAAGTATTATCAGTGTAAAAGAAAGAATTTCTTAAGGATCTATTGTTTTGGTGGCATTTACAAATATGGTTATCTTAAAGTTAATCAACTGTTCTAGATTGTTTCAAGATGTAGAATTTCCAGAACAGATTAGTGCATCCAAACCTTTGATTTAGCTTTGATTAGAATAAGAATTAAATGTGAGAGCATCTTCTAAAGTATAAATCTACACATAGTTTTCAGTTATTAAAAATGATGGTTTGAAGGGCTAACACAGTCTTTTAGAAGACCAATTGAAAAGAGACACAAAATTGCATTAACAGTGTATTTACAATATTATATTTGTAAATAAATATGTAAATATATGCACAGGAAAAAGACTGGAAGGAAACCATTTTTTTCTCTTCATCCTCACGCAAAGATATGCTTATTGATTTTATAGGGAGAGTGAGAGAGAGAGAGACAGAGGCAGAGACAGAGAGAAACATCGATGTGAGAGAGAAACATTGACCAGTCGCATCCTGTATGCACTCCCGCCAGGGATTGAACCTGCAGCATAGGCATATGCTCTGACAAGGGATCAAACCCCCAGTCTTTTGATGTAGGGAACAGCGTTCCAGCCAACTGAGCCACCTGGCCAGAGCCAACCATTCCTTTTTTTGTTTTGCTAGGTTTTTCTGAGCAGTGGATTAAAAATGATTTAAGTTTTCTTCTTTAGGCTTTCCATATTTTTCATATATTCTAAATTGAAAATATATCACTTTTAGACCCAGAATAAAATTTTAAAGTGTAAATCTCCATATAAATCCATAGTCATTAATATCATCTGTGATATTTTAGGTCTCACAGAGATACTTGTCCCACAGTGCTGTTATTAAAATGGCCTTAGAAAATGACTACTAAAAATTTATGGCCACTTTTCCCGTGTGTATCTTCTTTTTCTCTTGAAAAGCTTTCTTTGAAGTCAAAGAGATTTTGTGAACAGATGCAGAAATATGTGAAGGAAGAATTGGATTCTTAAACCAGATGCATTAGACATTTTTATGATATCTCATAACCTTTGTGGAAAACAAAAATTATTTTGCAAGAGAATAGTATAATAGAAAGAAATGTATATGTATCATATGGGTGATTCTATCTAAAACTAAAAAATAGCCAAGTTGCTTGTTACTAGTTTTGGCTGCACAGTTACTCCCTGAGGTGAGAAGCATAAGTGGAGAAGTCCTATCTCCTTTGTTGGAAACTACGATTCCTAGGCGGTTTTCTTAAAAACGCAAAATCTTGGGCAATAAACATGGCATTCAGGGGCCTTTAATTGTCTCAGAGGCAGGCTTTTGCCCCTCAAGGGTAGATATAGACTCAGGTTTGAAATAAAAGTAGGGAGAAAACAGTAATAATGGACTATCAAGCAATAGTCATTTTGAGATGCCTATAATTTATATGAAAACGGTTTATTTTGCCAGGTGTTGCCTGACAGAAAGCTGTTGAAGTCTGACAAGATGAGAGTAGTTGCAGAGTCAGAATGAAGGTCTGACATGTTATGTTTAAATGCTGATGGCATTAGGTAAATAAAAGCCTGTCATCATTAGTCAAACACAGAATTCATACTTCTTTAAATACCAACTTACCGTTTTATTGTGCAAAGAGTGAAATACTGATGGTTAGTAGAGTTTTGCCAGAATGTGTATAATCATTCAGTTGAAATATAGAATGACCCCATTTTATCACACTTGAACAACACGCTTCATTATTCACTGCCCCGATCTGGGTGTGGCCAGTACGAACTCACAGTTTCCACTGTCGACGACTCTAAGCATGGCCACTAGGTGAAGGGATTATGCCTGCAGAAAAGTAGACAATGGGAATAAAGGATAGAAAACTGTACTGAATAAAATAAAAAAAAAATCTAAAACCAAAAAAAGTAGACAATGTATTAAATTTCTGACCTTGTATTTATTTCTTACAACAAGGCTTTTGAAAAATTGCTCATTTAAATTTTTTTAAAAATAATTTTAGATTTACAAAGTTGCAAAATTTGTTTTTATTTATTTACTTATTTTTATTGTATTTTAACGTTACCATTTATCCCCCTTATGCCCTCCTTCCCCCACCCCCACCGTACTGTTGTCCATGTCCATGAGTCCTTTTTCCTTTTTGCTCAATCTCTCCACCCCTGTGCTGTCATCCTGCTGTCTATTTGTGAGTCTGTCTCTGTTTTGCTTGTTAATTCAGTTTGTTCATTAAGTTCCACAACTGAGTGAAATCACATGGTGTTTGTCTTTCTCTGACTGGCTTATTTCACTTAGTATAATGTTCTCCAGGTCCATCCATGCTGTTGCAAAGGGTAAAATTTTCTTCTTCTTTTTTTATGGCCGAATAGTATTCCATTGTGTGAATGTCCCATAGTTGTTTTAACCACTCATCTACTGATGCACACTTGGATTGCTTCCATATTTTGCTGACTGTAAATAACGCTGCAGCGAACATAGGGGTGCTTATGTTCTTTCAAATTAGTGTTTTGGGTTTCTTCAGATATGTTCCCAGAAGTGGGACAGCTGGGTTGAAAGCTAGATCCTTTTTAATTTTTCAAAGTACCTCCACACTGCTTTTCACAGTGTGGAACAATGTGCATTTCCACCAACAATGCAAAGGGGTTCCCCTTTTTCCACATCCTTGCCAGCATTTGTTATTTGTTCATTCATTGATTATAGCCATTCTGACCGGTGTGAGATGATAACTCATTGTGATTTTAATTTGCATTTCTCTGATGATTAGTGACATTGAGCATCTTTTCATGTTTATTGGCTAGCCCTATGTCCTCTTTGGAGAAGTGTCTATTCGAGTCCTTTGCCCATCTTTTAATTGCATTGTTTGGTTTTTTGGTGTTGAGTTTTATAAGTTCTTTATAAGTTTTGGATGTTAACCCCTTATCAGATGTATTGGTGAATATGTTCTTCCATTTTGTGGGTTGTCTTTTTATTTTGTTGCTGGCTTCCTTTGCTGTGCAAAAATTTTAGTTTGATGACGTCTCATTTGTTTACTTTTTTCTTTTGTTTCCCTTGCCTGAGGAGATAATATTAGATAAAACATTGCTATGAGCAGTGTCTGAGATTTTACTGCCTATGTTTTGTTTCAGGACTTTTATGGTTTCAGAGCTAACATTTAAGTCTTTAATTCATTTTGAATTTATTCGTGTGTGTGGTGTAAGGAAGTGGGTCTAGTTTCATTTTTCTGCATGTACCTGTCCAATTTTCCCAACACAATTTATCGAATAAACTGTCTTTAGCCCATTGTATGTACTTGCTTCCTCTGTAAAATATTAATTGACTAAAAAGGTGTGGGTTTATTTCTGTGCTCTCTATTCTGTTCCATTGATCTGTGTATCTGTTTTTATGTAGTATCATCTGTTTTGAGTACCATGGCCTTATAGTATAGTTTGATTTTTCGGTAGCATAATTCTTCCAACTTTGTTTTTCTTTCTCAGGATTGCTGTCACTGTGCAGGGCCTTTTGTGGTTCCATATAAATTTTTGAAATATTTATTCTAGTTCTCTGAAGTATGTCATTGGTATCTGGATAGGAGTTCTGTTGAATCTATAGACTGCTTTGGGTAGCATGGACATTTAATGATGTTAATTCTTCCTACCCACGAACATGGTATGTGCTTCCACTTATTTGTATCTTCTTCAATTCTTTCTTCAGTGTGATGTCATTTTATGAGTACAGGTCTTTTACATCCTTGGTTAGGTTTATTCCCAGGTATTTTATTCTTTTTGAAGCAATTATGAATAGGATTGTTTTCTTAATTTCCCTTTCTGATAGTTCATTATGGTATATAAAAATGCATCTGATTTCTGCTACTTTGCTGAACTCATTTATCAATTCTAGTAGTCTTTGGTGAAATCTTTGGGGTTCTTTATGTGCAATATCATATTATCAACAAATAAAGGCAGTTATACTTCTTCCTTTCCAAGTCAGATGCCTTTTATTTCTTCTTCTTGTCTGATTGCTATGGCTAGGATTTTCAGTACTGTGTTGAATAAGAGAGGTGAAAGTGAACAACCCTGTATTGTTCCTGAACTTAAGGGGAACACTTGTAGTTTTTTATGATATTGGCAGTGGGTTTGTCATATATGGCCTTTATTATGTTTAGGTATGTTCCCTCTATTCCCACTGTGCTGAGAGTTTTATCATAAATGGGTGCTGGATTTTATCAAGTGCTTTTTCTGCCTCTATTGATATGATCATATGGTTTTTATCCTTCATTTTGTTTATGTGGTATATCACATTTATTGATTTGCAAATGTTGTACCAGCCTTGCATTCCCAGAATAAATCCTCCTTGATCATGGTGTATGCGCTTTTTGATGTATTGCTATATTCTGTTTGCTAATATTTTGTTGAGGATTTTAGCATTTATGTTCTTCAGGGATATTGGCCTATAATTTTCTTTTTTTGTTGTATCTTTATCTGGTTTTGACATTCGGATAATGTTGGCCTTGTAAAATGAGCTTGGGAATCTTCCCTCCTCTTGAACTTTTTGAAATAGTTTGAGAAGGAAAGGTGTTAGTTCTTTATTGAATGTTTGGTAAAATTCACCTGTGAAGTCATCTAGTCTAGGACTTCTGTTTGATTGGAGTTTCTTGATTACTGCTTTGATTTTATTAGTTTAGTTGATGTTCCTGTATACCACTCACCAATGTTCCTCTTACATAATCATAATCCATTGATGAAAGCCAAGAACTTAACTTGTACAGTACTAGCTACTAACCTAGTATTTCATATTTCACCAGGTCTCCCATTAGCCTCTTCCTGGTCCAGAACCAACTCCAGGATCACATTCTGCATTTAGCTGTCACGTCTCCTTCGATGCATAGCATTTCCTTAGTCTTTCATGACCTTGGCACTTTTCAAGAAAATTGGTCAGTTATTTTGCAGAATGACTCTCAGTTTGGGCTTGTCTGATGTTTTCTTGTGATTAGACTAGGTTATGTATTTTGGCAAGAATACTGCAAGAGATATTTTTCATAATGAGGCTTTAAGGCAGATATTAGCATCTTTTATTTTTTATTATTTTTTTAATAATCCTCACACAGTGATATAGTTATTGATCTTAGAGAGAGAGGTGAAGAAGGTAAGAAAGAGAAACATCAATATGAGAAAGAAACATCGATCGGTTGCCTCCTCTACACACCCTGACTGGGGATGGTACCACAACCTAGGTATGTGCCCTGACCAGGGATTGAACCTGAGACCTTTTGGTGTATGGGATGACGCTCCAACCAACTGAGCCATGGCCAGGGCAGCATCCTCCTTTCGATCATGAGGGAGTAAGCTTTAATTAAGTAACTTGCCTAATGTCACAAAGCTAATTAATTCGGGAGTTAGGATACTAAAATTTACTATTGGGATGTTGTTCCATATTTCGAATTTAGTTATTGTAGGTGTGTGATCTAATGACATTAAAATGAAGCAGTGTCCCCAGTGATTTTACCCTTAGCTCTTCTCTGCCACGTACTGTCCGTTCAACATGCAACATGAGCTAACTAGCATGGAGAGCTATCAGGACCTGCTCTAGCTGTCTGGAATTTTGCTAGATGATATCTGCCAGTGTGATCAGTCTCTTCATCTCTCTGTGCTTTTCTTGAATGGTAAGTGAAGGTGTTGTATGGATCCGCTCTGAAGCTCCTTTTAAGCTCAGTCAGTCCAGGAGTCCATTTGTTTGAAGTGCTCTGTAGAGTCGGTTTTCCTTGTGAACTGACTTAGCTTATTAGAAACAATAATATTTCAATTTTTAAAAATATCTTTGAGTAGCTAATAAAAACTGATGGTAACTGCTAGAACTATCAATGAGGAACAGTAGATAAATGCTGAGGAATTATGCCAGCCAGTATTACGGCAGCTGTGGCCAGAAAATGCAGAGGAGTGTGAGGCTGCTGACCCCACATCCTTTCTCAGCATACCTGTTGCATGACTGCAGGTTATAGAACTGTCTGCGAGCCTTGCACAAGTATATATTTATACCTGTATTTAAGCGCCCCCCACATACACATCCGTATGTCTTTCAGAAAAAGAACTAACATTTAGCTAGTGCTTGCTATGTGCTAATAATGCCTTGTACTGTGTGCTATACATCTTTTATATTTTTTACTTCTCACAACAATCCTGTACATATTATTTTACCCATTTTATAAAAAAGGAAACTAAGGCACTAAGAGATTAGCTCACTTTCTCAAGTCACAGAGCAAGTAAATGGCCACACCAAGATTCAAACTCAGCCTTGCCTAAACTTTTCCCACTTGACCAATAGTGGTCTATTATCTAATACAATCTCAGATGAACCCAGGTTAGACAAAACCGATAAAAGCAGAGCTTTTCTGGTTTAAGGAGTGGAGGAGCAGCTTCAGCCCTGCTGGTTGACCCCTCTACCCACCACCCGCCTTCCACCACACGCCAGGGGCCACACAATCTTGGATGTTTTATGATGCAGGTTGGAAACTACTTCAGCTTCCTTAAATATCTGAGTGAGTTTGATGGCTCTGCAGCATGTGTGATGGATGGGTTAGTTTTAAGGAGCTGCCCTGTAAATGAGTAGTTGGGGAGTATTTACTTTGATATATATGTATTTTATCAGTGAAATGCAACATATAATCTATTTATCTAAAGCTGCACAAGTACTTAAGATAATAGCAGTCCATTTTTTTTCCTTTCTTCTTTCTCTCCAAACACAGCTCGCGTCTGCATGGTGTGCTGATCTTTGTGCATGCACAAAAGTGATTTTATGGATTCCCTCAGTCGCTATTACAACTCCTTGGCCTCTAGCCTCAAGAGCACTTACTCCAGGTCTGCTCTTGATTCCATTCTCCCAGCACCACTCAGGGGTCAGGAATTTCTCTTCTAGAGACTGCAACATGAGGCCTAAGCCTTCTTCCTGAATATCCACAGGACAGATATACTCATTTAGAGTGGAAGCCGCTCTGCCAGTGTGAGACACTAGATGCAGAGAGATAATTTATAGGCACAGGGATGATCCATTGGCTCCAGCTTGACTTAATTTAACTCTGCTCAGGCGTTTACAGTTTGCTCTATATATCATTTCTGAGCAATACTCTTTTATTCCCAGTTGGAGGCTTAACACTTTTTCTTAACTTCCCTGCATACGGAGCGAAGCAAGGTCATATCTAGGTCTTCTCACTGCCCCATCATCTGAGTTCTATTGGTCCTCCAGTCATTTATCAAAATTTACCTATAGCCCTGGCTGGTGTGCCTCAGTGGATTGAGCGCTGGCCTGCAAACTGAAAGGTCACTGGTTCGATTCCCGGTCAGGGGACATGCCTGGGTTGTGGACCAGGGGTCCAGCGGCAGGGGTGCAGGAGAGGGAACTGATGTATCTCTCCCACATTGACATTTCTCTCCCTCTCTTTCTCCCTCCCCTCTCCTCTCTCTAAAAGTAAATAAATAAAATATTTTTAAAATATTTACCTATAGCTCTCTTTTTTCTAGGCATACAGTTTTCCTTGCATCTATTGAACCTACTCTGATTGGCTAAGGGACTGCCTCTTTGACTGCCCCTTTGTCTCCTAAAAGCAGAGTGAAGCCACCCTGATTTCTAATGCTTGGAGATTCTCACAACTTCTGCTTCACCGTCCACTGCCCTCTAGGCTGAACAGTGTGCAGGGATGTCAGTGTGTCCTCCTCATTCCTGTCCTGGTGTTGTGGCTGGGACTCATTACAGGGCCGGGCAGCTCCCCGTTTGTAGAACTCTTGAATGGATGCCCTCGGTTATGTGGCTGCTTATCCCAGGTTCTTGGTCTGATATTTGTAGCTATTTCATGAAGGTATTTGAAAGCATAAAATGAGAGAACATGTCTGGCCTTGTTCAACATTTTCAAGTGGGGTCTATTATTTTCGCTAATAATAATACCCTCTTCTAAAATAGCACTTCGTCGTTTCCAAAACGCCTCACGTGGTCTCATTAACCTTCGTTAGATTATACAAAGTTTCACTGTTTAGTCATCTAAAATATTTAGTTTCTGATTAAATTTTCATTGTCTTTATTTCTTAAACCAGTTTTATAAGATGGTGAATTTAAATAAATGAGTATCAGTATTCTTTAAAGATTTAGTGCAGTGGATATTATTGTTTTTTATTTGTACTAAAATTAGTTGAATGCGTGCTGTATTTGGGGGCCCTGTTGCAGGTTCAGTCATTACCAATGTGCTGCTGTGGGAGCGACACCAGCCCACATCTGTTGGGTGCTCACCACGTACCGAGCCTGGTTTTCAGTACTTGCCGTATTTTAGCTCATTTAATCCTCATAACCAAGATGGGAGCTAATATTAGTCCCATTTTGTAGGTGAGGATACTGAGAGACTAAAGGACTCACCCAAGGTCATTTAGCTAGCACGTGTGAGAGCCACGATGTAAACCCAGGTCATCTGATGCCAACCTCTGTACACGGACTATAATAAATAATAAAGTGGCATTAAATTCTGAAACAAATTGCCTGCGATGATATGCTGATAACTGCTTTGCACCTTTTAAATCTGTCCCAGGAAGGCCACTTACGTATCTCACCACAGTGACACACGGAGTAGCAACTATAAATCACCCTTGTTGTTGCTGTGCCTACAGTCTTGTTTGGCTCGGTGAATTATGGGAACAGAGCAAAGCTGTCTTGTAAATTTATCTCCATGTCTCTATTTGGCTACTGCCACTAGGATTACCCTGTGTAAAATAAGGTCTTTTAACACATGAGTCCCAAGGTGCATGTAGGAAGTTCTGTTTACACACAGTCTATAGCTGAAAGGTCAACCTGTGCACAGCCCCGCAGGCGGAGGGGAAGTGGTGAGTGTTGAAGCTGATGGATGGCCGGGGACCACTATCTAGGGCCTAATTGGGATTTATGGCTAGAGTACTTTCTTCCAAAGTAGCAGAGGTGCAAAGTGGGAAGATGGGAAAGATGAAAGTAATTAGTGCTGTGGGCCGTTTCAGCAGGGGATAAGTAAGAATTTTATTCTAAAGGATTCTCATTCCAAAGGGTTCTTAAAGGGGTCTGTAATTCACTACTTAAATTAAAGTGAATTATCAATTAGTGCATTAATTAGGGTGCTGTTCAGGCTTTCAAATGAGCGATGTTGAACAGTTTATTTTATATACCAGACAGAGGGCTCCTCACGAACTGTTTCTTGTCCTCCCCGTGAACAGAGACTTTGCATGGGCCCTTCCCCTTCATATTCATTCAGCCCCACGCTTCACTCACTGTGTTGCTCTAGGCCCCTTTGGGGAAGCAGGAGAATGTAATGGTGAAGGGAAATGGAGCTGTTTCCTCGAAGCCCCGAGTTGGATTCCTCTCCTCCCGTGGGAGAATGGTCTAAGCAGCTAGTTCATAAATTTGGGAGAATAGAGAAGAGATCTCTTGGGCTGGAGTAAGTGTGCAGGATAAAGGTGGAGTCCCGAGGGAGATATTAAGAACCAGACTGTGGAGCCCTTGCCAATTCTGGGGAGAGAGCCAGGTTGGCGCTCTGTAGATACTAGTTACCTGGCCATCGTGGTTGTGGAGGAAAATCCTCCTTTGCAGGTAGCTTTGGCTTCTCCAGGGGCTGGCAACTTTCCAGCCACCTCCCCTTCCTGCCCCCCGTGCCACCAAGCTGTGAAACTCCGTAACCTAGAGAAGCACGTGTCGAGGAGGATAAATGGTCACACGAACATTATACTTGTCATTTTAAAATTGACTGGCGGGTCACTAAGAGGAAGTGTGATAAAGCAGAAGGTGTGTGAGTTCGGGGATCAGACGGGCCGGGCTCCACCACACACTAACTGTGTGTTGCCCGCCAAGTTATTTGACCTCACCGAACCTCAGTCTTCTCATCTGCAAAGTAACAATAATAGTACATTGCAGGAATTTTATATGGATTTGAGATCCTGCCCTGTATATCTTGGCCAGGGCACAGCACTTAGTGGGCCCTGTGTGCCTGATTATCTCTTCATTTATGTATAATTCAACTCAATAACCTTTCTCTCCTTCACCCTTACCAACTGTAATAATTCTTTGATTTCCCCCATCTCCACATTTTTCTGCTCTACCTGCCCCCCACCAAAAAAAAAAATCAGTCTGACCAGACTAATGTCCCCAAAGCAGAGCTCGGATTATGTTGTTCCCTTGCTCAGAAACTTTGGGGGCTTCTCATAAAGTTCAGACTCCTTAGGACCCCATATGCAAGACCTTTCACCATCCAGGCCTAAACCACCCTGCAGGCCTTTGCTGACTTACATGGGTCTCTGGCGTGGGGTTCATGGAACTGCCAAGTTTGCTCAGAGCCATACCCTTCTACTTCTTTGTTAAAACCATTCTCTCTTCTTGGAAATGCTTGTCTTCCTGTGCTTATTAGTACTCCACTATTCTTTAAAAACAAGACAAAAAATGACAAAAAAAATAACAACAAAAACCACTCATATGTAGGTTCCAGAAAACTTTGTTCTGAAGCTGAAAATGATTGCTTACATTTTGAAGTTTTATAGGGCTTTGTACTTTTCTTATAGAAATGAACACACCCTTCCTTATATTCTATCTGTTTTTATAGGTATTTGCTTTAGGAAAGACGGAGAACATGCTCTTGTTTTACTTAGACCTCTCTGTGAACACCCCAGCAGGAAACAGTTTGGAAAAGACCTTGTTTCGCAGGCCTAGGCTTAGGCTGCCCTTCAGCAGGCGGACTCACCCGGAGGACGTACCTGGCCACCTCCTCTAGCGAAGGGTGGGCAGGAAGGGTTCTTTCTGTTGCACCTCAGCTGTGATAACTATACGTGTGAGAAAATGAGGTATTACTTAAGTCTTTGCCATATTAATTCCTGTTTCAGAAAGATCTCAGTAAATATTTATTGAGTTAAAGAATTCAGTGAAAAATAAAACCAACGAGATAAGAGAAAGTACATACCATTGGCATTTAGCGTATTGTTCAGTTTAAACCATACATTTTGTGCATATTTTTAAGTAGTTAATTACAGAAGATGCTCAGTGTTTGCTAGAGTTAAAAGTGATCTCATTATTGCCTCAAATATCCAGAAGATTGGGACATAATACCAATTTTATTGTACTGGTTTTCCAAGCAGGCTGTGAATTTTCATGCTAGCCCCAATTTTATTTTTCACATGTGTAACTAACTATACTGGAGTTTTCTACCTCTATATATTATACTAAAGCTTGTTACCTCTGTGTATAGAGAAGTACAGGATTAAGAATTAAGATGAGAAGATTTTATTTTGAGGATAGTTTTGCCTCAAGAGACTGGTTCGATAAATGTGCCATATTATCTATACAACAACTGATGTAGTTTTGTTTTTATACTCAAGAGTATTCTTTAGCTCATGAAAGAAATTAAAAGTTCACTTGTATCAACTTTGCCATTTTTTAAAAATCAGTGTGTGGTTGCCTCTTGTGTGCCCCCTACTGGGGACCTGGCCCGCAACCCGGGCATGGGCCCCAACTGGGATTCAAACCAGCGACCCTTTGGTTCACAGGCAGACACTCAGTCCACTGAGCCACACAAGTGAGGGTGCCATTTTTCTTAATTGTTTATTTTAGGTCCCTTTAAAGCAACATGTCAAACCATGCCTAGCTCCTCTGCTATACAGACATTGACATGTTCAAAACCCTAAGTCTCATTGCACTGTTACACTGTGTCAACAGTAAAGCCACTTGTAAACTTTCAGCCTAATGCTATTGCATTTTTCTTCGCACCATGATAAGAGTGGAGTAGTGTGAATTAGGCAGAATTTATATCTACGTTACAAAGAACTTATATTTTCTTCTTTTAAAATGGTAGTTGGTAAGGAAATTTTTATTGTTATGCTTGCTTACCAGTTTATCATTTACATGTTTAGTAAAACCTGAAATCAACCAAGCACAATCAGGAAACTGCCACAGAATGTCAGCTCTGTTAGAAGAGGTGTGATTGTAGCATCTTCCTGGTGAGTCTATGCCTACAGTGGCCAGATGTCTAGTTAAATCAAGGACCAGTTGTACCCATGAATCTTTTAAATGTCTTGGAAGTTCCAATGTGTCAGCATCCACGTGACACTCCCCACGTTGTTTTTCACATTCTAAAATGGACCAGAAATTCTTTGGCAGACCATGTGTCCTTAATTTTGATTGGGAATATATTAACATATCTATGGCTCAAAGAGAGACAGCTTATCCTCTCATCTTATTTTTCTGTCTAAATAGCAGACTCTTTGGTCGGGCCTCCATGAACCTGTCTTCTTGAAAGTCAGATGCCCTCCTGTAGACTAACCATGTGGAGGGAGGATCATCCAGCTTCCATTTGGAGCACATGTGAGAAGGGATAGGGAGAGAGAGGAATGTCTCTTCAAAAAGAAGTAACAAAGCCATGACCACTGACGGGATTACTGTCAGCTGAATAACACTTAAATTTGTTTTTAACACAGAGAGATCATCAAGAAAAGCATGTCAAGTGGAAAACAATTTTTTTTTAAAAATCAGGGTTTTTTTAAGCCACAATAGGCTCAAACTTGGAGAGAGACCAGAGCTGAAGAATTCCAAACAGAGACAGAGGTGAGAGAAGACTCACTGGAGTATGGAGCTAAGGGTCCTAAGGGGTAGAGAATTTCAAAGAAAAAGAAATGACGAATAAGGTAGTGGTATAGTATGACAAAGATGAAAAATTATCCATTAAAATTTACAGTTGGTTTATCACCAATGATATTAGCAACAGCAAAGTTGTTAGAAAAGTTATAGGTGTAGGGCTGTAATCGCAGTGAGATGAGAGGTGAGGAAGTGAGGACCAGCCTTTTGAGGAGGCTGAATGAGGCAAGTGTCCAAGAGGGTGAAGGGAGCTAAAGAATGGCCTGAGCAGGTGAGTTTTTTGGAGGTAGGGTCTTTTAGGATGGAAAAGACTTGAGGCTGCGCATGGTTATAGGAGCCAGTAATGATGGAGGGGCTGAGGGTATGGGAAAGAGATGGAAAGAAATTGAAGAAATGCAATCCAGAGCAAATGATTGAACACAAGGAGAGGCAGATCAACTCCGAGACTGGGAAAGAAGGGTAGAGATGGCGGTGGGTCTAGATCAGTTTGCTAAGAATGGGACAGGAAATCTAGAGACTCCAAAACCGATGGTATAATCATCTCAGGGGGCCTAAGACACAAGGCCCCCTGGAATAGGTTATAGGTTTTAGTGCATGGACTCTAAAGTCAGACTGGGCTCAAATCCGGGTTCTTCCACGTGATAATTAAATGTCCTTGGGCAAGTTACTGAACCTCTCTGTGCCCATTTTTCTGCATCTGTAAGATGAATTATAAGTTAAAAGCTAGAACTCTGTAGCCAGACTACCAGGGTTTGGAGCTAATAAACCCCACCACTTAAACCCCTGCCTAGCAGCATGTCCTGAGCAGGGCAACTCAACCTTTCTGTGCCTTCGTTTCTTCATCTGTAAATCAGAGACAGTTACAGTGTCTATCTCAGAGGTTGCCGTGAAGAGTAAACAAGTTAATATTTAAAGGTGTCTACAACTGTACCAGGTACATCGTGAGCACTATAAAGTTTTTGAAAAGGGTTCAGTAAGCAGTGTTGAGATTCGAGGGTCTAATTGGGATTAAAAACCATACATTAAATTAGTAGGGAGATTCTGCATAGTTTGAGATTTTTCACCAAGAGTGCTCAGCTATCATGATGTGTAAGTGAAGAATGGATTGTCTAAGCCTTGATCCAGGCTCGGAGATTTTGCATGGCTGTAGGGACAGAATGACCAGGGGACATTGGGTGGCCAATGAGAGTATGGTCCAAGTGACTGACCTTGGGGCCAGCCTGCGGAGGGAAGAAGAGGGGATAGATAGGGACTGCTGCACCAGGAAAAAACGTTCAAGTCAGAGGCTATGATTTTCTAACTGAGTTTGGAGAGCAGGTATAGTGGGACTAAGCATGAAAGAGTTGAAAGGTGGAAGGTTGTAGATTGAGTAGAATGTCACATTTATGATTTCAAAAAAAGGGAGAATTTTGGGTGCTAACAAGGTCCTGGGTATGATGGTGGGAATAGGTGGGTGAGGTTGAAGAGATCAATCAAAAGAATGGAATGCTAGTGTATTGGATGGAACGTCTGTCTGATAACTGAACTGTTCTTGGATAAAGGGAGTTAGGTAGGAAGCGAGTGTCCTAAGCCTTTTAGTCGATTTAGGAGAGTATTCAAGAGGTGGGAAGATGACAAAGTCAACATCTAAAGAAATATCAACATCAACCCTTCTCCCATTTGTGTAGTCACATAAGACACATTGGGCCATTTGTACCCAGTGTCCCCCGAACTATTAAAAGACCATGTTCAGTGGTGTATTATTTGGGTCTCTCCACTGATGAGCTCTGTCCTCATCTTTAATTCATGGGTATGATAGGTTGTGAATATTGTATATGCATTGATACAGTCAACAGATATGGAACACTTACTATGTGCCAGGTATTGGAGATAGACCAATGAAAAGAATCTTTCATTCCAGAGGGAGATACAAATACTAAACAAGTAATTGAAATATATAGCATGTTAGATGATAGTAAGTGGTATGGAGAAAAAAATAAGCAGGAAGAGGAGATGGGGACTGTCAAGGGCTCTTGCAGTTTTAAACTGGGTGCTCAGCAAAGGTCTCCAGACATGAAGGTGATGAGAATACGTACAAGGTGGATACTGGGGTAAACAGAGGAAACAAGATGGGTAGGCCTGAGGTGGGGGCTAACCTGGCATGTTTGAAGACCAGCAAGGAGGCTGGGGAAGAGTGAGCATTTCCTTTGTTTAACACATACTGTGTAGCACTTACCGTGTTTTGGACGCTTTGATAAATACTTTGCAAATATTAACTCATTTAATTCTCATATGACCGTATAAAGCAGTGCTGTTATGAGGTCCATTTTACAGATGAGGATCTGTAAAACAGACCCTAAGTGACCTGTCACAGGAGCGACAAAAGCTACCTAGCTAGAAGGGGCGGGAGCCAGTGTCCTGAACTTGGGTCGGTTTTGCATCATGCTGCCCATGGTGGTGGTGGTGGGGCACGAAGCCGGAGGGCCAATAGGAAGGTGGAAGTGAGGGAGTCGATTGTACAGAGCTTCAGAGACAGTTGTTAAGATTTTGTCTTTTACTCAGATTGAGTTGAAAAGCCACTGAAAGGCTTTGTTTGGAACAATGGCATGATCTGTTGTAGGTTTTAAAGCCTCACTCTAGCTGTTATGTTAAAAAAAAAAATAGAATAGAGGAGCAAAGATGGAAGCAAGGAGACCTGTTAGGGGCTAGTACAGGATTTGAGCAAGAGAGGCTGGTGGCTTGGACTTTGATGAGTAGTCAAGGTGGTTTCATGAGAAGTGGTCAGATTCTGGGTATTTACTTTTTTTAAGTATGTAGAACCAACAAGTTTTTTTTTTTTTTTATTGAGTAGATGTAGGATGAAAGAAAGGAAAAAGTCAAGAATGATTCCCAGATTTTTGGCCAAAGCAACTGGCAGAATTAAATGAAAAAAGGAATAAATAAAACTTTGGTGGGGGTAGATCAGGAGTTGAGTTTTAGACATGTAGAGTGTAGATGCCTATTGAACATCTAAGTGGCAGGTAGGCAGTTAGATATGAGACTGAGCTCAAGAGAGAGGTCTGGACAGAGAAACAAAAAGATTGGGTGTGATCATCTAGGCAGTATCTTTAGCGAAAGAGAAGATGTCCAAGCTGAGCATTCCAACAGTAAGAGATTGGGATGATGAAAAGAACCAGCTTAGATAGTGGTAGCCAGAGAAATGGAAGAAAAAATAGAAGGTGACATCCTGGAAGCCAAGTGAGGTAGACATTTCTTAGATGAATTCATCCGTTTCTCTGCACACACATAGACACACCCATGTGCACCCACCCACACCACATAGCATATATGAAGAGAGAATGGTTACGATACCGGCTGCCTTTATTCATTTATTGTCATAGTCTCTTTTTGCAGGCAAATTTACTTAGGAAGCCAGATTACTAAATAAGGTAGCTTGATAGGTGTGGAATCAGAGCAAGGGGTGTTCATCGAATCACCTCATTGGCTAGTGTAATCAAGTTAGGATCACCCAGAGCGCCATCTCCATTATCAGACTCACTCCTTGGGTAGCGCAGTGCTGGCTTGTGTTATAGTACCGTTTCCCTTGGTCAGCTCTGTAAACACATGGCCAAGGTTTTTCCATTAGAGCTTCTTTTTCTAAACTTCCACCCATCCAGGGGGCCTAGTCTTTCCTTAGATATGTTAATGTACCTCATCTTGTTTCTATTAAGTCTTATTCTAAGAGTTCTTATCCTTTTTTGGCGGGAGGAGGAGTCACTACTTCCTTTGATTAAAATGTGGACCTTCTACTTAGAAAAATATATACATAAACTCTCAGAACCTTGTGTACAATCTCATCAACCCAGGTTAGGAACTCCTTCTTTAAATTCCCCTCTCTCTGTTTTGCTGACTCACAGGAGTTAAACTTGTTCCCTTCTTTCAGATATTGAGCCCTCCTCCTTACGTGCCTCCTCTACCACTTACTCATTACAAAGCCTGTCTTATGATCTACACCATAGGACTTTCATATGAAATAGTTTTATAATGAGACATTTATAAATGGTACTTTAATAAGTCTGGAGAGTGAGATAGACCTTCATACCTTATCGCTTCCTGCACAAATGGCTTTATAGTGAAGTCCGAGTCTGTGCTTATCCAGTAGCACAAATGTGTATGGTTCATGCTAGCCAATTTGAAATTCAGCTTTCGGGGGGATGTGAGAATCTTACTATAAGATGCTGCTGCTAAAATGTTTAGGAATATACACACACACACACACATACACACGTATAAAAGTTTTAGAGGAATATTAAAAATATTTGCCTGAGGTGGGGGAAAGCTGTTCAGAATGTTAAGAACAAAACATTCATCTGAACTTCACAGAAAGTATCATGAGAGCTTTTCGTTCCCTCCTTAATTTAAAATGCATTTTAAAAACCTGCAAAACTGTAATAAAAAAAAGGAAAAGGAAAAGAAAGTGTCATGAGTGTCAGTGATTAGAACTGATCAGATATTTGGCTGTCCTTTTCAACCAGAAGATGGATTTGAACCAGATTACCACATCCATGCTTCAGTTTTGAAGAGAGGGGGTGGGGGGAGCCAATTATTTGTCTCTTTGTTCAAAGGCCTTTTTTGTATTGTAGATCCCTGAAAAGCTGGTAGAGAAGCCAGCCTTTCACATCCATTAAGGTTAACCCTGAAACTGTTGAATTTGATCTCTTCCATTTGCCATCTGGATACAGTAGAGAAAGAGCTATTCTGCATTGGGTTGCTGGACACCATCCAGAAAATAATATGTCAGGGGCATCAAAGGCTTGAGGCACTTGGTCCAGTCTGTCTAATGATCACAGGCAGGGTCTGCTCTCCAGTTTTGCTCTGTGTGTGTGTGTGTGTGTGTGTGTGTGTGTGTGTGTGTATCCATATCCCAGTAAAATAGATCATAAGGATTACTGCCAACTTGTCAAAGCTAGGATTCTTCCATCATAGACTTCAAAAAAAGGAAGGACCAGGTTTTAATTGGGCAAGGCTTGCTCTCCAAAACTGAGGAAGCTCCTTCTCATTCCAATCTTTCCCCTTTCTTACGGAGAGCACTTAATGTGAGGAAGATTTTAATTCCTAGATGGTTTCAGCCCACACCCAATTGCCACATTTCAAGTCTCCTTAAACTTGACCTCATTTAGAATTGTGTTCCTTACCCTGTGTATGAGTGGGCCCAGTATCTGGCCAGCTATTGGCCAGGCTGGCAGCTGCCCAGGAATCTGACAACCACATCTCATTATTCACACCAACTGGAGCCAATTGTGGCTGGATTTTTTTTTCTTTTCATTCTGTTATTTTAAAATGTGGATAGGAAGCAAAAGCAAGCAATGGCATGTCGTTTGGTCTCCTCTGGGATCGGGGAGGAGCCTTGCATAATAAGACCTGTAATACCAGGGAGCATATGGCTGTGTTTTAAGGTAGCTGGAGGCCATCTAACTCTAACTCCGACAAAGCAGGCTTTGGTGGGGGTCTTTGCAGGATGTACTTAGGGATGAATTTATAGCTTCTGCAGTGGCTAAAGTCATAGGGCCATTGCCGTTTTATCCCTTGCACGGAGATGGGATGGCAGGAAGAGTTGCCAAACCCTAACCATGAACATTATTTTTCTTTGTGGACAGGAATGAGCCTCAAGCTACACCCTAAATACTGGGGAATCTCCCAAATCTTTCATACTGACCCCGGAAGCTGGAAGAACCCCTGCTGGGTCCTGGCCAGTTCACTGCCGGAAGTGTTGTGGACAGCGGCACACCAGCTTTGTACTTTTTCCAGTTCAGCCAGTCTTACCACTCCGCTCCAAACTGTTACCGGCCATACTCCCATCTTGTCGTTCAGGGACTTTACCCTGAAAATCTTCCCCCTCTTCTTTTACCTCTTCAGATATCCTGGTATTGGGAAAATCAAGTAGTATTTGCCCTGGCCAAGCAGCTCAGTTGGTCAGAGCATCATCCGGACACGCTGAAGTTGTGGGTTCGGTCCCTGGTTGGGAGACGCACGGGGGACAACCAGTGGGTGCACGGATGAGTGGAGCAGCACATTGATGTTCCTCTCTGTCTCTCTCCGCCTTCCTCTCTCTCTGTGAAAAGTCAGTAAATAAGAAAAATTTTAAGTAGTTCTCCTAGATTAAGAAAACCAAAATCTCCTCCCAACTTAAATCAAGTAAAGCGATGTTGATGGCTTTCAGCAGAAGTCTCCCTGCTAAGCTTTGTGCTATACAGCAGGTCCTCTGATGACGTCGTCTTATTCAACATCGTTTCGTTAGGATGTTGATGAGGTTCCCTAGGAACGCAACTCTTCTGTCGGTTAGCCTACGGTAACACTGGTCATTTCACTTAAAGTCGCAGGACCTGTTGACAATAAGTGAGGACTTACTGTTGCATAGCTTTCAGGCTAGCCTATCCCTTTCCCTATTAATGATCTGTTTTTTAAAAACTAAATTTATTGTGATGACATTGGTTAATAACATTGTATAATTTTCAGGTACACAGAATTATAATTTAACACCTGTGCACTCTATTGCGTGCTCCCAGCTGGAAGGCTAATTTCCTTAGGATATCATATATCTGACCCCCTTTGCCCTCTCCCGATCCCTTTCCTTTCTGGTAACTACCTTATTGTTTTCTGTTTCTGAGTTTGTTTTTGTTTTGTTAGTTCATTTGTTACTTTTTGTTTTTTATGAGTGAGATTATATAGTGTTTGTTCTTTTCCATCTGGCTTATTACACTTAGTATAACACTCTCAAGTCCCGTCATGTCACAAATGGCAATATTTCATCTTTGTTATGGCTGAGTAGTTTTCCATTCTGCGTGTGAGTGTGTGTGTGCATCACATCTTCTTCATCCTGTCATCCATTGATGCACATTTCAGCTGTTTCCATGCCTTGGCCATTGTAAACAATGCTTCAGTGAACACAGGGGCACTTATATCTTTACAGATACGTGTTTTCATTTATTTCCATAGTGTTAACCTGCTCTGAGATCCCCTCCCTCGCTAAAAAAGGAAGGATTGTGATATCAAGTCATTATTAGAGTCAGAATTCCTGGCCCTGCTACCTCCTCTCCAAGTTACTTAACCCATCTGCGTCGTAGTCACCTTATCCACATACTGGGGCTGGGAATAGTGCCTGTGCTGTAGGTTTGTGGTGACAGGGAAGGAATGCGAAGGAAAGAGCCTGACAGGGCCGAGTGCTCGGTCTATGTTTACTGCTGCGGTTGTTGTCATTATTCCATCTACTTTAGTATAAACAAGTCTAGTTATCGTTTTACCTCAAGCAAGTAGTCAGCACTTTAAGCCCTTTATTACTTACCGAGGATGAAAAGATTTTGGGTTCTACTAGGAGAATTTCAGGGATTAGCAAGCAGGAAGGAGCCGAGCAAGGGAAATCCTTAAGATCAGTGTGGCTTTGCTGGCTTTGAAGCTGCAGCGGGAGCGCCGTGTGTTGGGAAGAGCTGAGGCTCCCGATCCCTGCTGGCAGACGCTCCTGCAGTGCCGGCCTTCATTGTCATCCCCTTTGTCTCACCGGTTTCTAGAGCAGGGCCTCTCAGGACGGCCACTCCTCTTCTTCCGTTCGGTTCCTCACAAACTCCTAAGATTTGTTTTAAAAATTATCTTTTATTTTTTGTCCTTTAACAAAGCTTTTTTAAACTGCCATTATCTGTCTGGAGCCCTTTTTAAAGGGTTTTAGGTATCTGCCCTGGCTGGTGTGGCTCAGTGGTTTGGGTGCCAGCTTGCGAACCAAAAGGTCACCGGTTCGATTCCCAGACAGGGCACATGCCTGGGCCACAGGCCAGGTCCCTGGTTGGGGGCAGGCGAGAGGCAACCGATCGATGTTTCTCATGTGTTGATGTTTCTCTCCCTGTCTTCCTGACTCTAAATGAATAAATACAATCTGTAAAAGTTTTTAGGAATCCCCTCTGTGTGAGCTTTGGTGGGAGGCAGCATCCC
Organism: Trachops cirrhosus; assembly: GCA_028533065.1. Classification (NCBI taxonomy): domain Eukaryota; kingdom Metazoa; phylum Chordata; class Mammalia; order Chiroptera; family Phyllostomidae; genus Trachops; species Trachops cirrhosus. Next base: position 13,225,896 of record CM052551.1, on the reverse strand, counting down.
TTCTGCCACAGTGGAAGCCGGAGGAGGGCTTCCTTGGTTTCTCTGCCCTCAGCCAGAATGAGCAAGGCCAGGCACCTGACCCGAGCTCCGGCGATAGGACTCGCCTTACTGACCTGCCTGCCCTGTCCGCTTTCCAGCCTCGTCTCCTGCCGCTCACCTCCCCTCGCTCACTGCACACCAAGAACTCCAGTCTCCCCTCCGTGTAAAGAGATAAAGATGAAAGATAGAAGAAAGAAAAAGAAACCTTCCTGGCAAAATAGTCTGAAGAACACAAGAACGAATAGAATGAGTAGCACTGTGGGGAGGGTCAGTCTTAGAGGGATTTTTCTTTTTAAAACAAAAGACAAGAAAAGATGGTTATCTTCATGGAAATATATGGAGGTCCAGAGTAGAGAAGATACTTCATACTGAACTCAGTGAAGCAAGAACTGTGCCCCCTCATCTGCATGTTTCAGTAACTTTGAGATAGTTCAGGTCTTTCTGTTTAAAACCGGATGACTGCCAACCACGGTGTGTGAGAGACCTGGGGACCTGTGTCAGGAATCCTGTGTCCACTGCGGAAACTGAGCATCGAGATTCCGGATGCAGTAGCAGGGGCCTGTAGTTCCGTAAAAGAGTTTGAAGAGAAAGGAGGACAGGGACCAACATGCTTGAAAAACAAAGGAAAAAGAACTTATTTTTCTATGAGAGTGAAAAGGAATCTGGTGAAGAGACTCAGTCATTCAACAACTCTGTCTGGAGCACCTGTGGTTTGCAGAGGATGTTTCTGTAAGATGAGGCTAGTGAAATTCGACCGTTCACTGGGAGAATTTGTTTATTGTCCTTCAGGAAATACAGCGTGGTCTTGTTTTGATTTTCAATCAGTGACTTAATATTCCAAACTGATTATTTCCTAACAAAGGGAAGTTAAAATGATTCTGGTGCTAAAACATGCATTTCTTTTCAGCTCACCAGTTAACATTAAGATTTGCTGTCTCCTCATTGTGACCAGGGACACCATTAGGACCAAAGCATTTTTCTCTCTGTGGCTTTTGGTGTTTAGGGACCAGCGCGATGGAAGCCCCAGCCTTGAACCACGGCTGCAGCAGGTGAGAGTAGGAGGAACTAGATTTCAAAATATTTTGTTTTAGAAGGTTACTTGTCGTGTTCAAGTCATTACCCAACATCTGATGTTGATTGTGAGATGCTTCATTTATTGTTATTAAAGATTCAGATTTAAGAAACATACACACTTTTCCACTACATTTTCCCATAAATCCCATTTTTTAACTCAACTCAGAACACCCCGATCCTGCAGTGCTCTGCTGTGTTTCAGCCCCTGCTGGGTCAGGGGTGCTCCTGGTGCCCGGTGGGGTGCACACAGTGCGTGTGCTCCAGAAAAGAAGGAATGACCCTGTTTTGTGGGTTAGACACTCTCCCCAGGGGCGGAGCTGAATGTACCCTGTGAGCGCCCTGTGGGTTTGGGAATGCCTCTTCCACAGCGTATTATTAAAATAAAATGTCAGGCAATTATCTCATAAAATTCACTCTGAACCTTAGTGTAAGATTGCTTGCAACTTTTTAAGGGGTTTGTAAAAATAGTTTTTCCTGACATTTTATTATAAGACTAATTTATTATATTGGGACAGATTCAACCAAAATTCCAGTACATTACAAATTGAGAGAAGTGTTCTGAGAGTTGTAGATATTGATGACTAAAAAACGGCCAACACTGGCACGGGGAGCCTGGGAAGGGGTAATTGGAAAATACGCTGCTAGTCACAGTAATGTCCGCCCCTTGTTCCCCTCTCCCCCGGGGCTACTGTGTGCCAAGGACCTTAAGACCAGCCTTCCCGCTCCTGCATTCTCCAAACCACAGATAGTTAGTACTTACTTCTACTTCATTCACATATGTATATTGAACTTCCACCCTGTTGGTATTAGGAATAAAAACATGGCTCTTACCCGTGAGGATTTCTCTGGTTGCAGAGGGTGGTAGACTTGTAGGGAAAGTAAATTACAGAACAACCACGTGCTGTAAGGGAAGAAGAGCAAAGTATTGCAGGTGCTTGTAGGAGGACATAACTCACTTGCCTTGGGATGGTGGAGAAGACCAGAAATATGGGGCAACATCTGAACCAGGTCTTGAGACATAAATTGGAATTAGTCAAGTGGAGAAAGGCAACCAGGCAGAGAGAACTGAACGCACACAGGTTGGAGCTAAGAACGAGTGTGGCTTCTTCAGGGAACTCAGAGAGGCGTACAGTTAATTCGTGGAGGGAAGAGGTGGAGGAAAGAGGCCGCAGCGGGGGACTTGGGTCTTTAGGGACTCGGTGGTGCTGGCGGGTAGGGACCAGCAAAAAAGGTAAAATTGAACCTCCACCTCAGGAACACGAGAAGACTTGTAAAATACACGAATCATCTGCAAGGGCGCTGGGCTATTATTTCCTGCAACAGTGGTTTTAAAAAATTCTCAAGATGGAGAACAGAGAAAGTCGCTTTAGTATAACTGAACTACTGACATTTCCGTAGCATCATCTCACGGGGGTGGGGGGGGCTGGAGGGGGGGCGGCAGGGGGCGGGGGCCCCGCCTACACAGCAGCCCCGTTGCACGCACTCGGGACTCGCACGTCTCTCCTCTTCGCTGCCTGGTGGTTCGGACGCCAGCATTTGCGGTCACTTTCTCAGTGATTATTCGGTAGGGCTATCAAAAACAAAGGTCAGTGTTGTTTTTCCACAAAAATGTCGAGAGCTTGCCGAGGTGGCAAGCAGTCATGTCACTCATGGTACTGAATATTCTGTGGTTAATAATTATTCAGTGTGCAGTGATTTGTCATCTAAGTCGATGAAAAAAATGTGCTTTCAAGCCATCCGATTGAAACTGTTGAAAAGGAGAACAATATTCTATTATTTATTTTAACTATTTTATGAATTATTTTACCTACTAAATTATCTTCACTAATTATTTTACCTACTGGAACACTAGTTATTGACCTACTAAAGTTTATTCATAAAGGAGAATTATATACAACATAAAAATTTCCAGTTGGAGAGGGGAGGGGAGGGGAGTCTCAAAAACTGAGAAGTAAATTGCATTTGAAATCACAGTTTGAGTGTAGTGAAGTTGTTAAAAAGTGGTCATTTTTCACTCAAAGCATATTTACAAAAATAGAATATATACAAAACATATAATACATAAAACTAAAATCAAAGTTAAAACCTTATTGGAAAATAGCATTAACTACAAAGGGACATGCTAAATACTCACTGGTAAATAAAGGCAGTTTTTCGGAGTTATTAGAAATCAAACAAATATAAAAGAATCATTATTTTTTGGTTTATGCAGTCACAACTGTATTAGTACAAAAAATGCACAAATTCCAAATGAAACAACTGGAATTGAGGGAATGAAACTATGATGCTGTATTACCTTCCTAATGGGATGATTATTTCCTCAGCTACAATGGTACATGGTAAGGCACCTTAACAGAAGGAGAAAACTTGTTATCAATTCGTGTGAACAGTCAGGAAAGGGAAAAGCTCTTGTAATTAAGGAAACATTCTTGAATTTTAGCAGGCACAGCGAGACAACCGACTAAGGAGCTTTTACGCACACGCACACACATGCACGCACGCACTGAGCCAGTGCAAGTCAGAACCGTCACGTTGCTGGTAAACATGGGCAGATGATTGAATGGGATGGTGAAGTTTTACAGTTAGAGCTAAGTCAGTACTCGACTGTGGGAAATTCTCAGGTTTATCAGTAAGTGTGAGGAATCGGAAACTCTGAAATGCCCCTATTTTGATACTGCTCTGACGACACAGTCCCTGCACCTGTGTGCCGGCTCCCAGTTTTTTCCGAACCTGTGTAAGAGGCCCTCACCTCCCCCATGCGGGAAGCGAGGTGGCATGTGGAGGGTGCGCTGGACTGTTCGGTCTGTAACATTATGGGCTGGCACCGAGAGCTTCCAGAGACCGTCTGGGTAACCTTCCAATCTAAAGAGGGATGTGAATGAATGATCAGCTGATGTTGGTTTCCAAGTTTATTTATTTCCTACAAAACAGCATAAGAATTCTTTCTATGGAGCTTCAAAAAATATCATAGACATTATTATAGCCAGTCAGTATATAAATATTTTTTTTACATCTTGGGCTTTAAATTCTAGATCCTAATGCTTACTCTTGTGGTTTTAGTTGGATATGATATTGGTTCTAGTGCTAGGATGATTTACAAAAAATAGCATGTTATAAAGTGTTAAATGTAAGACATTTATCCAAAATTTCTCCTAGGACTTCTCACTTTCTTAATTAAGGTTCATTCATGGAGATACGTGCCCCTACCTGTCTACGTAATCTGTATGTGTGTGATGTTAGATTGTGAATGATTTTGTAAACTGAGGAGCTTGGACTTGACTCTATAGGAAAGGAGAAACCAGTGGAGATTTGTTATTTTATGAATCGTGCATGTGTATTCGTGCATGTGCGTGCATGTGTATTAGTGATTTTATTAGGTGGTGGTGTGGCAGACACAAAGGTCAGGTTGACACCATTGAAACAGTACAGGTCGAATGGTTGGGGTTAGACCATGCTGATGGAGATGGGAAAGTGAAATTCCATTGGGTAACATCCCTGGGGATTTAGGGACTGGTTAGATGATGCTAATAAAAACAGCTAATGCTTTTTTTCCAGCCTTATTGAGATACAATTGACATGTGACATTGAGTGAGTGGGAGGTGTCCACATGACTATTTGATGCATCTGTGTTGTTTGGGACAGTGACCACAATAAGGTTAGTCAGCGCATCCACCACCTGACATGCATACAGTTCTGTGTGTGTGTTGTGAGAACGTTTAAGATCAATCATGGCTGATACTTACTGAGCGCTTTCTATGTGCTAAGCACTTTTTATGTAGTAATTTATTTAATTCTTGCAAGAATTCTATGAAGTAGTACTGTTAAAATTTTTACTTCAGATAAAGAAAATGAGGTACAAACACTTGACAAAGAAGGCATATCTAGTAATTGGAGGAGCCAGAATTTTAACCCACAGAATCTCCAGAGGGGAAGGAATTGGAAATGACTCACGGTTGGGAGTCTGAGTCCATGGCTGTGTCCTTCGCCAGCGTGACAATACAGAGCAGCAGGCTGCGGGCAGTGACTGGCTGGGTGTGAGTCAGCAGACTGAGTTTTTATATAATATTAAGTTTGAGGAGCTGCTGGTGGGACATCCAAATGGACATGTTCATTAGATAGTTAATATTAAGTACTGGAAATAATATTTGGTGTTAAAATTCACCTTTTCTCAAAAAGAAAATACCATTTTAATGTATAGAGTATGCAGCTGTAGTAAAACATGAAAGATTGGTGATGCTCTCTCCCTGCTCAAAACAGCAAGGGTGCTGTTAATGGGGAAATCTTTGGGCTAGTGTATTCTCAGGTCCTCTTTACATTAAGGTAGGTAAGTAGCTATCTCACCTTGAACTGTGTGACATTTTTCAGCCAAGCAGATAGAGAAGGGGACTTCATTCATTATGATTTGTACCACCCGATCATAAGTGAATTTCATTACAAGCTCAGCTCCCACCCTCACCCTTTGCTCCACGCATTCCTCCAAATACCCTCTGCCTCGCCCAAACCACGGGGCACTCCGGTTCAAACCCGGCTGTTTATGGGAACTGCTTTTGTGGAAATCGTTAAAGAAAGACAGGCCTGTGAATTCTCTGGCCGAGGCACTGCCTGTTTTCTGTGTCATTTCAGTCTCATTAATCAGCGTTGCAGCGAGGTAGACACTGTGCTGTGTGTTTTACTGTCCCCAGCACAGCAGCGCCTGCGTCTCTGCCCCCAGGCCGTGGCATTGGGGAAAAAGAGAGAGGGAAACCATCAATCTTCCCGGTTGCACATGTCAGCAGTGACTCCTCCCCCCTTCCTGTTGGCTGTCTCTCTCACCACCTGTGTTTAGAATTAGCACGGAAGCTGCTGCCCAGATGAATAAGAACCACTGTCCCTGTCACCTGCCCTGGTGCGGACCACCACTTCTAATCGAAAACAAGCCAGTTACCTTTGTTGTGAGCAGTGCAAGAGAGAGAACCACACATCCCCTTAGAAGTTCATTGTAATGCAAAACTAAAGCAGATTTTAGGTCATACCTTCTAGAAGGTAGCATCCTGTAGTGGATCAGAGGGATAAAAGTAAATAATTTCTTGAATGCTTTGCTATTCTCTCCTGGTCTTCCTCTGCTGTAGTGTAGACAGCTGAACTTGATCTGTGTAGGTTCAAGCCCTGACTCCACTATTTACTAGCTGTGTACGACTCACCAAACCCCGCTATGCCTCGGTTTCTGCATCTGTGAAACAAATGATAGTGTCACCTGCCTCCCAGGGCTTTTTGTGAGGATTGAATGAGGTAGGGCATTCATAGCTCTTACTATAGTACGTTGTACACAGTAAGCACTCAATAAATGATAGCCATTATTATCGTTAACTTCATTGTTCAAAGAATAAAACTGAGGTTCGCAGAAGTTAAATAATTTGTACAAGGTGCTAGGAGATACAGATGGAATTTGAACCTAGCCCTGTCTGATCCGCAAAACTCACGCCCTTTCTATGGCATTAGATTTTTTCCATTCTAGTTCCATCTCGCAAATGACTTCCTATGTGAGCTTAATGAATCAGTTAACTTTATTTATGCTTTTATTTCCGTTATGTAAAATAGTGACTGATATTCCTATTAGTGTGAGACTGTTATAATTTCATGTTAATTAATATAACTGGCCATATGGAGAAAAACTAGGCATATTTTGTAAACTTGCCTACAGGAAATGTTCATGTCCTTCAAAAAAGTTAACTAATACAAAAGTGTCAGAGAGGAAGTCACCACTCCCATTCCTTGGGGTAACCGCTAAGTTAGATGTGTGTTCTCCTTCCTCGTCAGCATCATCTGTTCACACCGTTTATGTGGAATCACTGTGGGCTAAGCATCGTCCCTGAGCCTGGAGGGGGATGCAGTTACCCCGGGTTACCGATGGGGAGGGTGTCCGGCTTGCAGGGGGACACACAGGCAGCCCCGGGGGGCTGGTGCTGGACTCGGCACTCGGCCCGGAGTCGGGGCTCTTCACCCCCTCTTGTGCTCTCCGTGCTTACGTCCTTCTTATCTGTCCCATAGTGTTCCCTCGTGTGAAATGAGACAGTGATTTATTTCATGCTCCCCTACTGATGGACATTTAATTGCTTGTAGTTCTTTTGTTACTAAGTAATCATATAGGGATATTTTGTCAGGAGTTCTTACGTGCTTGCAGGGGTATTTCTGACGGGCAGATTTCTGTTTGCTGAATGGTTGTGTCAAAATATACAAACACTTAAAATTCTGACCTTCATAAATAGTCAGATAACTCATGGATTGCTTACTACATGCCAGGCACCAAGCACTGTACACTAATAATCTCATCCTAATCCCCCAGGTAGGTGAGGTAGGTATATTACTGTCCCCATGTTGTAGGTGCTGAAGGCCACATAAGTGATAGGGCCAGGACTTCAACCCAGGCCACCTGGAGCTACAGTCTGCTTCTTAATAATGGTTGATAACGAAACAAGTTATCCTTATCCTTTTACCCCTTGCCTTTGCCATTTTCTAACGTATCTAAAGTTGAGTTCATCTGAGTTGACACAGGGTCTGAACTGATGCGAATTTTGAAGTAACCTTGGGGATTGTATCCATCTGCAGGTTGGATGCTGAGAAGGGGAACCGTGGGTGGCTGGAAAATGAGACTTCTTTCTCCCTGTAGTGGTCAGGGCAGCCTAGAGGCATTCAGATATTCTCTCTCTTTGAACTTTCTTCATGCCATGAGAATAACATTGGGATTTTTTTCTCTGTTTGTAGGGTGAGTATGTGGTAAGAAATTCTCTCTCAGAGGGTCGGAGAACACTGGAGACGGCCCTGGAGTCACTTCATATGCTGTGTAACAGGATTTCTGGCATCGCAGCTTCACTTGGTCAGGACCCGCTGTTGTGAGTCCAGGCTTGTGGTGGAGGGAACGAGCCAGCCAGGGGACCCACCTACAGCTGCTCCAGTGTTGGATTCGGACTCTCTGAGCGGGATCAGAGCGAGTTAGAGACTTTGTCAGGGAGGAAGATGGGTAGAAAAAAAGCATTTTTTTTTTTGCAGAGATAAGTTTGTTTTTCATCCATTACCATTCTGATGTCAAAAACTTTGTAGTGGGATTATTGTCTTGGTGAAGTTTGGGATACATAGGCTCCGTGAATCCCTGCACCATGAGGACATAGGGAACTGGACATTGTCAAGTGAGTCTACCTGACCGTGGCAGGTGGTGTGCTTACTTGTCGCAGGTGCTTTTCTCACCAACGGAGAGGCCATACACACACCTTCTTAACCTGCTGGCCGTCCTGATGCCAAACGTCGTGATGCCAGAACTGCTTGAAGCGGAAAAGGCCTCTGACCACGTGTTAATAAATAGCTGGTCAGGGATTTTGTTACCTTGACATGTAAATTATAAGCAAGTGAACTTTTCCCATTTTTACAGTCTCTTTATTTTATTTGTGTGTGTGTTTCCTAGCAGATTGGCAGCTTTGGAGAATAATTGTGGGGTAGTTGGCTCAGAACAGTGGTTTTTCAGTCTTGGCTGCACATTGGAATCACCTGGAGAGCTTTTAAAACTCCCGACACTCATGCCAAATCCCACACCGGTTAAATCAGAATCTCTGAGTCTGGGGCCCAGGCATCTGTGTTTTTTAAAGCTCCCAGCTGATCGCCGTGCAGCCAAGACTGAGAACTGTGGGCTTTGAAGATGTCTTCCCTTGTCCACTGTCGTGTTTTCATCCGGGCCTCGTTTTATGTCGTTGACGTGAATTTTGAGAACAGATATTGGTGCCCCCAAGCCCCTCTCTAATGGGAGCATGTGGCAGAATGAGCTGAAGGCTTGTCACAGCGCCGTTTGCCTCGGTCCTCTCGTCTCTTCTTCTGGGTGAAGCTCGCCCTGGCAGTTTCTGAGTCGGTAGGTCTGCGTGAGGACCCAGGGACTTGGCGTTTCTAACAAGCTCCTGTTCTGGTGATGTTGCTGTCACGGGGAACACCCGAAAAGCCCCGCTCCGGGGCCTTCCCTGCAGCCCCTGCTCTTCCACGGTGGCCAGGACAACCGCCTGCAGGGAGTCCCCACGATACAGTGTTGGGGAAGCTAATGGATGCTTCAGGGAACGTCGGCCTTTGCCCCACCTTTTAGTGATCGTACAATTTAATTTTTGAAGTTTATTCCATATGCAAATGCAACCTTGTCTTCGCATCAGATCACTCCCCTTAAGCCCTTTCTACCTCACAATCTGAGCCACCACTGGGAGGGTTTCTGGTGTCCCACATAGAACTTGGAGTTCACCTTCCCACAGAAAGTTTTAATAACAGTGTTCAGTTACAGCTGAAATGGGCTATAAAAGCCATTCTTCACGGATACTGCGGGCTCAGTGAGGCTTCCGTGGGCTGCCTTCCAGGAGCTTAACTATCATTTAAAAACATGGTGTCTGTGAGTTTCAGAAAACCGATTTTCAAGCAAGCTCTTACAGAACATAACTCATTAAAGGGCTGCCTGTAACTGGAACACTCGGTCCATTTTGTTTACCGTTATTTTGCCCTTTACATTTGGAGCCGAAGTAGGGGAAAAAGATTTGTCATTCATCCCGCTCCCATTTGTTGGGTGCTCACAATGTACCTGGCACTGCTGTGCACTGGGGACATAAAGATGAAAGTCTGCCCTGCCCTGGAGGAGCTCGTGGTCGAGGTGGGGAAAATATTTACTAAGCAAATAAGAAAATATTTACCAAGTTACCAACGTGATGCATGCAATGATGAGGAGCTGGTGAAGGAGGGGTCTGTTCTGCGTGGCGGGGGGAGTGAGAGAGGAGCGGGGAGAGGAGGGCGAGTAAGGGGGAGGCGCGAGTGGGAGGCTGGGAGGGAAGGAGAGAGTGGGAGCTCTGGAGTCCTGTGCCAGCTCACCACCGGCTCTGCGCATGTGGCCTTTCGGGAAACATCCCTGTGGCACACTTTCTGCTTCTGAAAAGTGTGTGCCTGGAGGGGAGGTGCTAGTGGGAGGAGGGCTCTTCAAGGCCAGGCCAGCCTTGAAGTCAGGAAATTCTAAACGGGGTTCAGCCCCGTGTAAAGGAAGGAGATGGCACTGGGTGAGGGCTGGCGTTCAGATCTGCCCCACCTCCCGATGTCTTGTGCGTGTAGGTGGTTTAACCTTGCAGCGTCCTTCCCTGGAAAGTGAGGCCAGTGATTCCTATTTCTGTCAGACGAGGTGATGGCCGGGCAGTGCCGGGGAGCGATTCTGGTGGTGATCGTTGCCCACGGGCAGGAAGAGACACGCGCAGAAGCGTCGTGGCCCATGGTGCGAGGACAGCACAGGGCCCACAGGGAGAAAGATGCCCGGCTCTTAATATTTGGAAGTGGCTTCAGTAAGTCCCTAGGAAACCTTGAAAAATCAAGTACATTCCTTTCAAACTCCTTCACTAGCCTAACAACATGCACTAAATGCTTATCATCTATATCCTTAAGGAAATCTCATTCTTTTAAAAACAAAATAATTTTCCCCTTTAAAAAATAATGTTTCCTTCAGTTTTAATTGTTGGCCTACATATTGTTTCTTGCGTGGGGGCCATAAACACCTGCTTTCTCTTATACTGAATTAATATTTACAGTATTGATTCCCAGGTCTGACCATCTGGTTTCATTTCTAAGCAGAAACAAACCCATTTTTCTTGGTGCTGAGTCAGCACTTTTCTCCAAACCCGGGGTGGGGGGCAGGGGGCTCTGTTCTTTCTGGCAGAAAGCGCTGACTGTGGCAGAACAATGCTGTTGGCCGAAGCAAGCTTCAAAGAAGCCGCACCTGGGTCTGAAGTGCTGTTTTTCTGTGCCGGGTCTCTTCTGTTTCAGCTCTTGAATCACTAGTTGGTAGTAGAGACATTATAAAGAAAATACTGAAGGTAGATTCGAGGAGGCTAGATTCAGATAGTTGGGTGACATAAGTGATAACGTGGAGAGACACTGACAGAGCTACGGCGTATGTTAAGCTGTATATTTTATTTATATACAATTAGAAGACTAAATAGACTTACAGGAAGAGATTTTCATCGCAGTTGGTTGCCAGTATTGTTGATTACTTTTCTTAATCACAGTCTGTGATAACATGCCATTCATGGAACCAATCAGACGCAGTAGTTTTTCACCCAAGGTTCGGTTTACCTCTTTGACTGGAGTTGCAACAGGTGTGGTGAGTGGACAGTTGACATGGCAGCTGGATGCAAGCACCTGACGCAGTAAGAGTCTTGAAATCTCTTGTTTTTGGTTCTCACCACCATACAAAACTTGAGTGTTTTAAAGCTAGGAGGTAGCCTCCTTCTAATGTATTGTATTCACTTGCAATTAAAGACAGAAGCTCTGTCCAAATAATCACAAAAATTATCTTTTTCACGAAAATCTCAAGCTACATAATTAGCAGCTTGAGATTTTTTTCAATTGCTTTGGGTGCAATAATTTAAATTAAGATGATTATGAAATTTGCACATGCTTGGTACCTTAAGACAGGGAGAGTTTCAGCTACATCTGCCAGATTGATAAGTTCTCTTTTTGATTTGAACACCCGCCTGTTATAAAATGAGCCAACGAACATGCTGATTGGAAGCAGCATTTGTTAAGGAAATACACCTGAAATAAAAATGAAGCCCTATTTTGTAAAAATGCGCCTTTTTTAATCCTCTGAATGCCGTGATGGGATTATCGGCTGATGCTCCAGGCTTCCAGGAGTGCGTGGATGCCTGTGGGCGAGTCTTGAAGCTGTTTTCTTTGTGGTTTGCCTTTTGTCCACTGGGAAGCCCATGCTCTTTTCATTTTCATTTTTTTTCCAGCTCTCGTGCTTTTGAACACAGGACCCCCATCCTCCCACCACCCAAACTGCACATTCCAGCCCCGTGATCTCATGGTACCAGGCGTGTCTCCCCTGCCATGCCGCCAGGCTGCCTGCTGACTCTTGCAGGGGGAACAGACGGGAACATAAACTCACCGCAGAAGAGCAGGATGCTCTCTGTATATTTTTTGGAGCAGGAATTCACTTCTCATCTAGACGCTGTATTTTTTTAATGGCTCCTTGAACACTGAAGAAAACATTGCTTATTGCTCTTATTTCTTGATAACATCATCCCCTCTGTGTGGACGTGCAGAATCACAGAAAGTGCAGAGCGGAAAAGATGTATTAGATCATGTTGAGTCCATTCCCACTGGCCACGGTTCTTTTTTCCCATAGTCTGTCCTCCAGTGCTTTTCTCTTCCAGTTTTCTCAAGAATTAGTTTCTGCATTTCTCCTGGGGAATAATTCTTTAGTTTAACCATGGAGGGATTTATGTGGGAATATGAATATTCTTTTTTTTAGATTGATATTACTACTCATCGTAACTATTTGCATTAACATAAACAGTCCCTCTTCTTCCTAGGTCAAGTATTTCTGGATGGTATTTTTTTTTCTTCCATTTATTAAGTTCAGAGCTTGTTTTTCTGCTTTGCTTTCTCCCTTCATCAATCAATCCCTAAAGCCCATTAATCATTTTTACCTCACTGAAAGCCCCTTTGCTTATTTCCCGATCTGGACCCCGGGGCTGGTTAAGGTCTCAAGGTACTGGACGAAGCCTCAGTGATAGGTATTTATTCTGTGCTAACTCCTCTCCCTCCCTCTCTCCCTTCCTCTCTCTCATTCCCTAACCTCAGTTCTCAACTACAGACTATTTTAAAAATAATGTTTCTAAAGTATGATTAGGGAGATAATCATTCAAAGGCCTATTCTGTGTGTGCATGTGTGTGGTTGTAAGTGGTAAGGTATATTTGTTCTCAGTCACTTCAAAGATATTTTTCACATCCTTAGAGTCACGCATCTTTTAGGTCTCCTGAGTGCCTAGATCAAGTGCAGTTCTGGACCGCGGGCCGCTGGTGTAGCATTCCAATTTAGGGCTGTCATCTCAGGGGCAGAGAGGAAAATAAGCAGATAGAGGGAAAATAGATTGTACTTGTAGGACTGGGAATTCTTAGGGAAGGGCAGGGCAAAATTTAAGTAGTCTCGGCATTCACGTTGTTCTGTTACTCGTCTCTTCCTGAGCACGCCCTCTCTTTCCAGTTGGATTGCATTCCTTGAGGATGCAGACCTTTTCTGATGTGTCTTTGTGTGTATGAGTTTTTGAGTGCACAAACCCCCACGTTTTGAATACCATTTTCTGTCCCTAATAGCACTTAACACCATGCTTTGCACAGCAAATGCATCAGAATGATGAGTGTCAGATTGCAGTTTAAAAACAAGGACTAGCCATTGTGGCCGTGGTAATGTGGACTTAGGGTTTGTGGGCTCTGCCTCAGAAGCAAACGTGACTGTTTTGCTCTGTTTCAGAAAGATGCCGGGAGGCGAGTGTTCTCGGGCATTCAGCCTACAGGGATCCCTCACCTCGGCAACTACCTGGGGGCCATCGAGAGCTGGGTGAGCCTGCAGGATGAGCCTGGCTCCGTGCTGTACAGCATCGTTGACCTGCACTCCATCACGGTCCCCCAAGACCCAGCCGTGCTGCGGCAGAGCGTCCTGGACATGACGGCGGCGCTCCTTGCCTGCGGCATAAGCCCAGAGAAGAGCACACTTTTCCAACAGTCTCAGGTCAGCTTTTCAGATTAGGACCAAGGAGACTTTTATTTTCAGATTATTTGAGGAAAATTTTGAATGGTTTACCTAGCTCCAAAAAAAAGAAAGTGTTCACGGGTGATTTCATCAAATGTGATTGTTTCATTTTAATGTTTTAATTAAGTATCGCTATAATGCAGTAATTCTTTTCATTTTTCCCCACTATACATGGTAAGTTTAAGGTGCTTCATATACCAAAGGTTGTGTCTCACTAGTACTCGCAACCCTGGAATTGATTTCCCCTACTGGGTTGCCTTCCAACGGATGACCTCATACTGTTGCCTAATCTCCCGGGGATCGAGGATACAATTTAGTGACCAGTGCTTTTATGTGACTCCAGTGTCGCTTCATTGGGTATTGCATTTGGAAGGCCTATTGGATAAGTCCCATTGTTCATTCTTTGTATAATAGCTGTTGAGAAGATTTGAGAGAACTAGTTGGGAAATTGGAAGGCAATGTCCAGTGACTTGAGTGCAAGCCAAGAAAGGTTTCAGAACAAAGCCAAAATATTTGACTCATACTTTCACGCTGGGTGAATCAGTTTGCTCTTGGGCAGGCAGATAGCCTGGACTAGAGACAGGCCCTGGAAAGACTCCCTAGCAAAAAAGATGAAAATGTCAATAGGATCATGCCCTCATTGCATTCTGCTTTAGCCTTGTGACAAAGCTCTGGCCAAGGAATGGCATGTTATACGTGTTCACATGTATACACATGTGGCATGTGTTGTACACGTGTATATCTCCTGCCTTGGTCATAAACTTCTGACAATTATTATTTTTATGTATGCTTTATCACCCACAGAACTTAATGCAATGATTCACACAGAGCAACCATTTTGAAAATATATAATAAATGGAGAGCATCTTCACAAAATAAATTGGTTATCAACAAGTTAAACTTGTTGCCAGCTTGGAGATCACCTGATAAAAGAACAAAATCTAAATACTAAAATGACCATAAAAGTAATTTCCTTCAATTTCTTCCCTTACAATTGGTCAGGAAGCCTTTACTCACACATGACTTTTTAATCCTGGACGGGTCTAATTGTTATAAACTGCTTGCTTATATTGAGCAGACACCTGCCTCTCTGTATAACTTCCATTCATTGACTTGACTTCTGCTCTCAAAAGTACGTAACAAGTCAACTCGGTTTTCCACACGACTGCTCTTCAAATGCTTGGAGACGTGTTTTGCGCCTTCCTTTCCCCACAGGGCTCACCTTCTTCACACCAGCTGTCCCCAGATCTCTCACCTCTTGGTTGTCCGACCTTGAAGAACTCCCTCCTTCTCTCTGAAAGGAATGTGCCTCTGGTATTTTATGAAACAATGTTTACTCAAACTGTTCACACCCATCTCTGACATTACAATGCTGGTCATCTTTAGAGCCACTTTTTGAGTCACTAATGCATTTTCCAAAGCACATCTTCTTCAGACCATTTGAGCTACTTTTGATACAAGCTTTCTTTTGATCCTTATGTGATACTGTTTCTAAAAAATTGTATTCCTTCTAAAAAATTGTAGTACTTATATTCATACTTCTTGCAGATGAAAATGTCTGACCTCCACAAAGTAACCACTGGCCAGTTTGCTTTTTTAAGTGACCTTCAAAAGTTAACACTTTTTGTCCTGGCCGGGTGGCTCAGTTGATTGAAGTGTTGTCCCATGAACCAAAAGGTTGCAGGTTCGATTCCCGGTCAGGGCACATACCCAAGCTGTGAGTTTGATCCCCAGTCAGGGTGCGCACGAGAGGCAACTGATCGATTTCCTCTCACACTGATGTTTCTCTCTGTCTGTCTGTCTCTCTCTTCCTCTCTCTACAAACATACCCTTGGGTGAGGACTAAAAATTAAGATGGAATGCTTATTTACAACCACGTCCAATACTTGCACACTGAGCTCATACCCCCCAGGAATGATTACCGTATTATAACTTTTTTCTCCTTTGCAAAGGGTTTTTGGCAGTGACCTCCATAAACATTTAATATTTGCAATAACTGAGGTACCTTCTACACCGTACTTAGCTGTTCAAAATAGCAATTGAGAGTAATCTGCAAGATGGAAACTCTGTAAGGGCTCCCTTGTACATGAGGAATAATAAAACTCACCTTTGGTTTTTTACGGTGCACAGTGAGCTCATTGGATCCCAAAGTGGCTGTGGGTCCAGGTCAGAGAGTGGGGGTGACTGGGGGCTGAGCCTTGAGTGGCCTGCACGCAACTCTAAACTCTGTCAGGGTTCCACTCCCATCCCTGCCTCCGGCTCCCTTGGGAGAGTTTCGATAGTTTGCCATTAAAATTTGAGGGAGGTCCTCATCAGCCCACACTCCGCAATTTATCCCACGAAGACAGAATGAAAGCCTTCTCAGGTGCGTTTCTGACCTCAAGACATGCTTGGTGTGGGCCACCCACTTATGTAATAGGGGCAGCCAGCCTTATCACAACTCATGGATGGGCTGGATATTTTATCAGGTTTTCTTTCCTTTTTAAAATGGGTAATAAAGAAAATTATAAATATGTATAACTTATAACTGTGCATATCTATATATGTGTATAAATACATATATGAGTAGGGAGAATAGTATGCTGTGTTCGCATCACTTACTAACACTCTAATTTGTCTCATGGGTGTTTTCTTTGTTGGAGTGTTGTTTAAAAGCAGATTCCACACGTCGTGACATTTCATTCCCTAGGTAGCTCAGTGTGCCTCCCTATACACTAAGGAAGTTTTCTTACATAACCATAATACTGTCATCATGCCTAACAAAGTTGATAATTCCACTTATCATCTAATACCCAGTTCATATTCAAATTATGCTGATTCTCCTGAAATGGCTTTTGTAGTTGGCTTTTTAAACGATAATCCAGTCAAGGTCCATACATTACATTCCATGACGGATCCTAAGTCTTTTTTCTGTGCCTTTTGATTTGTTGACCAAGTCTTCTTTCCTGTAAAGTTGATTTTTTTTAAAACTTTAACTTTGATTTTTATGTTCCCATTTGTGTCTGCCTTTGATACGTTGCCCAGGTTTTTTTTATTTGCTATAAAATTCTCTCTTTTGAACATGAAATAAACCTTAATTTTTTGTTGCTTCCTTTTTGCACCAACCTGGGTTGGCTGAAATGTAGTGGCCGTGAACCACCACCCCACACAGTTGCTCATCACCATTTTAATAGTGTGAACAGAAGTTGTTTGCCTAGTGCCCACAGCGCCTGGATAGAATGGCCGAGAAGCTGCAGTTAGTCGTGAGGGGCGGAGAGGTTCTTCCTCACACGTATCCTGAAGCTGTGAAGGCATGGATTGGCTTTCGCTTCTTAGAACCATTCTCATGGGGAAATACAACCAAGTAAGTGGGTCTCCCTTTAGCAGCTCTAATTTAAACACTTGGCTTCATATTTGCAGTGTTCTAGTAGGTGAGAGGATCATCGCAGTGTCCATATTTGATGGCTTGTGATACAAAAATCAACCTTTAACCACTGTTTTTTATCAACCTGTGGATTCTCCAGTAGATGAGGATTGAAAAGAAAATACTCATAGCATTTTTAGATTGAGAAAAAAAACACTGAAAGTCATTCACTAGATAGCTAACCTTTTTAAATGTGTAAGATTTACAAAGCCTTTTCATGTGTATGACCTCTCTTGTAATCCTCAAAATAGCATGTAAATTAGGCATTACTGTTCTTTCACAGACGAATAAGTGAACAGGTGAAAGGATTGAATAAATTAGAAAATCCACTCAAATCCATCTCCGAGAGGTGTCTGGTACTTAGTAAAATGCTTAATAAATATACCTTCTTAATTAGCTCCCTGAGGTCATACAGCTCGCAGGCGGCAAATCCAGTGCTGTTTTCTTCTTTCCAAGGTACCACTTCCGGAAGATCCCCTCCTGGGAGAGAACCTCATTCTGGCCCCACCGCGCCTTTGCCTCGGGCGTGGATGGCAGAGGGGCAGTGGCGAGCCAGAGCTGACCTCAAGGCCGTCATTGTTTCTTGCCTGGACGACTAAATTACACGTTTGCTCCTGCGTCCGTCTCAGAAACTGATAGCCCCTTTCCCACCCTGCCGCCTCGGTCGGATTTCCACTTAAAATGCTTCGGCACCTCTCTCCCACCCCCGTGGTGAAAAATCTGACCTCGGCTGCTGGAGCGCCTTTAGGCTGAGGCCCCTGAGGATTCCGGGCCCATGCTCCTCCCACTGCACCACTGTCTCTCCCAGGTTAGTCTGTGCTCCTCCGGACCATCTGATTAACTTTCACCAGTAACTCCTCAAAGCAGAAACCGGAGCCTTTTTTTAATGAATTTATTTTTAGAAAATTTGATAAGTCAATTCTCCTAAAACAGATCACTTAGAGATCGGTTGTTTACATTTTAACACGGTTTTTGTTAGTTCCTTTATGTTGGGAATTCCACTGTGCATTTAATTGATCATTAAATATGTCCTGGAGAAAGCAGTGATTTAGAAAACAATTGTAGTTAAAGTGTTGGGAGCCACTGCAACTTAGAATTAGTTATACCTGCATCCCCACCCCACAATGATTTACAAGTAAAATTAAGAATATTTGAAATTGTAAATTAGAGAATTTTTTTATCTTATAGAATATGCTCTTTTTATGGATATTCATCGTGATAAGCAAAGTACTTACAGCCAAACGTAAAGGCTAGTTCCCCAGGTGCTGTTGTTGCACTTCAGAGTGAGTTCTAGTAACATCTGAGGTAGGGAAAGAATTTAGCTATGTTATAATGCTGATTTTACCAATAATTTTCATCTCCAATCCTTTGCATTCTTTCTCAGCAGTCTGACTGGAACAATTTAGGCTTATTGAAGATTTTTCTCATTATTTTCTTTTTCTTTCTCTCCCACTGGCCTCTAGTCATGGTGCTTCCCCTAAAATATGTTTGCCATATGTGGGGAATTTTACAGAGCGTCTCCTGTGAAAGGTGTGTGTGTGTGTGTGTGTGTGTGTGTGAGAGAGAGAGAGAGAGAGACCGACCGACCGACCATCTATGTGTGTTTGGCAGAGGTTTTCATCCCAATGCCAAAGTCAATGGTCTTTTATTTCCAGCAGGCTTGAGTGCAGATCCAATCTGATCCCCACAGCTGTCTCTGAGGTGTGTGCCTCCACATCTTTAGCTGTTACTTTCCTTCCAATGAATCACCCTGCAGATGGAAGATAAAAGCTGGGGTTTGTAGTTTGGGGCATGGCTTTCTGCCAAGGCTAGGAGCAGAGGACAGTTTCGACCACAGACATCACGTTACGGAGGGTCCACGCAGTCCAGGGAAGAGGCGAGGGAAGAGAATGGAATCTGCCGCTTTGGAATGTGGTCTCATTCTCTAATTAGAGTCATGTTTTCTTTCCCAGGAAATGAAAATCAGTAATAATAAAGGAGAGGGAGCTGTGGGGGAATCGGTTTCAGAATGAAGGCCCACAAAACTGACTACATGAGTCTTGGCTCACTGCATACGAACAAAAGCTGTACCTGACCCGTTGCCCCTTATCTCGGAGGCGGAACACCGTGGCCGAAACGTGGACAGAATCTCTCGTGTTTTCGCTGATCCTAGTAGTATTGGAAGCATATTTGAACACAAGCTTGTGTTTGTTGACCTGTTGGAGTTGTTAGGCTGCCAGCAACAGGTGTACGTTCAACTCATAATCGAAAGGAAGCGAACATCTCACAGACTGGCGGACTTGCAGGACCTGTTTGTAAAGCTGGCATCACCTCCCAGGTTCCAGGGGGAGACAAAGGATTGAAACGGCCCGTGGCACAAATAAGAGAGAGTTAGGGAGATTATTGTATAACTGAACTCCTGGTGTTATTTCCTTCCCTAAGAAGTTTCCAGGTAGTGCCACTTTTCCCAGGTCCGTGCTCCTGTGTGACTTGATGAGCAAGTTGTGCTGTTGGTACCCCCTCCCTTCTGGGCCTCGGACTTAGGTCATATCTTAATTACATTTTCAAGAGGAGATTTTTTTTTTTACTGTCAGACTGGAAAGAGTACAGGCTTTGAGGCCGGGTATTGTTGGCCTGAATCACACTGTGATTGCTTGTTTTGACACACTGATCACGTTACTCAGCTCTCTGAACCCCCCTTATATGTCTATAATGGGTTATTTAAATGACATGATATATAATACATGGCAAGTGATAACTTCCTTTCGTCCTACCCTACTGTGCACACACTGCTCCTGACCTAGCCTCCTTGATTTGTTTGAGGGTCGAGTGGAATGGGAAGATGGGCAGAGGAGAGGGGGGTTGTCAAATTAATGATAGTGCCTCTCTTTATACTTAATAATAAAATATTTTCAGAAGAGTTTGTTGTAAACATTCAGAAAAGTATAGTTTAATTTGCATTTCCCTCATGATTACTGATGTCGAGCTTCTTTTTGTATCCTTGTCGGCCATTTCTGTTGCTTCATTAGAGCAATGTCTATTCAAGTTTTTTGCTCATTTTTTAACCACATGTTTTGTTTTTTTGTTTTGAGTTGTAGGAGTTCTTTGTTTTCTCCCATCCTGTTAGTTGCTTTTATGCTTTGTTGCTTGTATCCTTTGATGAACAAAAGTTTTTAATTTTCATATAGTCCAAAAGCCTTTTTTATTTTGTTAGACTGGAATTCCTTGGGCTATCAGATATTCCCACATAGAAATTTAACATAAAAACTTACTGAAGAGATAGATTTTTTTAAACTGTCTGCCATTAATTCTGTATAGGATAGCTCTCTTACCCTCCCTCAAGGTAGCTAATTTGGGGGAGGTGCCTGTGGTAGATCGGTATTGTTCCTAATTTTTCATGTTCATTTCCTCTAAGGACAGAGATCAGCAAACTTTTTCTATAAAGGCATAGATAGCAAATATTTTCCGCTTTCAGGGCCCATGTGGTCTTTGTCACCGCTGTCACCATTACCACTTCTTCTTCCCCTCCTCCTCTTTCACCTTATCCTTCTCTCTCTCTCTTTTAAAATTTTACTACCCCTAAACTATATAAAAACATTTTTAGCCCATGGGTTGAACAAAAACAATCCACAAACCACATTTGGCCTGTGAGAGCAGCTTGCTAACCACAGTATATGAGGATTGTGTGTCCGTATCCTTGGCCATGTGACCAACAGTGCATCCTCTGGGTGAAGCATCTATTCTTCCTCCTGCCCTGTGACGTTGGCTTTGTCCATGCGACTTGCTTTAGCCAATGGAAACTGAGTGGGCATGATGTATACCATGCCCATTCAGAATCTTTAGTGGCTGTTCCATGCTTGTACTAACTCTCTTGCTCTTTTTCCTTCTAACTTGAGAATACCATGTTCCAAATGGGAATACTCCTTCAGTTTGCATCCTGGAATGAGAAGGTGTATAAAGCAGAGTCATAGCCAGCCTACAACTGCCAATACATAATGTGAATGAGAAAGAACCCATTGCTGTAAGCCACTTATATCTATGGTGATTTGTTACCCAGTATAGTCTAGAGAAAGCTAATATACTGTTATAGATAAAAAATACATATGTGTACACATACACAAAATAAGCAACAGAATTTAGATGAGGTGACTTTTGAGTCAAGAGCAGACTGATTGAAGTTATTTATTCAGCTTTGGAAGTATAGGACTAAGAAAAAGTAAGAAAAATAGAAATATGTACAGAGGGATGTTCACTGGTGAACATAAATACTGACAGAAGGCAGACCAGTTGAAGGGTTTGTCATTGATAACAGAGCTCTTTTAATTAAAATCAGATCCCCAAACAAGGTTCCTGTTAAGGGGATTTGACATAGGCATGATAAGAGTCTAATAAAAATAACTCAGCATGAAATTGCTAATTTTCGAGGGGAAATGGTAATTGGGAATTTGTGAGTCTAAACAGTTTTCCAGGTGTACTAACCCGAACTTATAGGACCTGATTCCTGGAAAGATAACATTTATGGGAAATAGTAAAATTCCAAGGGACACTGAAGGTATCTCAGACATTCAAACCAGTATTTACTAAACCAGTTAACTGTTTAAGTGGGTTTTCTTGATACCTAGCAACTGTATCTTTTGGAATCATGCTATTCTGTATTCTTTTGTTGATTATTTTTGAAAAAGCTTAAAAATATGTAAAATATAACAAACATTCATGTTCCCAACACCAAAGATGACTTTTATTAACATTTTGTTATATTTGCTTGACTTCCTTATGCTGAGAAATAATTGTAAGGCTGAGAGTTTCTTGAATACTTGTCCTCGCTTCCTCCCTTTGCCCCTCTTCCCTGGGTCACTTTTCTCTGTCCCCAGGCAACCAAAATCTTGGATTTGATGTATATTGATCTAGCCAATTTTTCATACTTGTTTTTGTGTATAATTCTGTGAACAACAATTAATATGGTTATTTATGTGTTTTTTTTTAAATATATTACATAAGTGTAGCACTTGTGTTTGTTTTTGCTTAATTTGTGGGCACAGACTACATACAGGTGCGGAAAATAAATCCTCTTTTGCAGCCCAGAACTCATTGTTTGCTATGAGTTTTGATACATAGGAGAAGGAACATGATTTGAAATAAAATATATATATATAACATAAGTGGTGCCATATTGTAGTACATTTTTGGAATTTCCTTTTTTCACACAGCAGTATGTTTTTGTGATCTTACATTTATACATATAAATCTAGCTCACTCCCTCTATTTGTTATGTCATATGCCATTATGAAAATATGCTATATTTTATTTAGACATTCTCCTATTACTAAACCTTTAATTTTACTCATACATTTATTTAACAAATGTTTATTGAGCACTTACTGTGTCCTAGGTACTGTGCTAGGTATTCATGTTATATCGATGAAGAAAACAGACAAAATCTTTGCTACCATGGTACTTTGTTGGGATAACACAGAATAATAAGTATAATAACTAAGCCAAATATAAAGTATATTAGAAGGTGATAGGTTATACAGAAAAAAATTAAGGGGAATGAGAAGCGGTACTGAGGAGAACAGATCAGTATTTTAAAGAGTGTGGTCTGGGTAAATCCCCTGGGTAATACTTGAGCAAAGATTTAAGGTGAGGGACTTAGCCAGGTGAGTATCTGGGGGAAGAGGATTGCTGTCAGAGGAAAGGACCAGAACAAAGCCCCTAAGGTGGGAGCATGCCTGGTGTGTTCAGGAAACCCAAGAATGGGGAGCAAAGAGGAAGAGGAGGAGAACCGGAGTCACAGATAAGATGGGGTTGAGTGGGGGATCGTGCCTGGTCTCATCGTCCATTGTAAGGACTGTTGGCTTTTACTCTGAGGAAATGGGAAGTGCAGGATTTTGAGCACAGAAGTGACATGATGTATGTTTTAAAAGGGCCACTTTGGCTGTTATGTTAAGAATAGATGGCTCAGGAGCTAGAGTGGAAGCAGGGAGACCAGTTCAGAAATTATTGCAGGAATACAGGTGAGACTTGATGATGCCTTAGACCAGAGGGTAGCAGCAGAAGTGGTAAAAAGTGGTCAGATTCTGAGGATATTTTGAATGTAGAAGCAACAAGATTGGCAGATGAATTACACACAGAGTAAAGAGAAAAAGAGGGTTTTGCCTAAGTAACTGCAAAGATGGAGTTGCCACCAACAGAGATGACAAGCGTTGAGTCAGAGATGCCATTAGATAGCCACAGAAAGATGCTGAACAGTTGGGTGGATGAGCCTGGAGTTCAGCAAGGAGGTCTGGCTGGAGTTATGAATTTAGAAGTCATCAGTTGTACAGATTGCACATAAAGCCATGAGATGAGATGAAATTGCAGCGAGTGTGTGTCAGAAAGAATAGAAGTAAAGAAACAAGGACTGAACTCCGGGTGCCTACAATATTAAGAGGTCAGGGAAAAGGGTGGGAATTGCACAAGGAGACCGAAAGGGGGAACTCTTGAGATAGGGAGAAAAACTCCAGTAACGCAGTGTCTGGGAGCCAAGCAAGAAAATGAATCATAGCGGAAGAAGTCATCAGTTGTGTCAGATGCTGCTAAATATTTCAAGCCAGTGATGACTTGACACCATCACCATTGCCGACAGTGATGAGTGGCCACAGTGGAGTGGTAGAGCTGAACACCTGACCGGAAGCGTGTTAGCAAGACGGGGAGTCTCGTCAAACACACCGGCAGCTCTGGCATCTTTCTTTGCCTTTTTTCATGGATGAGAACCCATTCTCTCCAGTAACCATTTTGAAAGGGTTTTCCTCCAGTGTGGAGGAAAATAGAGATTTGTCAAAGGTCGTTAAGTGAGGACTACTCAAACTATGTTAACTGTTACTGAATAATTCCTCAAAGAATGGTTGTGCTGAACTCCATCTGCACAGTTTGTTCTTTTTTTAAAAGATTTTATTTATTTTTAGACAGAGGGGAAGGGAAGGAGAAAGAGAGGGAGAGAAACATCAATGTGTGGTTGCCTCTTGCGCTCCCCACACCGGGAACCTGGCCTGCAACCTAGGCATGTGCCCTGACTGGGAATCGAACCAGCGACCCACTGCTTCACAGTCTGGTGCTCAATCCACTGAGCCACACCAGCCAGTGCTGTACAGTTTTTTTTTTAACAGTTTTATTGAGATATAATTCACATGTCATACAATTCACTCATTTAAAGTGTGCCTGTAATGACTTTTAGTATATTCGGAGTTGTGTATCCACCACCACAATCAATTTTAGAACATTTTCATCATTCCAGAAGGAAATCCTGTACCCATTGGCATTCACTCCCATGGCCTTCTACCCTCTCCCCGGCAACCTCTAATTTACTCTGCCTTGTTTCGGTTTGCCTTTTCTGCACATTTCATACAAATGGAATCATATAGTACGTTCTTTTATGATAGGCTTCTTTCAGTTAGCATAATGTCTTCAAAGTTTATCCATGTTGTAATATCTATTAGCACTCCAGTTGTTTTTAGTTTTGAATAATGTTGCATTGTATGGATATACCACAGTTTACTCTCAGTCAGTGGACATTTGGGTTATCTGTATTATTATGAAACTATTATGAAAAATGCTACTGTGAATATTTGTGTCAAGTTTTTGTATGGATGTATATTTTCAGTTATCTTGGTATACCTGGAGTGGAACTGCTGGGTCATATGGTAACTCTATATTTACCATTTTGAGGAATTGTTAAAATGGTTTTAAAGTGGCTATTCCACTTTGTATGAGGGTTCCACCAGCAACGTGTAAGCGTTCCAAATTCTGTTTCCTTCTCCAAACTTGTTATTCTTTGTCTTGTAAAAAAATTATTTTACCTGTCCTAATGAGTGTGAAGTCGTATCTCCATGTGGTTTTGACTTGCATTTTTCTAATGACTAATGATGTTGAGCATCTTTTCATGGGTCCATTGGCCATGTGTATATCTTTGGAGAAATGTTTTTTCAAATCCTTTGCCCATTTTTTAAACTAGATGATCTCTTTCTTTATGATTGAGTTATTAGAGTTCTTTATATGTTCTGAATACAAGCCCCTTATCAGATATATGATTTGCAAATATATTCTTCCATTTCATGAATTGCCTTTCACATTCTTCACAATGTTTTTTGAAGCACAAAATTTTTAAAGTTTGATGAAGATTAGTTTATCTACTTTTTTCTTTTGTTACATGTGCTCTTTATTTAACACACAATGATGTCATATTTAACACACCATTGCTTAAGCCAAGGACCTAGAAATTTACTGCTATGTTTTTTCTAAACATTTTATAGTTTTGGCTGTTACATTTAGGTCTGTGATCCATTTTAATTTAATCTTTATGTATGGTGTGAGGTAGGGGTTCAACGTCATTCTTTTGCATGTAGGTATTCAGTTGTTCCAGCTTATTTGTGGAAAAGACTAGTCTTCCCCCATTGGAACTGGCCCAGCACCCTTGTTGAAAATCAATTGACCACAGATATATAGATTTATTTCTGGACTTTAAATTCTCTTCTATTGATCTACACATATATTTGTATATTCTTTCCTTATACCAGTACTATGTTGTCTAGATTATTGTAATATTACATTGATTTGTTTTTGGATATTAAACCAAGTGTGTGTTTCCAGGATAAATCCTACTCGCTGATGTTGTGTAATTTTTATGTGTATCGCCAGATTCATTTGCTAGTATTTTGGTGAGGATTTTTGCGTCTATATTCACAGGGGGCATTGGTCTGTAGTTTTCCATTGTTGTGATGTCCTTGCCTGTTTTGGTATCAAGGTAATCCTGGCCTCTGGGACTGAGTAGGGAAGTAGGCCCTCCTCTTTCAGTTTGTGGAAGAGATTGTGAATAATCGGTATTAATTTTTTACATGTTTGTTAGAATTCACTAGTGAAACCCCTCACACCTGTGGCTCATTTTTGTAGTTACTGTTTGGTGCTTTTCTGCAGCAATTCTGTAGTGTCTGTCTTCAATACTGTGCCCGGCCACTAGTCTCTGCTGGGTTAGCTTGAGCGCAGGTACTGACTGAACAGAAATTTCCAAATGCCTTGATCCTATACTTTCGATCCTTGGCCAAGGAGCTTTCACAGGACCTCGAGGTGAGCCCGAGGTGAGAGATGGGGGTCCGCTCAGGCCTTTCCTGGTGCTGTGCACAGCCCAACACAGGCATGTGGCCATCCAGATGCCCGGGCATATGTCAGGTCTTTTCCGAGCACCCAGCAGGCATATCGTTTTGCAGCTTTTCTTTCCCTTTAAGCTTTTTGACCAGCCTCGTGTTTCCCCTGCTGGTGTCAGCACCTCAGGCAGTTGCAGTATTAAGTCTTTGCTGCTGATTATTTCTGAAAAACGTCCCAGGCTTTTCCAACTGCATGAGCTCTACGACAGGTCAGATGACAGCAACCCTGCACATGGGCTTTTCCAGGGGCTGTCAGACAGGCCAGGCCGTGACAGTTCTCTGGAGATGGGCCTCTCGGAGGCTCTCCAACCCCAATCTTCCCCATCCCGTGACAACTAGGCTGCTGGTTTCCATGGCTACCACAGACCGAGGGGGGAGGCAGATGGGAATAGGATGAGTTAAAAATGCCACAAAGCTCTCCGTTTTTACTGAGATTTGGATGTTTTTCTTAAATAAATACTCTTCAGGTTATTGCCACCTTGGATTAATTTCCACAGTTTGGAAAAAGTTGACTTGGACAGTGTTTGCTAGTGTTCTCATGGCTTTTGTGAAGAAGCAGATTCTCAGGGTTTACCCAACTATTCCAGAAGTCCCATCACTCATCTTTAAACTCCAAAAAGGTTTTAATTTTATTTTATTCAAGGCCCAGTGTAGTTGGATTTGCTGTCTTTCACCTGTTTTCACACACTGAACACACCCATGTAACTCATGCCCAGAAACTTCAGGCCCATTTGCAGCCTCTGCCATCCCTCTGCCACGATAACATGCTTCTGAATTTAATATCATTTGAATTATTTAGTGCAAGCCTTTTGTCTTCATTCAGCCTTGCCTTTACGAGATTGACCTGTGTTGTTGAATGCAATTGTCCATACATCCTCATTGCTATAGTGCTCCACTGTGTGGATACATCACTAGTCGTCCATTCTACACAGGCGGGCAACTGGATTGCTAACAGTTTGGGGCTGTCACATTATATTCTTGCACACATATTTTTGAGATCATTCCTGTTAGCTGTATACCTAGAAATGGGCTACCTTGGTCTTGTGTTACATGAATGTTGAGCGTTAGTGGGCATAGTTTTTAAAGTTGATATACTACCAGTTTACGTCCCACAGCAATGTGTAAAAGTTCTGTTTACTTAATATTCTCACCATAGTTGGTATTATTCGGCTTTTTCACTTAATCATCCTGATGCGTGTGTAGTGGCATAACAGTGATACCATTTTAATTTGCATTTAATGCATTTGGCCAATTTTCATTGGTTTGTCTGCTATTTTCTTACGAATTTGTAGGAGTTTCCACATTTCCTGTATACCAATATATTCTGTGTAGGTTTACAAATACCTTCTACTGCTCTGTAACTTGTCTTTTCTCTCTTAAATCACAGGTGGCAAACACAAGGCCCGTGGGCCTGATCCTGCCCTCCACCTTGTTTTTTCCGGCCTGGCACCTTGTTTCTACCCGGCGGCAGTGCCAAGCCCCTTGCCCCTAGTTAAGGAGTTGTTACATTCGTACAGTCCTAAAATTACAGTCAGCCCTTTGAAGGCACCACAAGGCTGATGTGGCCCCTGGGTGAAAATGAGTTTGACACCCCTGTTTTAAATGCTGGTGTCGGACAAAGAGTTGTCCATTTTAATGGAGTTTAATTTATCCAGATATTCTGCTTTGTGTTTAGTACTTCTTGGATCCCATTAAAAATCCTTACTGGCCAAAGAAAATTAAAGATGCAACCAACTGACTGAATTTTTTCTGCAAAAATTTT
The DNA here is from genome assembly GCA_028533065.1 of Trachops cirrhosus. Taxonomy (NCBI): domain Eukaryota; kingdom Metazoa; phylum Chordata; class Mammalia; order Chiroptera; family Phyllostomidae; genus Trachops; species Trachops cirrhosus. The sequence goes on along the minus strand of CM052551.1, from coordinate 13,197,892 downwards.
AAAGACTTATTATTTAGGCAGAACACTAGTCTATCCTCAGGAATACCAGTGTTTCCCCAAGAGTTTATATTACAAATGATTGCCCTCTTTAATTCACAGAAACATCCACAAAACATCATGCCTCATAGAACTGTATTCCAGAAGATCTTTTGTTCTTTCCCATCATGCTGTTGAGTATATTTCTAACCCCATTTGTTTCTAATCACCCTGTCTTCTATGTTCAGAGACAATAGAGCCCTTACATATGAAGTCCTCTAACTTTCTGCTCTCTGCTTCTCTCCCACAAGCTAGAACCTCATCTATATTTATTTCCCCTCCTCCTGTTTCAGTGAAAGATGTTTTGTAAAGTAGGCCTATCCCCTCCTACTAGCTACCGCCATCTCTACTCTTTCTTAAAAAAGAAATGTCTTAGATGTGATAAAATTGCCTAGGACTAAATATACCCACGCAATGAGTGCATAAAAAACTGATGAAATCTAAATGGGGTGGATGGATTGTACCAGATTCAGTTTCCTGGTTGTGAGATTGTATTACACTTATGCAAGATGTTGCCATTGGGAAAATTGGTCAAAGGGTGTACTGGGTCTCTCTATATTATTTCTTACAGCTACATATGAATCTATCATCTCAACATTAAAAATTAAAAGTCTCCCTGAAAATTATCCATAACAATAACTACCATTTACTGAGTGCTCACTGTGTGCTAGATACTGTTCTAAGCACTGTCAGGTGGATACTGCTGTTAACTTCGTTTTATAGGGTCACCCTGCTAGTAATGGCAGAGTTTAAATTAGGATCCAGGCAGCCTCACTCCAAAGAGAGAGCTCTTAACCACTTCTTTGAGGAGGGGCTAAGAGCTCTTAGCCTTACTTCTTGTACATCTGTCTTCATCTCCTGCCTCCTACTCACACTCCAACCCACCCCCTGTACTTTAGCATCCTTCCAGTCACTCCCTGGAGACTGCGTGTGCCTGGATGACCAGCAAGTCCATCGCTAAATCTAATAGATTCTTTTTGGTCCTAACCATTCTTTCTGCAGCCTTCCATATTGATCATACACTCGAAGAGTATTTATTGAGCAGCGACCATGTGTCAGACTCTTGATTTACAGCAACAAGCAAGAGGAGGCAGAACTGCTGTCACCGACGAACACGCGGGTCTTCACTGTTACCCTAGGGGTCCGAGGTCTTCGGTCACTGCTGACTTGTCTGTGGATGGCCATCTGGTCGTGTCTTGACTTTGTTTGTCTGTGGCTCAAACAGGTCACGTTATCGTTTTGTTTGTGGTTTCACAGCATAACTCAAAACATACATCGAAATGCCATTTTTACTTTTCTCCGGATACAAATCTGAACCTTTCCATGCAGTTGTCTTGGAAATACGAGTAAATTTTAAAAACCCAAGCCTGAAGTGTTCTACTCTTCTTGTATAATTAGTAATAATAAATTGTGCAAATTGTCTTTGACCTTTTACCTATGTTTTTTTCTGTCTAAGAATAATTTGGCTTAATTTTATGCCCCCTTATTTGGAAACACCAGGAAGATCTCTGGAGAATATTAACTCTCATCCTGTTTATCAAAATAAAATACGCTACTCCAAGGAAAATACTTGACCTCGTGGAGACCTGATACTAGCTGTTTGTGTATCGCCAGAGCTACGCACGTGAGCCCATGTTGAGGGAAGGGAACCATCTTGTCTCTTTCCGCACGTCCACTATTATTTTCTGTTATTCCTCTCCCCAGTTCTGTAAAGAAGAAACAAAAAATCCCCTCCTACTTCTTCATGCCAAAAGCCAGCTCTTGTTTGATTAGTTCTAATAGGTGTGTGTTCTGCTCGGTGATTAGAAGCAACTTGAGTCCTCCTGCCTCCGTCTGGTGTCCCTGTGCTTGTCTGGTGGCTGTTTGTTTACAGCAGCAGTTAGCAATTTGCATGGACAGTGCTGTCAAAGTCGCTGCCCTCAGTGAGACCCAAGTGGCTCTTGGAAGAAAGATGACAGGTTCAGCCCAGCAGCTTGCAAAACTTGAAAAGCGATTCCTTGTCAAACATGTGAAAAACAACTCTTCCCTCTCCATGACTTGAGGGAAAAAATGAGAAACTAGCTTAAGCCAGATGGCGATTCCTTGCTAGTAAAATAGGCCTGGGCTGATTCAGCCCCATCCCTTCATGTTCCTTTGCAAAACCCACAAAGAACACATTTGGGGCCACTTTTCAGAGTTGGCAACAGTCTCTGCTTTTGAAGGAAATCATATGGACACAAGTAAAGCCACAGTGGATGAAGCCTCGGAATCTCCAGGGTCCGGAAACAAGAAGCATAGGCCTCAAATTCCAGGTCATCACTGAGAACCTGGCCTGTGCCCAGGAACCACCCGAATGTAACCAGGTTTGCTGACTCGATTCGGTTTGGTAAAACAAAAGCAAATTGGAAAAAGGCTATATTTTTTTGTTGACTGGACTTTTTTTAAAAAAAAAAAGGAAAGAAAAGGAAGAAGGAAGAGGAAAAAAGAGGAAGAGGAGGAGGAACAACTAGAAACTATAAAAACACCCTTTGAGATGATAAAGTGACTCCTAAATTTCTCTTTATTCTAGGTCTAAAGGATCAATCTTTAAGTCCAATACCTCTCTCTACCATTTACATGTAAGGTACTATAGCTACTTTCATATAGTTAGAAGTCACTTAGACTGGATTTGAACCCGTGCGTATGTGTGTGTTTCTTAATAACCTTGGCTTTAAAGAGCGAATAGGATTTAGTGAAATCCTCTCACTGAAGATTTTGAAACAGTGTGGTCAGCTTCTTGAAAGGGATGTTGTGAAGAAGATTTAAACACTGGATTAGCAATGGTATTGGTTAGTTGTGAAGATTTCTTCTTCACCTAAAATCCTGTGCATTACGAATCCATCCCTGTCACCTGTTGTTTTTAAAATTACCTTGATTTGGGGTATTCTCAGCCATTTAAGGTAACACCTGTCTGTCTAGTTTTGTTGTGTATGCAAGAAAACGTTGACCACCTTTGTTAACATTATGCTTTATTTCTTTAGGTGGCGGAACACACACAATTAAGTTGGATCCTCACCTGCATGGTCAGACTACCCCGATTACAGCATTTACACCAGTGGAAGGTAAATGCTATCATCTGATTAACAAGCAGAAGTTCAAGGTCCGCATTACAGCTGTTTTTCCCCTCTCTGTTTATTTTTGTGGTAGGCTCTGGGAATCCCGAGTTACTGACTTTCCTGGTCTGCAACTCACTAGTAGCTAGAAGAACTATCTTTAAACTCTGTGCCTCACTGTATTAAATGGAAATTAAAAGAGTTCCCTAAGATTCCTTCCAGCTGAAAAACTGGGTAAAAATATCCAACTTATTACTTGATTTTATCTGTGTATGGTTGAATCAGAGTAACCTTTGGATGGACTTGGTAATGGCTTTGAAGCTGCCACATTATAATTAACAAACAATCACTAGATCTGGATTGCTGGACTCTGAAGTTGTCCTATCAGCACTAGGATTAACTGGCAGTGAGGCCTAAGAATGTTTTCACTGTGGGCAGAAGAGACAACATATTTTATTTAACATTTAAACAAGTTGAGTCCAGGCAACAGTTCAAACCCACAGAAAAATTAAGGCTAGACTTTTTTCTTAGAAGTTCAACTAAGAAAGATAAATTGGTAATTCATAGTACTTTACTTCCATTTATTTTTGCAACTGGATAACCCAGGGGTAGGTAGCCCTGACTACGTCAGTGTTAATTTCAGTTTCAAGCTTCTTTCCAGCAAGCTGGCTCAGCAGCTTTGCAGATGCCAGAGGGCCGTGGACAGAGCTTAAAAAAACAGTGCTTGAAAAAGAGGCATTGATGATGCTGCAGAATTGTTACCTGACAAGAATTCAGAACAGAATTCTGTGATGCTCTCTACCACATTTTAGCTTTAGGCAGGACTTTCCCGGTTTATCATGGTGCTCTAACACTCAGTTGAATACTGAAATCCCGTTTTATAAGAGCTGAAAACTAATTTAATGGGAAATGTTCCTCCTTGAAAACAGTGTCTGAGGACCTCCTGGGAACGCTAACTAGTGAATACTGTGATGATACTCTGGAGCAGCCTTCCTCTGAGCCCGTAATTCGTATTTGTGGGGAAAACATGGACTTCCAATGCCAGCCTTACCCTGGATCACATCCCTGCCTTCTGTGGTCATTTCTTCACTGACAAATACTTGCGATGCTTCTCCAAGTCTCCTATCCACTAGGTGCTAGAGGTTCAGCAGTCACCAGGACAGATGGATGTGGCCCCTTTCATGAGGCTTCTAGTCTGTTTGAGAAAGGGCAGTGAAACAAGTGATCAGAAAGTATGAAAGAGAAAAAGGGAAGGTTCCATCCAGATCTAAGAGCACCAGCTTGGTTTCGATCGGGGCAGGGAGGGGCGGGATAGCGCGGCAGGAAGGTGGAGGCAGGGGCTGCCAAGGTCGGGGCTGTTGGGAGGATTAATGAGATAACAGATACACGCCATCTGGGGTTGATAATAAGCACTCGATAAATATTAGTGCTCTCCACATCTTTCCCTTCTCTTTGTAATTTCAAGATCCAGTCTTCTAATATAAAAAGGCTATAAATCTAATGCAGTGGCAATTTTTAGAAATTGAGTTCTTTTCCCATTTGCTCATTTCCAAATTAAACTTTCATTATCTCTACTCAGTGATCATTGGGGACCGGCCTTTATCATGGACACTGTAAGGAGGTGAACTGGGAGAGCTGGGTTTGAACTTTCACATTGACTTTGAATGGCCTGCAGCATAGTTGCTGTAAGCCAGAAACCCCTTGAAGCGGTAAGCAGGAAATTTAAGTTTGTAAGTGAATTATGGAACACTGACGTTAAGATGGTTGGAGAGTGAAGCTTTTGCCTTTCAGACCCCGACTCAAGGGGTGTGTCTGCGTGCTGCTGGGCAGCCCGAGTTGTGAGTGTCGTTGAGCCTGGCGCTGGGGATCATCCAAGTCCATAAATTCAGTCTTTCAATTCATTCAGTCATAAAAGGACTCCTGAGAAGAGATTCGTGTTAACTAAACAAATGAGATTTATCTACACACCAAGATATCTATTTATCATTGTACATGCAGCAAGATACCTGCACCTTGGAAGCAATTACCAGTGAACTACACATAATATCCCTTGCTAATAAGTCGCCCTACTCAGAGAACCAAATTACCCGTCACCCTGTTTAACTGCAGCGGGGAGCTGGCATCACCGGGGCTCACATTCAGCAGAACAGACTAGTGGTTTATAGTGGGCACCCATTGCTCACCAGGTATTGACTATTTCTAAAGTTACCTCTGGTGTTTCCATCAGCTTCCCCGTTAAGGAAATAGTCTGTTCTCTACAACCTGTCCTGTTCATTGGAATCACTTTACTTTAGCACCTAAAGATCAATGCACATAATTAGGATTAGTAGATTAAAATTTCTCTTCTTTTTATTTTTTCAGTGCCATGATTGGGGGGTGGGTTGTTGTTTTCTTAGATGTGATTTTACGGGAACACTCCAGTTTTGTCAGCAGCACAGTGTGAGACTTACTGGAATGTTCCCCCAGACACACAACAAGCATTTGATGTTGTGTTAATTTATAGACAGTTCATTTCATGACGTTTCCTGGCCTTACCTGTGAAATCGGGAATGTATCTGATTCGGAACCTTGAAAACACTCATGCCCTTCGCTTAATAAAATGAATGAGAGACAGTGGCAGTGGTGGAGTGGACTCCCCTCATTCCTGCCTAGGCCTGGAGCGTGAAGACCAGCCAGCCGGAAGATGGCTGGAGCTGCTAAAAGGAACTGAGATGCAGTGTTTCTGCAGGTGGCTTCAGATTACCCTTTGCCTGCTGTAAAGATTTCTCACCTGAGCAGTGTAACTAGGTCCATGCCGATGTCTTCCCCTCCTCTTTGTCACCCCACAGGCAAAGACTGCCAGGCAGAAGCACGATGGAACCGTGGGCCTGCTCACGTACCCGGTGCTGCAGGCGGCTGACATCCTGCTGTACAAGTAAGGAGCCGAGTGTCCCCGGTCTCACGCATCCTCCTGCTGACAAGGGGGCGTTCTAACCTGTTCCAGTACAGTGGGCTCGCGGGGAGGGTGGACACAGAAAAGACCACGAGAATTGGTTTGCATCTATTCTGCAGTAACAGATACTAAATTCCGGACGTACGTTCCAATGTGAAACTAATAGTATTAAGGTCTAACGCTTAAATAGCACACAGGTGCTGAAGACTGTTATAAGTGCTTTCCATACATTAGCCCATTTAGGGCTTACAACTCCTTGTAAAAGTTGCACTGTTATCACTCCCATTTTACAGATGAGGGAGCTAAGGCACAGAGTAGTAGTTAGTAACTTGCTCAGAGTCATGTAGCTTGGACCCAGTAGTTGAGGCTAGAAAGTTTGGGTATAGAATTTGTGCTCTTAGCCACTCTGCAGCATGGACTTCCCCAGTAATAATTAAACTTCAAGAGCTTCAAGTGTTGATTTCTCAAATACTCCAGATTCTAAAGCAGTGCTGTTGAATAGAACTTGCCCGCAATTACGAGATGTATCTGTGCTTCCCACGACTGTCGCCATGCCTGCATATAGCAGTTGGGCACCAGAAATCTTGACAGAGGAGCTGAATTTTAAATCTGCGTGTAAGTGTGATGGTGGCGTGGAGATGACAGTCCGTGTGCCTTGTAGCGTGACCCCAGGGCCGTGGTGCAGTTCCCACGGAAACCGCCAGAAGAGTAGCTGCTTAGCTTTCAGATAAGGAATGTCGAATATTACATGCAGGCTATCTTTAATTCTGATTAAAATGTATATATAAGGGTTATGTGCCTGTTTCTTGTGTTAACTTGAATGCTGGGCTCCTGGTAGCATTTACTACTTATTACAAATGACTTTTGACTTATCCTGGGAAGTCTATAATACATTTTCCCAGAAACAGTAAGTGAAAGTCTAAGGAAGATCTGATCATATATTTCCTAGCAAAGTAGCATCTTTACTTAGAAAGGTTCTATAAAGAGCCTTGATTTTTAATCTGTAAAATAGGAATAATTCTTATCCCGCACAGGATTATTAAAGGATTAAAATGAAATATGGGCCAGGCAGAGCTGTGACTGAGAGCTGCCACTTGGTTATGATTGATGATGATTATGTTTTTGACAATGACAGTCTTATATCTAGTTTCATTTCCAAGGGCTACTTGTTTCTAGAGCCGCAGGCTGAGATTTTTTTGCACCAGGATATGGAAGCACAGGAACACGGCAGATTTCCTTAGCAGTTCAAGAGCTGCGCTGGGCAAGTCCTCTGAGCTTAAGGCTGTGAAAGAGTCGAGTTTACCAGGAAGGAGTGCCCTCTGTGACAGCAGGGCCCTCAGAGTGGGAAAGGACTGTAACGGGCCTCTTCCTTAATCCCTGGCTTTACAAATGCGAGCAGATGGGGTTAAACAGTTTTCCCAAAGCTGCGGAGTCGGTCCTGGAATGCTGGAGCCTGGAGCCTGGTTCTGGTCCCCGGAGGCCCATGCCGACCTTCCTGACGGAGCCAGTCATTTTGTCAGGAGACAAGATCACGTGAACAGCCAGGACCACCCAAAGTCATACACGCTAAAGTGATGATGAATTTACCTTCATCAATTGCCCAAAATACAACTGGAGGAATGATAAAATACTCCAGTTTCTCTCATCTACAAAGTAGGTTCATGCTCTGGGGGTTATTAAACAGATTTTATATAAATAGAAATCACCTCGCATATTATCAATGCAAACATTTTAAGAGTGTAAGAACAACATTTGAAAAGACTAAAATTGGCAAAAATAGTTCCTTAAGATCCCTAAATCTGTATATATTCTGAATATATGTCATGTATTATAGGTTTCTATATTATCTATTATTTTATACATTATATTTATATACTGATAAATACGTTATTGTTAAAGATTTCCTTTATTTACTTTTTTAGAGAGAGGGGAAGGGAGGGAGAGAAACCTGATCAGCTGCCTCTCACATGCCCCCAACTGGGTACTTGGCCCGCAACCCAGGCATGTGTCCTGACTGGGAATCAAACTGGCAACCTTTTGGTTCACAGGCTGGTGCTCAATCTAGCCAGGGCTAAATATATTATATATAAATACAGAAAAAAAATTAAAAGATTTTATTTATTTCCAGAGAGAGGGGGAAGGAAGGAGAGAGGGAGAGAAATATCAATACGTGGCTACCTCCTGCCCCCTACTGGGGGGGGCAGTGCCTGGCCCACAGCCCAGGCATGTGCCCCAACCAGGAATGACACCAGTGACCCCCTTGGTTCACAGGCCGGTGCTCAGTCCACTGAGCCACACCAGCCAGGGCTAAATACAGAAATTTTATGTGTTCTAAATGTATAAATACAGGGTCCGGCACAAATAGCACCCCTTTTTAATTGCAAAGTCTTTTATTACAAAATCATAAGCATGTAATTCTGTGATATAACAATATCACACTCAAGCACACCATATGACATTTTAGGTGCAATGTTCAAATTAAAACTGTAAGTTGTTGCACCCGTATTATTGGCCTGCCAGCCACACTCACACAGGCCTTCCTGCTGCCGGACCCTCTGTATTTCCTGTACTTGGCCCTTTTTTGAGCCCTGGCTCAGGTTGTGAGTGTCCTCTTTTCTTACACAAAACAGTAACTGTTTCAGATGTGGCAGGCGACCACTAAGCGTTCTGACAGCGCCCTGTCTTTCTCCCTCTGCCCGGTGTTGGCAGGTCCTCACTCCATCGGTCGGTGCGCTTCCGAGGAGAAGTATTCTTTTCCAACCTCCGTTATCCCCAGCCCACTCCCAGTAGCAAAAGTGTTTTCATGCTGTAAATATTCCTTCTTTAACTCTTACTGATCGATTCGCTGGTTAGAACATGTACTTAGAATGATATAAGATGCCTTTCTTTCTCCTGTTTTCTGAAAGGGGGATTATGATGGCAGATCCTTTTTTACTCCCATCAGGACTCTGATGTTTTACACACAATTTGTTAAAATGAATAGATAAAAGTATTTTTCTGTCGCCCTGGCTGGTGTGGCTTAGTGGATTGAGCACCGACCTGCAAACCAAAGGGTCGCTGGTTCAATTCCCAGTCAGGGCACATGCCTGGGTTGCAGACCAGTAGGGGGCATATGAGAGGCAACCACACATTGATGTTTTTCTCCCTCTCTTTCTCCTGCCTTTCTTCTCTTTCCAAAAATAAATAAAATCTTTAAAAGTATTTTTCTATAAAGCTAAGTATCTGTATTCAAGATGACTGTCTACTCCATAGCCTAGAGACCTACCTACCTGTAATGCTATAATTAGATCATACACGTGGAACAGACACCTGCATGCGCCTTTGCTTAAGAGAAACAACATCCCCACGTTTCCCTCCTGCCTGGCCTCGGGCTGGACCTGCAGCTGCCAGCTGCACATGCTCAGCTCATAGACTGTTCCCTCTTTTTTCTGGCCATCTTCCGTCAGACTGTTCCCAGGGGAGCCGTTGCCACCCCACACAAATCCCACATTTCCTGGGCATGTGTGTTGTTTGGACCACTACAAAGCATGCAGACAAGTACTATAAAATCAGGTCTGGTTTACTACAGCATTTATTCTGCTAGCATTCATTTCTCATCTGTTTCATTATGCTTCCTCCCAAGTTTAGAAATTCCTAATTGCTTGATAATAAGTAGCAGAGGCAGGACTCAAACCTAGGTCTGATTTTTAGCCTGTACCATTGTTTTCTGTGTAACAGGGCTTAAGCACTTGGGGTGTTTTTGTTTGATTTTGTTTAGTTTTGGTTCAGATATTGCTGGATTTTTAAAAAGGTCATAGCCAGAATGTCTGTGACTATTTACATTATAAATGTAGATAGATACAAAACACAACAGGTAGGTAGGTAGGAAGAAAGAAAGAAAGAAAGAAAAAAATTGCATTTTTCTTTCACCAGCAAATCTATAATATGTGTGGCCTCTTCATAAAATGTTCATGCACGGCAAGTATATTTAGTGTTTGTTTTTGTCAAAACCAGCTTGAGCGTGAGTGATGTGTGGTCTGGGAAGGGAATGGGAGGGGAGCCGTTCAGATGAGTATGTGACAGAACTGGGTAACCATGCTTGGTGAGGGATCCAGAGACATACAGCTGAGACCATCTTAAGTTTGACAGTATAATAAAACAGCAGATATTTGAAGACAGGCAGAATGCTCAAAAATAGCGAGGGTTCATAATCTTCATTTTGCCTCTACATTTTTTGTTTTTTGTTGGTTTTTTTTTAGTATCTAATGTCAAATAGCTGGCTATGTACTAAGTAAATATTTCTCTCACTTTCTCTCTCTACACACACACACACACACACACACACACAGACACACTCACTGTTCTTATTAACATACAGCAGATACTTGTTTCGCACCTGTAATGCCACTCATCCAGGAGAAGGCAGGGGGCATGGACCCGAGGGAGAGGGGGGGAAGGAACTAGCATGTGGTGAGCGAGCGCGGCCGGCCGGCCATGCTGGCTGCTGCACACACGTCACCTTTTCAGACTCTCACCACCACCGCTCTGCCACACAGCTCAGTGGCGCTTTCCCGGGTTGCAGAAAGGAAGTGAAGTTTCAGAGGGGCCGCTAACCTACTCAGAGGGAGATGGGAGTGCCTGCCTGGCTACTCCCTTTCTTTCTCAAGAATTTGAACAGGGAAGCCTGGGATGAGGATAAGAAGATAGTGAAAGGAAAGCTGAGGTGACAAAGGAAAACGAGGAAACAGAGGCCTCAAGGAGCGAGAGTGTGCAGAGCAAAAAGCTGACAAAAGCAGCAGAGCCAGTAAGAAGATTGGTTGGAGACGTCCTGCTCAGTAATTCCACGGAAGGGCTGAGTCGTATAAGGACTGAGGATCAGACGCTGCCATTGAGGACAATTGAGATAATCCATTCCTCCAACTGCTTTGGAAGCTGACTTGCAGGTCCTGAAGGATATCCTTTGTCTGTGAGGCCAGTCTGCCCCAAATCTCCATGAGATGCTGGAAGCTGCCGGCCAGACCTCCTGTCTTCTGACGTCCTCACACCCCCTCCCTGCCACGGCCAAAGCCGTGGTCTCTTCTCCATCTCACTTCCCAGCTCTCAGGCAGGCACCACACAGAGCCGGAACCTCCTGGAAGGCACTGTGAAGAATAGCTTTCAGGGAGAGAGGGGCCTGAGATGTCAACAGACCATCCAGGACACTCTCCTACAAGCAATGGGGAGCTCTCTGTGCATTTTAAGGACAGTGAACGAATGCAATGTATACTTTCAAAAGAGAACTGATTAAAATAGGAACACTAAACTGGGGGACGAAAGCAGCTGGGGCGGTCTGCTGAGAGGCTCTTTTCTAGTCTGTTTGGGCCCAGAAGATGAAGATGAAGAGAGTAGACAGATGTAGGAGATGTTAGGAGAGGAAGCGCATGGGCCTCCTAACCGAGCGGATGCCTGTGGGGAGAGGCATCCGGGACGACCCCGTGTTTCTGACTCGGCTCTGGACCGATGGCGTTGTGGCTCACTGAGGTAGGGATGCCACAAGGGGACTGGCCGGAAGGGTGTGTGGCTTCATTGTGTGTTCTCTCTCCTCCTGGAAGCCTTAACTCCCCAGACGGATGCACCTTCAGTCTGTCTCTGCCAGTTCCCGGCACCAGGCTTTGCACATCATAGGTCTTCAGTAAGTAATCGCTACCCCGGGGGTCATCACAGCGTAGTCGGCAAAGCACCCACTGATGGCGAATTAATCCTTTCCGAGAGGAAAAACGGCACCAAACTCCTGTCCCAGCCGGGCTGGTTAAAGGCCGCAGCACGGGAAGCTCACAGCCAAAGAAGAAGGGGGTGGGGGGAACCAAGAGAACAAATCTCTGCCAGCAGATATATGTAGGCAATGATTATTCATCTAGACACTAATTCTGCCAAAGGATTGGGGTGGATCCCCAGTGAACGTAAACGCAACGAGGAACTCAGCAAAAGAAAAATGGTTTAGTCACCAGAGAAGATCAGACGCATTATTATGTGACAGAAGCTATAACAATCAAAATTATGAAAGACTTTTGTTTTATGTTGTGTCTAAGAAAGCACACTCGGGGTAAGTAAAAAAAAAGAATATGGGGAAGAAGAGAAGACATTAATATGGATATCGTTATGGAGGGTATAAATTTTAAAAGAGCAGCACTAAATTATTTGAAGTGAAAGGAAGACTACGAGGAGAGAAGTTGCAAATGTGAAGAGTGTAGGCCCCATAAGTGAGCAGAATCAAAGACAGGCTGCATTAATGTAAAGTGTAAACTCAATGGATAAGAAGTGAGGGCCAAGATAAATTACAGGAGGTGAGAGGAGCAGTGGGAGCAGAGGGAGGAAAGACTAGAAACAAACAAACTGAAATCAGATGAAGAAGCCAAGTAGAGCAATAGGACCAGGTGAAAAAAATTAAAATTTTTAAAATCTCTCTAAAAAAAAAAAGAAAGCAAAACTTCACAGAATGGTAAGAAAAGAGGCGAGGATCCGACATAAGGCAAAGATGCATGCAGAGTCATTATGAAAACTAAATGTGTTTTCTGTTTAGTTTGGTTGCTTTGTAAATCTGGAACCATTTTGACATGTGGAAATATTCATTTTGATGTGCTTAAAGTGTATTGATTATGGTAATTGTTTTTTCTGTGTTCGTTGCAGTCCATTGTGATTTCCTATGGGCTACCGTAATTGCTTTTTAACCTGCCCTGTTGGCTAATTTGGTTTGGGAGAGTCACCGTGACCCCTGCATGTCAGCGTCACTGTAATTTCAAGACAGGAGTAGGGGAGTCCAGTGAAAGAAGAGAAACGTAAAAAGGTGTGCAGGGGGGTGCATGTGCACCTCAGAGGGCAGCATAGGCAGGGTTACGGGCGCCGAGGGGTTCGAGAAAAGGAACAGTGGTTTTTGGCACTCACCGGGCCGGGACTGTGTGCTCCAGGTGGGGAGGAAGAGAGCACAGACAAAGGCCTACGCATCACTGTGCACAGTTTCCTAATTCACTTACGGACCTCAGAAGGAGAGAAACTGCTTCCTGGTCCATTGTCATCATCCTGGCATTTTACCTTTCCCATTCATGGTTCTGTCCCTGCTTTCCGGCAATTAAGAGAATTCTCACACTTTCTGTAGCATGCCATTTATACTTTGGAATTACCTAATCAGATATGTGAGCTGTCAGTTTCACACCCACACGAATCAGGATGGCTGCCCCAGTCTGCGCCTGTCTCTGGGGTATTTATGTCTCTGGGGTATTTATGTCTGTGGTATGTCGGCTATTAAAAGGAAAGTGATTGTGGCTTGAAAAAAGTGACAATGTGCCTCACACCAAGGTCTCTAATAGTATCAAGATTTCTCTTACCGTTTCATCCTTCATCCTTTCAGATAAGATATTGATGAGTATATGTTATATCAATTGCTAGTGTTTATTGAGCTCTTACTGTGAATTACCATGCTCGGTCATCTCATTTAATCCTTGAAACAAGTCTATAAGGTTGGCACCGTTATGACCTCTGTTTTACAGCAGAAATGGAGATCCAGAGAGGGTAAGAAAGCTGGCTGTGATAACTCACCTCGGAGCTGGTGGATCTGTGATTTAAATTCAGCAAGACTGACTTCTGAGTCTGTGCTTTCAGCCTCTCCACTGATCACGAGCTGATTTTATTATCATTGTTATCTTGGTATGAAACTAAAGTGACTTCGTGTAGATGATAGTGGCTTCCTCTTAAGATCATTCCTTTTTTGAATGAGTGTTTATTAAGCTCCTCCTACATACCAGGCAACTTTACTAGGTGCTGGAAATACACTGAAAAGTGAGACAGACAAGCTCTCAGAGAGCTTATTTTATAGCAAGAGAGAAAACAGCGTGCTATTCAATAAACAAACAAATGAAATAAAGTAATTAGATTGGGATTAATACTTAAAGACAATAAGTAGGATAGCTTGAAAAACAATAAGAGGGGGAACCCAACTTTGAATCAGAGTGTAGTTAGGGAAGGCTTCCCTGAGTAGGTGCTATTTGAGCTTAGACCTGAAATAAAGGAGCCGGCTTGAAGGCATTAAGGGGGGAACATTATCGCAGATAGAAGAGCAGTATGTTCAACAAATCCAGCTCCCTGCTTTCTGCATTGGAGTTATAAACTATCCAGGATACGTGATTTCATTTTCTGTCTTTTTAGGGTCTAGTAGTGGGAGAGTCAAGTCTCTCACAGGTTCATTTCAATGTTCTAATGTGAAAACATTCTTTCCATATTAAATAAGAAAAATTAAAAATCACTGCTCTGATTTCTGTATTTATTAACATATTGGTGCATTTCCTTCAAACCAGTTTCTTAAGCAAACATTTCTCGTGTGCCAACTACATGCCAGGCACTAGATTGCGCTTTGCATGCGTTATTTTTCCCCTGAAAGAACCCCAGGAGTAGGAACTATTATTAGCCAGTTTTAAGAATGAAAAAAAGACTGTAGGAGGTTAAATAAGCTTCTCAAGAACGCCCAACTGGAGAACAGGCATCTGACCTCAGAACGGCCAGACCCGGTCCCCACTCCAGCCACTGTGGCTTCTCCTTTGTGTGAATTCGTGTCGTGTGTATTTTCAAAAACAACTTGCATCCTGTTTTTCTGTCTTATGTTTTTCCACGTCATTTAAGTGTTTTCTGTTCTTCAGTGATTCCTTGTTTTCTGTATTTTGCTATGTAGACTATGTTTTCTTTACCTTTCAAATACCCCAGTGATTCGGAAGGTGTAGTTCTGTTCCCCATTCTAGTGATGATCATCTTTGAACTAAACATGAGCACACACAGAGACCAGTTACGCACAGCTGGCCGCAGCGAGGGAGGCGGCCACCATCGCTTGTGTCTCTCAGAGGCTGGAAGGCAGGAGGGGAGCGGGAAATCTTTACAGGAAAGGAAGGTTTCAGGTGTGCTTTCTGCTTTGAGGTTGTTGCCATGGGGAAGCTGGAGGCTGGCTAAGTAGAAATGGAGCGTTGTACATGGTTCGTTTGGGGAGCACTTTGACTTCCTCTGGTTGGTCCTGAGTTGGACAGAGTGAGGACCAAGAATGGGGACACTGGCAGTCATTGAGGAAGCCTTGACCATTCTGGGGCAGCTGATGCAGAGGCCGTGATTTGGCTTCCTGGTCTGGGCACTCCGAAGGTTTTGGGTCATAGTTTTTTTTGTTATCTATTATCTGGCTATTGTCCATTTGTATCTCGGTGTCTCTCTTTTCAGACGTTATTCTTTGAATCTTTAATTGTTCCAGGTAAAACATGGTATCATGTGACCAGATAGATGGGTTATTAATCACACTTCGAGAGCTTTAGTCTATACTCACTTCCTTTCAATTTTGTTAACTAACCTGGGATTTTCAGCAAAGATTGTTATAAATGTATTGATTTTAGATTACATTTCCTACTGCAAATGGTAACCGAAATTTAAACTTTATGTTTTCATGTTTATAGCCCATCTTTATACCTCAGCATCTCCTCTTCTGAGTTCTTGAGTCCTTAGGTTTCATTTAGACTTTTTTCCAGTCCTTTACATGCCTGAGAATTCCTTTCTGTTTAACTTGCAACATCTGTAAAATGGTATTGAGTACAATAATAATACATTAAGCCCTGGCTTCTGTGGGTCCGTGAACTGACCGCCAGCCTGCAGACCGAAAGGTCACTGGTTCGGTTCCCAGACAGGTCACATGCCTGGGTTGTGGGCCGTTCCCCTGTTGGGGGCATGTGAGGGGCAACTGGTCCGTGTTTCTCTCATACACATTGATGTTTCTCTCTCTCTCTCGTTTTCCTTTCCTTCCCATCTCTCTTAAAATAAATAAATAAAATCTCGAACATATAATGATACATTAAAAGTGCTTAGTAAAGTATACAGCATGTGGGAGGTATTCAATAGCTATCAGCTACTTTATTATTATCATCATAATTATTACTGTAGTTCACAATAAAAGACAGCTTGACTGGGTTTTTAATACCTTTTACTCTCAACCCTATAAACATGGTTCCATTGTTGTCTTATTAAGCTGATTTTTCTCATTTTTGTTTTTCTGGCTGTGGCCTGTGGGGTTTTTTTCTTTAACTTTGTAATTCAGATTTTCTTTCTGGGTTGTGTTTCAGTACGAGTCTCTAGTGTTTCTTTCCTGAACCCGGTCAATATGCATACTGAGCTTTGCTGGCTTTCTTGTTTTCGAACCAGTCACGTTTCCTTCCATCTTAAGGTTATGGCTTCTGTTCCAATGGCCCTTGTCTCTTCCTCTGGAGGACCATAATCTTAGGTCGGAGGACAGTCCTCCAATCTGCCAGCTGCTGGTCACACTTCTCTTTTTCCTCTTGCCTTGAGTTCTGGAGGAGCTTTGAGTTGCTCACCCAGGTCACTGACGTGGCCTGTCCTTAGGGTCCTGTTCCTTACTGCTCCTGATTCTTCTCTCCTGTGTTTGCTTTTCTTTATTTCATCATTTCACCTTCTCTCCATGTTATTGTTTTTGTCACCACCGATGTTTTTCTCCTTTTGTGACTTCTTGCTTTTGTCTTAAAGCAACCATGTCTTTTTGAATCCTACTGAGGTTACCAAGCAGTTTTCTTCCAAAAAACAAAATTATCTGTTTCTTCTAGAAGTTCATTTTTAAATGTTGGATCTTCATCAGGATCTCAAGTTGCCTTTCCCTTGTTCTACATTTTTTTTCCATAGGCCCCATATTGGGCCTGTACTAGTTTGTTTGATTGATTTTTATTTGTTGGGTTTTTAAAATCCATGCTGGAACAAGGGAACTGTATTCAAATAGTGTCTGCCAGTGGACAAACTCTACGACAGGCCCGTGTGTCCACCTCTGTCTACTCGGACGCTGTCTGGGTTCTGTGCTCGTGATTCCCCAGGGGGCAGAACGGTGTGCTCCGCTGCCGACCCGGTGGCTTGTGTCCCTTCGCCAGGTTAGCCTTGCTGGCCTGAGATGGCTTCCTCCTACTGCGTGCCTTCGGCACTTTACTTTTTATTTCATTCATTCAACAAATGCTCCTCGAGTGCTGCCCGCGCGTGGCCAGAAAGCACGCTATGTCCTGGGCTACAGTAGTGGGTAAGACAAGCAAGTTCCTGCTGTCACGGAGCTTACATCCTCATTCTTGTAAGGATGCAGTACACGGTGACCCGTTCCTGCCAGCTCCACTGCTTGTACAGTTGCTTTCTGAAAGCTGTTTTCATGACAGAATGTAGAAAGAGAGAATCAGGCTGATGACAAGAAAAGGGTCAGTAGCAGTCTGGCTACAGTGGAGGGATGTCTGCCCTCGTCTCCAGCTGGGGTAGGTTTCTGGCAGTGGGGGCATCTGCTCCGACTGTGTGCTACAAGAAGCTCAAACAATTGCTCGATCTAGTTCAGTGTTATCGATCTTCACTGTTAATGAAAAGTCTTCTCAAATTCTGTGTTTAGTTTTAAATCTTGATGCTAGTTTTCACTTGTTTATATTTCCTCTGTCCTCATGGGTATTCCAGGTTAAAAAGGTCAGATAGATTATTTTGGACCACAGTGCTGATATCATTTCAAACCTGGAACGTTGATTCATCATTGTTGAGTTTGGGAGTCAGTGTGGGCCATTGAATGCCAGTATCTGGTAGGAAGGCAGAGATGCAGTCCTAAGCCTGCAGGGAGATAGCAGAGCTAGAGACACAGCCCTAGAAATCAGAAAAGAAGGGACATGCGGACCCACACTGGAAAATTGATAAGCTCTCCAATGATGGAAGAAAACTAGAGGGCCATGCTATGTTTTTGGAAATGTCAGGAAATGTGAAAGTTTACATATAAATAAATATTCCATCAGGTCTTGATTATCTGCTTTGCTAAATATGCATGACCCGGGCTTTTCCCCCACTCACAAACTGCCCCTATTTCTGGCCACGCTGAAGGGAAGTTGGAGTCAGAGTCAAGTAACGACCTCACGTCATCTTGAGCCCTTTTCTGAAATGCAATGCATGTAGTCCTTTTTAGAATTCTGTTCTCTACATAGCTGCCACTATTTGAAAGCTTGCCAAATTTCAGGCACTGTGCTAAGCTCTTGACATGTATTGTCTCATTTAATCTCCACAGCAATAGTATGGGGTAAATGTTATTACTCCCAATTCACAGTAAAAAAAGTTGCCTATGTAGAAACCCTGTGATTTACTGAGAGTTACATAAGACAAGAGTGGCAGAGTCAGGATTTGGTGCAAGCCTGACAAAAAGCCTGTTATCGTGAGTGCGTGCTCTAATACATCTCACACACGCACACATGTATAGACAGCATCTGCATGAGTATATGAGGAACTATACGAAAATACAGGTAATGTTCAGGGATTTTTTTTTAAGTAAATAAAATGAGCCCTGGCTGGTGCGGCTCAGAGGATTGAGCTCCAGCCTGCGAGCCAGAGGGTCGCCAGTTCAGTTCCCAGTCAGGGTACATACCTGGTTACAGGCCAGGTCCCCAGTAGGGGGTGCTTGAGAAGCAACCACACGTTAATGTTTTTATCTCTCTCCCTCCCTTCCCCTCTGTCTAAAATAAATAAATAAATAAATAAAATCTTTAAAAAGTAAAATAAATAAAATGAATTCTATTTGACTTTCATGCAAAAGAAGTATCAAAGAGTTGCTTTGAAACCTATTGCTTATTCTGATACTCAAAACATTTATCAGTTCTTCTTTTGGAAATATATTCAGAATTGTTTTATCACAAACAAATTATTAGTTTCATTAATTGACAGTCATGCTTTGTTTCTGACCAGAGAGCATGGAACATTCATTCACCAGATTTGTCTTCAGACAATTTTCAGTTATTGTAAAGGATCTTTTTTTCACTCTAATCAAAATTTCCCCCTATATAAATATTTTTTAAAAATCTGCACAAAATAATGCAAGCTCCTTATTGTTCTGTAACTATAGTTCAGGAACAGTCTTGTGCTTCTATTAAAATTCTCTTAATGAACACCACATAGAAATATAGGAAATGCCTTTTATGTTAACATAAAATGTGGTATGCATATTATAATGGCAGTTATATAAAAGTATGCATTTATTATATAGAGACAATAACAAGGACTGGAAAGTAATTTGCAAAAATAAAAATGATTAAAATTATGAGGGATATTTCAAAAATTTTCAAAATGTTCTCAAGTATTTTCTTGTCTTAAAGTAGCTGGCTTCGTGCCAGTCAGAATGCCTTCAGTGTCTCATGCTCTAGACAGATACGTTCAATGGACCAGTAGCCTGTGGACAGCAGTTCCCAAGGAAAATCAATGATTTTTGCCAGTTTTTCAGTCATTCATTAACCCCTGGGCGAGGAGGTTCTCCTCTCTGTAACAAAGCACCATAGTTTTCTAGCAATTTTTCTTTGCTGTGACTGTTTTTTTCTTAAAATTTGTAATTATTTAAATACTCAAGTTCACTTTAAGGGTGCTGCTTTCACAGGGGGATGTCAAACTTCCCTGGTCAAGAAACTGCAGCACTTAATTCACTGTATTATCAAATGTAAACTCCCCAGCCAGCGTTAAAGAGTTAAAATCCTGTCCTGGCCCTGTAGCTCAATCGGTTAGAACTTTGTCCTGATATGGCAAGGTTGCGGGTTTGATCCCCAGTCAGGGCACATACAAGAATCAGCCAATGAATGCATAAATAAGTGCAACAACAAATCAATGTTTCTCTCTCCCCCACCCCAACCCTTCCTCTCTCTTTTTCTCTAAAATCGATAAATTAAAATCACCCATCTCCTTTCAGTATAGAGTTTTCTCCATCAAGACTTCTGCATAATGGTTCATTCTCCCCTCGTTTGACATAACATTGCGAACTTTACATATAGGATTAAAATAATTATAAGTGAAGTCCTGTATTCTGATAATTATTGTTTCACATCTTCATTGTATAATAATGTAAAATATTACAGACATAATTCAAGTCTCCTTTGTTCCTTTCCTCAGGCTCATTCTTTCCCCTCCTTCTCGGGAGGTAGCTATGATCATGAATTTGTGGAAAAGCCCCCAATACGTTCTTTACCTTATATATGCATTGGTAAACAATGTATGGAATTTTCACATGTACTTTAAGGTTTACATTAATATCTTCTGCAACTTGCTTTTTTTCATTCAACACTGTTTTTGAGATCCCTCTACATTGTACTGGTAGATTTTGTTCATTTATTTTAAGTTCCCTACAGCATATTAATTGTCCTGTGATTGCAGTGTACTTGAAAGCAAAAGAGCATATTTCCTTTTTTAAAATTTATTTTGGAGAGAGAAAGACATTCGTTTGTTTTTCCACTTATTTATGTATTCATTAGTTGATTCTTGTATGTGCTGTGACCAGGGATTGAACCCACAGTCTTGGCATATTGGGATGACACTCCCACCAACTGAACTACTCGGCCAGGACTGACAGCATAATTCAAAAAGATCTTGAGTTACACCCTGTGTGACAGGGAGGAGAACTCTCGCCTGAAGAGCTGTCTGCCATGTTTGATTTGAGGAGTTGGGTGGAGTGTCTTTCAAGTGTGAGCACAAGCTCTGAAGTACAAAGCATCTGGTCAAAGCCAGGATAATATGTGCTGAGTGGGTGAGGGAAGGAGGAGTGGTTTCAGAATACAATTATGCTTCGAGCCCGTGCTATTTAAGATACCATTCCTCCCTCCCAGCGAGATCCTGTCACTCTGGTGTTGATGGCTGTGTTCTTCTGCTGTGGAGGAAAGAGAACTCGAGTAGACAAACGTCTCTGGCATTTGTCTGACACACAGATAAAGACGTGGGTCTCCACACCCTCTGTAGTGGGAGAGCGCTTGCCGAACACCACCAGTGAAGCAGGCACAGGAAATGCAGCTGCTTGCAATATCATTTCCGTCTAAGCAGGAGCCTTGCGGAGTTTTCTGTCTGTCTCTTATTAAAGGTCCACACACGTTCCTGTCGGGGAGGATCAAGTGCAGCACATGGAGCTGGTTCAGGACCTCGCTCGGGGGTTTAACAAGAAGTATGGGGAGTTCTTCCCAGAGCCCAAGTCCATTCTAAGTGAGTGACAAACATGTGATTGATAACTCGGAGCTTTTTTTTAATCCTTTAGTACTTAAAAACATTTTTTTTGGTATAATTGACATGCTATATTTTATTAGTTCCAGGCATACAACATAGTGATTGGACATGTATATGACTTACAGAGTGATCACCTTGGTTAAGTCTAGTAATCGGGGCATGTTTTGAAGAAAGGATTGGGTAACGGGCCAAAGCTTGGAACTTTCTTGGGACTCACCTTGCCTTTCTCATGGACAGGCTTCAGGATTCATAACTAGATCCCCATCTTTTTCTGCCATGTAGGACTAGTAGACCTTATTGGATCATTGAATAAAATAACCACAGAATCTTGAAAAGTATGGGAGAGACTAAAAACTGAAATAAAAATAATCACTTTCAAGTATATATGTTTTATATATATAAAAGTATATAGTTTTATATGTGTATAAAATATCAGTCACTTGGTAGAACAGGTACCTGTCCCTATTTTATGGATAAGGGAGCTCAGGCTTGGCAGGGCTAACAGTGTGTTCGTCCTGTATGTAGTTAGGAGCAAAGCTGGGCCCTGCATTGAGTTCTTCTGACTCCAGAGCCAGTTCACCTTGCCTTCCCTATCCACAATAAGACAAAAGCCATGTCACTGTGGACTGCCGGGTCCTAACCAGATAAAACCAGAAGGCGCTGGTGATCCTCACACTCTGCCCTCTTAAGTGCACAGCCGAGGTGGGATGTTAAGTCCACCTGCCGAACCTGAGACCTCTGCTGTGGCTGGCCAGGCTGTGCTAGTTTGGAATCTTCTTGAGGAAAGAAGCTGTAGGTCTCTGCCAACATTTTTGTAGCTGTGTAAACTTGCAGCAGGGCCAGAATCACTGAACCTCAGCTCTGTCCATCTTTATTAAGCTGATAGCATTTTAAAGGAATAGAACATGTTCCCAGTATCCATTCAGAAACATAAGGCGGATGTAATTTCTAAGTTATTCCAACAGTTGCCACAGATGAATTCAGGGCACCCCATGCACCAAAATCAACCTTCGTTTAGCAATAAGTAACATTTCAATGTTTTGGCCTATTATTATTTTACCTGTTTCAACTTTATATGCTTCTATATTAGCCATAAAAGAGGCAGTTATTACTACCACTGGTTTATGAAGCGCAGCTTAACATCTTGATTCTATCAGAGCAATAAACAAGCTTCTCTAGTGTGTGTGTGTTTGCACACACTTATGTGATCCTGGGTAAGGGTTGTATAAGTGTGTGCCCTCTGAGTGTCAATCCTTGGAAGGACTGACACAGATCATTAAAATTGGTCTGGGGACAACGAGGGCAGTGGCCGTGGGTAGGGAGTGATTAGCTAGTAGGCAAGCACAGAGAGGAAAAGAGGGAGAGGAAAGGAATAGTCTTTTTTTTCAAGGTGTGCATGGTGAACACAGTGTGCTTGATATAGTTTATTTGTATAAGATTATACATTTTTATGTGTACATGTGCATTCACAATGCATAAAAATATGATCTACAAAACGTTAACATTATTACTACACATTTCAGATGACATTTACTTGCTTGTATAAACTGCTTGAATTTTGCACAGTGAGAATTTCATTTTTATATCATCAGACAAAAATAATAAAGTCATTTGGTTTGATTTTTTTAAAGATCTAGATGCTGACATTCCTAGTACTTTTTTTTATGTTGTCATTTTTTTGTTTTGTTTTGGGGATGTGTGTGTTGGTGTTTTTACCTAAGCATCAATGAAGAAGGTAAAATCCCTCCGAGACCCTTCTGCCAAAATGTCGAAATCAGACCCAGACAAACTGGCCACTGTCAGAATAACAGACAGCCCAGAGGAGATAGTGCAGAAATTCCGCAAGGCTGTGACGGACTTCACCTCGGAGGTCACCTACAACCCGGCCAGCCGTCCGGGTGTGTCCAACCTGGTCGCCATCCACTCCGCAGTGAGCGGGCTCCCCGTGGAGGAAGTGGTCCGCCAGAGTGCCGGGATCGACACGGCTCGCTACAAGCTGTTGGTGGCAGATGCTGTGATTGAGAAATTTGCTCCAATTAAGAGCGAACTTGAAAAACTGAAGTTGGACAAGGACCACATAGAGAAGGTTTTACAAGTTGGGTCAGCAAAAGCCAAGGAATTAGCATATCCCGTGTGCCAGGAGGTGAAGAAGTTGGTGGGGCTTCTGTAGGGAGTTTCAACTAATGACGAAAAGGCTTTTCTGTTTGGTGGCCTGGGCACTCCGATAAAGGCAGCTTTCCTTGCAAGCAAACAATCATGGTTTGGGGACATTGAATTTGGTGTACCTGATTTTGGCTTTGTTCGATGAATAATGCGTTGTAGCCTTCAAACAGAGTAGTGTTCTAAATCCTATCAATACAACGCTGTGGCCAGAAAACAAACCAACCAACCAAGAAGCCATAGCTTTCTAAATCCTCAGTTTTGGAGGCAGACTCCTCGGCCTAAATCCATCTACACAGATGTGATTGAGGCGATCAGTGATTTGACAAATGGGGGTATCAGTTGTGTCTCTCAAGCACATGCGATCGCCAGTGGTCACGTTATCTGTCCCAACCCTGCTGCAGTGACGTGTGGAGGTCTTAGACTTATAACCCCTGGGATGCCACTTGGACCAATTTGTAGTCAGATCTCAAAAAATAAGTTGATGATGACCGTTCATTTGTCACTGAGGCGGTGCCTGCTTTAATGGATTTAACCTGCTTGTTTCCCAAGAGATTACACTGGTTGTTTCAGCAAGTTCTTTTTTTTTTTTTTTAATTCAGAGATGCAGGATATAATCTACTATTTCGACTTGATCTATTCGTGGTACAAGAGCCCAGTCCCTCCCTAGATGATGTTCCTAATAAGTACTTCCTTGCATTTCTCTCTCAGCTTCACCCCAGTCCTGTAAAATATATGGGAGTAGAATTCCCATTTTACACCAATGAGGGGGAGTCTCTGGGACTGCGTTACTTGCACAGTATCACTCAGGAGGTGAGAAGCAAATCCAAGGTCAAAACCTTTACCCCTTCAGGAGCCTCCAACCATGATTATTTGGAAGGTGGGTCCTGGAAGTACGCTGTTGTAAGACCTGAAACTACTGATGCTCTTTATATTAGCATCTCAACCAACAGCTGCCCGCTTTGAATCTGGTTTCAGCCAACCTTGGTCTCCTTTGCTCCTCGAAGTCTCGGAGGAGGCAAGTCCCAAGTTCTGACTCCTATACTTACTGCGCCTGCACTTCAAAGTGTCTCCTGCCAGACTGCAACAGCCGTCAGCAGCGGAAGCTGTGCGTCTCGCCTCTGCCTCGCTCTCTCTGAGTGACAGCAAGTCACTCTGAAACGAGTTTCTTGGCGCTTCCATTCCCCACACCTGAAAATGGGAATGGGAATCCCCACTTACCAGGGTCTACTAGCAAGATTGATTTTGTAAGAGAAATTGCTTCTAATTTTTTGCCAATGAATATAATGGTTGTCATTTATACATAAGAGACTGACTAGTATGTTGGGCAAAGAATTCTTTTTAATGCTCACCCAAGGATATGTTCATTGATTTTTAGACAGAGGAAGGTTGATAGAGGGAGGGAGAGAGAGATCAATGTGAGAAACGTCGATTGGTTGCCTCCGGTTACATGCCCCGACCAGGACTCGAACCCACAACTTCTTGGTTTACAGGAATGATGCTCTAACTAACTGAGCCACCCAGCTAGGGCTAGGCAAAACATTTTTACTCAAGTTTCTTAAGAGACGAGGGTAGAGTGGTCCTTGTATTAACAGATATAAATCCATGGAACACTGCATCCCAGGGTCCAAATTAAAAGACTCTTTTTATCTTTTCTTGGAATGGGTGTCAGTAGTCCTGTTGTAAACCTCTTTGGGCATATTTCTTCCAAGGCTCTTTTTCTTTCTTCTTCAAAGGAACCCTGTTATGAGTACTAGAAAATGACAAAATTAAAGACGGATCTATCAAACTCATTGTCTGTGTGTTTGCTCTCTGTGTGTTTCTTTACCCCCCTTGCAACACCTTTTCATCCACAGAACTGAAGGCTCCCTGGAAGGAATCTCAGAGCAGCGAAACCAGACGACTTGTGATAACTTCCCAGGAGCAAAGCCCTGCGCAGGTGGGTTGGGCTTGTGAGCATCCCGCTGCTGTCACTCTTTGAAAGTGACCCGAGGGCTCAAGTCCAGATCGGGCCGTAGTGACTGAGACGTGCCGGTGATCTCAGGAAGTCGGTAAGAGCCAGGCCGGAACCGAGGTCCATCTCCCGCCCCTTTCACTTACCACTGACAGGCCTCCACACAGTCTCTACCGGGATGAAAAATCGGGAGCTTTCTGGCTTGTGGCTCACTTAAAAAGGTGGTTTTCATTGTTATTTTCTGTGTGTTTTGTGGAGACTTGAAATGATGAGTAATATTTCGGGTGGTAGTAACGAATGGTGATCCAGGGAGCCCGGTGTTCTGCAGCTCCACCGACGGGCGAGCCCTACTTCGAAGCCACCTCGACAGACTGTATCACTCGTGAGGGTATCTCGCCCTTGGTAGGTGCCTCATAAACACTTACCAAAATAATGTTAGAAAATGGGCTAGAGATCCCCAACAAAGTGTGAGGTCTGTTCGTTTGTTTTTCCGAAACCTCGTGCCGCACGCCACATTGATGCTGACCATGAAACAACAATGTGTCAGTCATCAAACTAAATGTCGCATTACTGTTTTTCCAAGTGTGGTCCCCAGAGCAGCAGCGTGGGTACCCCCTGGGAAGTCACTAAGAATGGGAACCCTCCGGCTCTACCCTAGACTTACGGAGTCAGTCTTTGGGGGTGAACTTCGCGATCTGTGTGTAGCAGCTTTCCAGGCTTTGCTGGTGCACGCGAACCTGTGAGAACCGCCGTGTTCTCCCATCTCCTCATAACCCAGTAAAGTAAGGCTATTATCAGTCTTGTGTTACTAAGAATGACAACAAGGCACAGGAGGCTGAACAGTTTTCCTAAGACAGCTCAGCTTCTAAGAGGTGGAGTTGGGGCATCGGGTCCGGAGCCCCACCAGGGCCCCGTGGCTCCTACACAGTGTCCTCCCGTGGGTGTGCTGTGATGTGCTCCTCGGGTGCACTGTCCAATGTGGTACGTGGCCACGTACATTTAAATTAGGGTTACCTAGCTAAGTGATGCACGTCCACAGCAGCAACTTCCCAGTGCCCAGTACCCTCAGTGGCTAATGGCTAGTGTGGTGGGCAGTGCAGTGCAGGACATTTCTGTAATCACAGAAATGGCGGTCGGACACCGCTGCTTTAAGGCATGCAGCTTACAGACTGTGTAACAGGTCTTCCTGGACAGTTCAACCGGAGAATTCCTGAAGATAGTAAAAGGACTATTGAGAATGACAGACCATATCGTTTCCCCAACAACACTTAGATAATAGGGACTAGCATGTATTCTGTATTTGCTCTATGCTGAGCACTTTGTGTGTTTATATGCCACATCTCATTTAATATCTGCATCACCCTAAACTATTAGTGCTCCCTTTTGAAATAAGTAACCTAAGGTTCAGCCTGAAGTCACACGTTTATTAGTCTCTGGTTTCTCCTAGTTAGGAACTAGTGGGGATTCCCCTTAACCAGTGTGCGCATGGACGTGGCTGCCCCTTCAGGACGCGAGCAGATGTTTCCCTCAGCACCTGCGACCCTCGCTGTGTGCCCCTGAGCCTCACCCTCCCAGCTCCCTCCGTGCCTCCCTTCATCCCCTCCCCTCCTTACTTCAGTGCTCCGCTCCTCACTCGTCAGCAGCTCTTCAGCTGTGCACACAGCCCAGCGTTCAGGCTGCTTTCTCCCACGGCCCGTGTGCCTCCCCCACCACTCACCCTGCCAAGAGCTGTGTGCCTGCGTCACGGGCGGCTCTGGGTCTCTCTCCCTTTAACCTGACAACTCCGTCCTCACTGACTGTGTCTTCTCCCTGTGTGATCAATATTCTCTTTTCACTCTGTCAACCGGATGGGTCTTCTGTAATTTCTTGGGCCGGGAGGAGTCCATCCCTCCCTGAAATTGAGCTGAAGACAGATTGCCTCTCAGTAGGGTGACATTTGCACACCCCTGCAGGCAGAACAACCTGGAGGCTTTCCTGTTCCTCATTTAAAGCCTTCGTGTGTCAACGTTCATAATCCTGCTATCCTGCTAGGGATTATCCTCTTTCTCCAGGAAGGAAAGGTTTTCGGGGCTGTAGTGACTTCACCCTCAGCTACCTATCGATAATTCAGCATTATGGCAGTGTTTGCATAGGGCCTATTTCATGAAAGGCACAGGGGAAGTAAGATAGGCCTGTAACTTAAAGTAAAGGAGAACACACAGCTAGCAAATGCTGGTGAGCAGAAGAATGAGTGATGAACCAAGATGTTTAGGAAATAAATACTATAGAGGACAGGAGCAAGGGCCTTCCGATCAGAAACTAGGACATAGAGACACTAAAACACTTAGGGAAAAGCAAATCCATGTAGTACGTAAGCAAAATGAGAATGGAAATATTATATTGAACCATACGAAATTGTCAAGATTGGATTATTATTTTTTTCCCAACAAAACCAGTAGCTCCGTGTGGATCAACCTAATACACGCATATCCAATGAACAAGCAAGAGCCCCATTTTGCAGGCACATCTAAGCAACGAGAATTAGAAATGAGCCATAGCCTCCACCCTCAGCCTCCTTGTCTTTGTAAAAATAAATTTGGAAAGCCAGTGAGGGGTAGAATAGGAACTAGAACCAAAATTTTCTGAGTCTTGTCACTCTCCTGGGTATATCAACTATGGCATTAGTTCTTAATTATTTAGAATATGGCTTCTCAATGGTACACTCACTTAATGTTTCTCAAATAAGTAGAATATTTAATATTTTATATAATTGTATTGGCTATAAGGAATACAAATTTGTCTTGTTTTTTTATATCCCTTCTCCACATACACACACAGTAAGCCAGGCCAACAGTCATCATTTTCTAAAAGTGCTTCTGAGCCCTGGCTGGTGTGGCTCGGTGGATTGAGTGCTGGCCTGTGAACCGAAGGGTTGCTGGTTCGATTCCCAGTCAGGGCACATGCCTGGGTTGTGGGCCGGGTCCCCAGTGGGGGGCACGTAAGAGACAACCACATGTTGATGTTTCCCTCTCTTTCTCCCTCCCTTCCCTTCTCTCTAAAAATAAGTGAATTTTTTTTAAAAAAAGAAATAAATAAAATAAACGTGTTTCTGAAAAGCAGATAATGTGACTATATGACTCTATTTAGAATAAACTGGTCTGATCTTATATAGTCACTGCCTTACTCATCACATCCACCTTAATCCCTTTGCAAGTTAGATTCTAAAATACAGACCACTCCTATCTGTGAACGCAAGGACGAAGAAGCAAGAGGCATTGAACACCAGATCCCACACTAGTCTGGCCACAGGGAAGCCCACTGAAAACAGCTGTCAGTTCAAACAGCTGTCAGGTTGTCCAGAGAGTTCCCTGAGTTTGCAGTAGCCTCCCCGCAAAAGGAGGAGCTCCCAGGAGGATCAAAGAAGACGACACACTATGGCTTATGTAGACATGGGCATGGGAACGAGACCCGGGGAAAGACGTGTTCCCACCATAAGTCAGACAGCCAGTGAGCCAGCAGGTGTTCTTCCTTAGCGATGTTCCAGAAGAAGGTCTTGTTCTGGAAGGGGAGGTGAGTACCATGGGATTTCAGAGTCACAGCACTGTTTTATGAGAGATTCCTCTCCTGGGGATTAACAAACAGTGGGATTTGGAGGCCGCAAGTTCCTCAGTCAATTATTGTTCTTTCATTGTTTTTATGCCTGCCTCTTCTGCTTGCTATTCTCTAGTCATCTTTAAAGCTCCTGCAGGCTCAGTACAAAGACAGAGCGCTCCCTGCTGATTAGTACACCCTCACATTCACGCATAATGAAATGGGCCTTTGCTCTTTGGCATCTCCTCCCCCCGCCCCATAGCTGACACCCAACCAGCTAGTGTTGCTGTTGCTCCTACCTGCAGATTGCTTTTCCTATGTAGTTTCTAGAGAAACAAACAGAACACGCCTTCTCCTGAGACCTTTTCAACTTTGCATTTTTCTAGCTCAGGGCTTTGCAACTCCCACTCCCGCTGGCTGCTTCAGGATCTTGCCCGACTCCTGTGTAGGTTTGATTTCTCTCTTCCCCAGTCCCCCTTGATGTCCAGCTTCACCGCAGCCAGGGTAAGCCACCTCCCCGGGCTCCTCTGTGTCTGTGCTTCTGGGTTTTCCTTATTTCCTGCCCACGGCCCTGCAGAAGTGACAGTGTGTAAGTTACTCCTATCCACTCAGCTCCTCCCTTGTCCCTTCCGCTCCAGCCACTGTCTTGACTTCTGTGCATTTCTCACACTTTCTACAGCTTCAAGTTCATCAAACCACCTGTTTGTCCATACCCCTCTTTTGTAGAAAGCACATTCTGATGCCCTTCTGATAGGCTGGCGTATTGACTTGTCAAAGTAAATGGAAGGGTTTCAGCCTTTTGATCCATGATAATTCTAAATTAGCAACCTCTGTGTTGAGCCTAAATGCTTTCCCACTTCACCCCATCTCCCCTTCAGAAAACAGTATGTACAGCTACACAAAGAAGCCTTATTGAATTATAGGTCAGATTTGCCATAAATTGTTGTGGCAGAGACTGCTAACTATGCCCAGTATCCAGTCTCTCCTTCCTTTTTACTTAATGGGATCCTCACTCTTAATTTTAGTACAGCATACAGTCCCCAGTAGGGACTACATTTTCCAGCCCACCCTTCATCAAGGTATGGTCCTGTGAATTTGTTCTGGCCAATGGGATATGAGCAAAAGTGATGTGTGCAAGTTCCAAGTCACATCTCTTTTATAAAGGAAATTGCTCCTCTGCCCCCGCCCTTGACTTCCTGCAACAGCATGTTGGACCCATTGATGGAAGCCCCAAGGGACAGATGGGGAGAGTCAACCCTTCAAACTGGGCCCCTGGACTCAGCAAGCAGTCCTGCCTTTCTGCCCCAGACTGCCCAACCTCCCTCTGGACTGTATGTGAGAAATAAACTTTTATCATTTAAGCCGCTTTATCTCCAGATTTCTTTGCTATAATACCTTAGCTACCCTCTCAACTAATGTAGTGTTCCTGCCAGCCTCTTTGTCTAATATCTTCCCTCCAGTTGGGTCACTTCCATTCAAGTCCGCATCTTGTGAGAACCACGTATGCGGTGAGGAGTGGTTCTCAAGCGTGGTTCCCAGACCGGCATAATCCTCCCCTGGGAACTTATCTTTACGCAAAGCCGCAGACTCACTGAATGGGAAAGTCTGGGGGTGGGGCTCAGCTAATTCAGATGCACACTAGTGTTTGAGAACCTCTGTGCTGGGGCATGAAAAGGGAATAAAACCCAGCCTCTGTCAGGAGTTCACAGTGCAGAGAAAGAGGAGAAAATAGATGATCAGTCATAAAAACATGATTATTGTCTTGGCTTCCTGCTATTTCCTGTCTGTCTCTCTTTTTTATCAGATTCACTCAGTGTTGCTTAGATTGTTTCTGCTTACATATGTGATTATTTATAGACAGGCTAAAAATTTATGTCATTTGCGTCAATGAAAACCCTAAAAGGGGACATGACTGAAGTTACATTTGTAAATAGAGTAAACAGAGATTTGCTCATCAATACTAGAATTAATGAGGATCTCCTGAACCCAAAAGAGACAAAGAAGAGGAAGTTATTTTACACAGTGGATAGTAGAATTATAGTACTTAATATCCTATAAAGGGTTGTATGACCCAGGAATAAAAACAGTTCAGCATGGATTAAATTTACAAGTGAGAAAGTCACAAAATTACACCAGTTAGGGGCATTCAGATTATTTTTGACAGTGTGATGTCAACAGAGAAACCACCGACTGTGCTGTCACCACCCTCGTTCTCATGGCCTCAGTGTCAGCCCCCTGGGCCAGACCGGAAAGGAGCCGAGTGGAACTGGTGGTGGGCCGGAAAGGACCCTGCCTGAGAGTGAGGACTGGTCCTTAGTGTGTGGTGTACACACCTGCACACACTTGAGATTTAACCGGTAATAACGGTAGACAAAATAAAGGAGACAATGGGCACAATTCTTGTAGGAATTTGTTGTGATTTCTGATTAACACTAGTGTGCCATTATTCTTATTAACAAGAGACAACCCAGATCACTGAAACAATCCAAAACCTAAAGAAGATATTACTGATACCATGCAAGGGGGACCTAAAAATACCTGGAATTTATTTATAAAAAGTGTGTATTTATTCTTATATGTTTCAACTTCAGTCACCTTTAAAGTACTCTCCATCTGATGCAATACTCCTACCAAGACTTTTTTTCCACTGCTCAAAAACAGTTGGACTCATTGATTTTGATGCCTTTTAGTGCTTCTGCCATTTTCTGTTTCACCCCTTCCACATTGGCAAATCGTTTTGCTTTGAGGACATTTTTCATCTGGGGAAACAAAAAAGTCAGGCGAGATTGGATGCATAGGGAGGATGGGGCATGGGGGTCATGCCATTTTTGGTCAAAAACTGCTGAACACTCAGCGTGGTGTGGACAGGTGTGCTTGTAAGTCACCTACCATGAAATGGGCAAACGTATTGAGTCTTCAAAAAAACTCACTGAAGCCAAATGCAGCCTCTCACAACAGCGCCAGCTGGTGCACTGACACAGATGGGTCCTGGAACACTCACCTAGTGGGGGAAGCCTGTACTACAAGGGGCCCGCCTGCCAGAAGATAATTCCATTTTTTGTGGGGAACCACCTTGTAACGCAGGAGGTCAAGCCCGGGAATCTCAGCTATTCATTTGGATAAGCCGAAATATCCACAAGGAGGACTAAGTGGAACAGATGTTGACATTATTACCTCACAGGGAGGGAACTCCAATGGTGGCAGGTGGCAGGCCTGACCAAACGCCCATGTCTGAGGCTTGTTTTAAGGGGTCCCAGACAAAGGAGGCACATGTGCTACGTGTGATTCTAAACTACGTTACATCAGTGTAAAGAAAAGGTCAAGAAGCAGTCACAGGACAGGAAGCCACTCACAAAACTGGTAAAGAGGAAGTTACAATCCATTTCCAAAACAATACACATTCCTTCTGGCCAGGGGCCCCCTGATCAGCCCTCAGTCATGGGAGGAGAAAGGGCATGTCCACTGACTGCTCACCCCTCCTACACAGTGAACTGATCTTAGGTCTTTACCACAGGAGCTAAACACTTTGGCTGATGCTAACATATAAGAGTTAGCACATCCCCAAACTAGCCAGACTTGAGACTTAGAAACGTTAGACTTTGTGCTAATGAAGAAGTAGCAGTTAGGCCCTGTGACTCAGTGGGTTGAGCATCAGCCTGCAGAGCAAAAGGGTACCACTTCTGATTCCCAGTCAGGGCATTGGCCTGCGTTGCAAGTTCAGACCCTGGTCAGGGCACTTACGAGAGGCAACCAATTGATGTTTCTCTCCCTCTCTTCCTCCTTTCCCCTCTCTCTAAAAATACATAAAATCTTTGAAGAAAAAAGAAGTAGCAGTTAGTATTGTCCATCTTCGCCAAAGCTATGTGCATGTTTAGAAGAAAGGGTTTAATTTCCGGCCCACTGTTAGAAGCATAGTCATTTTGTAGGTCTGCCATTTGCTGCTAGAAATCATTTTAGCTCTTGCTTATATGTTTTTTAAATCTTGCAACATCTTAAAACTGCCTTCCAGTTTGGTAAAATACAACCGCTTTATTTCCTTCTTCCCCTCCTTTATCCCTTTAAGGATACTTCATCCATCTTCTTTCCTTGAATACTGTCAGTCAGGATTTCTATTCCAAATAATTCGGAGTCAAAAGCATTCAACAGTCTGGAGGCAAGTGAGCTTTTTATTGCATTTTTATTGAGAGTAAATTGAACTGTGGGCAGGCTAGAGAGGGGCTCCTCTGTGAGGCTCCAGCATGCCCCACTGCCCTACCCCTGCAAGGACTCGTGTTACAAGAATTACATCACTGGGATCTGCTTGTATTGGCTGGCCAGCCCAATGGACCCCTGGGCGCTGCCAGGCAGGTTAACTCCTTCTTGATCCTTGTGAACCTTCCACAAGAGCGCTTGTGTGCCCCCCAAAAGTTTCTGTCTTTCATAAGTTTCTAGTCTCTTCCTAATTTAATATATTAAGTGTTGGGCAAACTCTAACCACATTTCATCTTCACAAAGCAGAAGAATTGATATCCCCAGGGGGAAAATGGAGACAACTGTACTTGAACAACAATGAAAATAAAATAAAATAAAATAAAATCTTTGAATTTTGCATTAAAAAAAGAATTGATACCCCCATTTTACAGATAAGTTCTCCCTGAGTACTTTGTCACCAGGTAACTCATTTATTGCATTTGAAGTCTGCACCATATATGTACTTGTTTGTAAGTGCATTTGAGAACATGCTGTTGCAAAAAGACTGGCCATTTTTTTATTGTTTTCATTTGGTAAACTACACATAGTCTGCAGCATAAGACTGGGCACAGAGTTGATGCTAAATAAATGCTTATTGACTGAAAACCACTCTAAGAGAAAGGGAGGTTCAGGGCTGCAAATTCATATGGTTTTACAAGACAGATAACACTGTAATTTAAATAACTTAACAAATATTTATTCAGTGCTTACTATGTGCTGGGCACTGCTCTGGATGCTGGGGATACAGAGGTGAACAAAATATACAAAAATCCCTTCCCTCTTTGAATTCACATTGTAGTGGAGAGAGGCAGACAATTAAAACAACAAGGAGAGTAAATGGTTGGTCACCTGGTGATGAGTATAGAAATGTAAAGAGGATCAGGATGCAGGTGTTAGTGACTGAAATGTGCCCCCACCCCTAGTATCTGAGAATTTACTATGTTTGGAGAGAGGGCATTTAAAGAGGTAATTAAAAAGAAACTAATCCAATCTGACTGACGTCTAAAGAAGAGGAGATTGAGATACCGGGAGTGCGGGTACACCGCGTAAAGGCCACATGAGGACACCGTGAGAAGGTGGCCGTCTGCAAGCTCGGAAGAAAGCAAACCTGCCAACACCCCGATGTCAGACTTCCACATCCTGCACACTGTAAGAAAATTAATTTCTGTCATTTAACAGTGTGTGGTGTCGTGTTATGGCAGCCCTAGCAAACTAGTCTGAGTGCTTGGGGGTTTTTTAGTTTGTTTGTTTTTTAAGTTATATTTATTGATTTTAGAGAAAGAGGAAGGGAGAGAGAAACATCGATGTGAGAGAAACATCAATCAGTTGCCTCTCGTACGTGTCGCAACCAGGGATTGAAACCACAGGCAACCCACGTCTGTGCACTGACCAGGAGTCCAACCCTCAACCTGTCGAGGACAGTTTTCATTCAGCTGAGCCACCCGGCCGGGGCAAGAATACTTGTTTTAAATAGAGTTATAGAGGATGATTTTGCTGAGATTAAATTTAAGCAGAAAACTAAATGAGGTAAGGAAGATGGCTGTGTAATATCTGGGGGAAGACTTGTTCAGACCCAGGGAACATCAACCATAAAAGCCTTGAAGCAGGAGTACCCTTGATTTGTTTATTCAGATCAAGGAGTACCCTCGATCTGAGGAGTACCCTCAGAGGAGTACTCTGAGAAGAGCAGAGAGGCTAGAATCCAGTGAATGAGAGGGAGAGTGGTAAATGGGATCAGGACTATAATGCAATTAAGGCCTTGCTGGCCATTGTAGGGATTTGGGCTTTTACTTTAGGGCAGTGGAATTGGGAAGCCATTGCAGGCTTAAGTTATAAGAGGTTCATGCCAGCTATGATGTTGGAAAATACATTATAGGGATAAGATACAGTAGTGGGAAGACAGGTTAGGAAGGTATTTTAATCACCCATGTAAGAGGGAAGCCTCGGAGTAGGGTCATAGTGATGGAAGTGGTAAGACATGATCAAATTGGGGATACGCTTGTGTAAGTAGACCTAACAGTCCTGTTTCTCCAGTTTTATTGAGATGTAATTGGTGTGCAACATTAAAAGTGTAAGGTGTTCACAATCACGTGACTTAGACATATTGTGAAATGATTGTCACAACAAGTTCATTTAACTTCCATCATCTCACAGAGATTCAAAAATTTTTTCCCTGGTGATAAGGGGACGGGGAAGGGGAGAGCAATGGGGAAGAAGGTGGGAAAACTGCAATTGAACAATAAATTTTTTTAAAAAAGAACTCAGAATCTGCATCTTAACAACTTTCAAATACACTGTACAGCAGTGTTAACCATAGTCATCACGCTGTACGTTACATGCCCAGTGTTTGCCTGTCTTGTAACTGGAAGTTTGTACCTTTTGATCATGTGCGTCCAATTCCCTCACTCTCTGCCCCCGCCCCCACCTCTGGTAATCACAAATCTGCTCTTTTCCATGAGTTTAGGTTTTTGTTTGTTTATTTTTTAGATCCCACATATAAGTTTTTTTCTCTAACTTATGTCACTTAGTATAATGCCCTCAAGTTCCATCCATATTGTTGCAAATAGCAGGATTTCCTTCTCTTTTTTATAAATGAATAATATCCCATTGCATATATGTACCACGGCCATTTTACCCATTCCTTTATCCATCTGTGGACACTCAGGCTGTTTCCATGTCTTGGCTATTGTACATGATGCTGTGGGCGTGGGGGTGCACATCTCTCTTCAACATAGTGGTTTTGTTTCCTTCTGGTGTATTTCCAGAGGTGGAATTGCTGGATCATATGGTAGTTCTATTTTTAAAGTTTTGAGGAATCTCCCTATGGTTTTACATTGCAGCTGTACCAGTTTATAATCCAACCAACCATGTACATGAATTCCCTTTTTCCCACATGCTTCCAGCATTTGTCATCTAGCTTAAAAGATCTGCTAACAGATTGGTCGTGATATTTGAGAGAAGAAATAAAAAAGAGGTCAAGGATAACTTCAAGACTGTGAACTGGAGAAGTTAGAAGGATGGAGTTGCTGTTTACGAAGATGGGAAAGACTCTAGTAGGAGCAAAATTAGAAAGATCGGGAGTTTGGTTTTAGACATGTGGAGATGTTTAGTGGGCAACAGGATATTTACAACCAGAGGTCAAGGACAGGTCTGGGCTAGAAATATTAATTGGGAGGCATCGATATAGAGATAGCATTTAAAGCCCTGAGTCTTGATGAAATCTCTAGGGGAGTGAGTGTGGAGAGAGAAAAGAGGCATCCAAGGACTGGTGCTGCTTAGAGAGAGAAAGGAATGAGAAACATGCAGCAAGGAAACTGGAAAAGAATAGCCGATAGGACAGAAGGAAAACCAGGGAAGAGTGTTGCCCTGAAAGCCAAGTGAAAAAGCTGTTTCCCAGGAAAGAACTAATGTGTGTCGAGTCAGGTGAGTACTGAAGAAGGGTCATTGGCTTTAGCAACGTAGGGCTCACTGGTGACCTTGATCAAAGCAATTTTGGCAGATGGTGGGGTCAAAAGTCTAACTGAATAGGTTTAAGAGGAAATGGAAGAAGTTAAAGACAGGGAACTTGACTACCCTTGAATGGAGTAATGCTGTAAAGAGAAACAGAGAAGGGGGACAGTGTGATAGTGACACAGAGTCAAGAGAGAGTTTGGTTCCTTTTAAGTTGGGAAAAACAGTTGTACGTTTGTGTGCTGATGGGAATGATCCAGAAGAAAGGGAAAGTTTGATAATACTGAGTGAGAGAGAACAATTGCTGATGCATGTCCCTGAGGAAGTAAGGAGGGATGGGCTCCAGAGCACATGGGAAGAGGTTGGAGTTAGATGGGAGACCAGAGAACACAGAGAAGGGTATATGGACACAGGCACAGATGGGTTTTTACATGTGGTACAGCAGCAAGTAGGTCTCTTTGTTGCTTCAGTTTTCTTAGTAAAATAGGACTCAAGGTGCTCAGCAGAGAATTAAGATGAAGGAAGATATGTTGGAGGTTTGAGGAGGAGAAGGAGGTGTGAACAGTCATCTAGGGAAAAGGGGAATGGACCAGGGTCATGTGGAACTGCCAGGCAGCATTTAAGGGCTCTCTTGAGGCTAGAAAACATGAACTTAGAAGAGCTGTCAACCAGTTGATTGTTTTGCTCCAGCCACATTCTGCTGTGTGGGTGCAGGCAGAACGTAAGCAAAGTTGGATTAGCCCAGAGCTGGGTTTTGCTAAGTGATTGCCACAAAAGGGCAAAGGGACAAAGGAACTAAATGCATATAATAATGAGCCACCACATCTGAACGGGGCCAGGGGGAATGAGGATGTGAGGGGTATGGAGACAGTGAAAAAAATGAAACCAATTGATTGAGGGTTCCAGTGGTCCCAGTGGTGTCAAACAGAAATGAGGGAGTGAGCTGGAAACACAGATGTTGGTCTGAGCTTGAAGTCAAAATATGGACATGCAACTCTTGGTATTGACAAAGTTGGAGGTATGGCGTGAGGAATGGCTGTTGAAATAGGGTGGAATATATAGTCTCTGGAGGAGGGAAGGTCAAAAAGAGTAGGGTATTGTAAAGATCATTTACTTCAATGTGCAACCACAAAGACTCTCTATGCTCAGAGTAGCACTGGAGATAGAGCGAGCCAGGAACAAAATCATCAAAAAATGAAGGGGAGCGGGAGTCTGTCTGCTAATGACAAGAAACCCAAAACCAGAGGCTCACCTAAGGGTATTTTTTTTCATTGATTTTAGAGCAAGAGTAGGGGAGAGAGAAAGAAACATCAACAACAGAGAAACATCAATCCATTGTCCCCCATATGTACCCCAACCAGGATTGAGCCTGCAACCTAGGTATGTGCCCTGACCAGGGATCGAACCTGCAACTTTTTGGTGCACAGGATGATGCTCCAACCAACTTAGCCACCTTGCCAGGGCTCCAAACCCGAGGATTTTAGAGATGAAAGAGGGATAACAATCTGGAAGCAACAATGAGGAGCAAAGGGGACACTGCCTCCACCTCCAGCTGCCAGTATTGTGTCTGGGCTAGAGCATGAGATTGCCCACATCTTCAGCCCAACCTGGGCTGCAGGCCTGGGCGGCACGGTGAGCATGGAGTCTCCCCGGTCTGCACTTTGGAGGATTATGTTGGGGACATTCAGAAAGCTGTGATGGGTCATTGGACCCATAGATGCTCCATCATCATTTAAACCATCAGCACACTTTTGCAAGTCTGCTTGTTTGGCCTTACTAGTATGATTCCCTAGTCTAAAACATTTATTTTTGTTGTTTTTTTTTAGAGAGTTTGGGAAGGTGAGGGGCCTGACAGCTAATTTAGTCCAATTGCTCTGAGACCTTAGAATATCTTAAAAACTTCCAATGGGGATGCTGTCCTGGAAAAAGCTCTCTCTCAAATGAGGGCCCATAATATCTGGGGCTCCCAGGTAGGTGCACCTCCTCTAGGAATCTGCTCTGATTTCCGGGTGCTGCTTTGTTCCAGCAGTCTGGAGCCACTGGATGTGGTTCCAACGGTTGCTTTGGGTCACCACCTTGCTTGCTGTGTGTTCTGTCACAGGGATGCCACTGCAGTCCACACACTTTCTCTAGGCCAAGGCGCTGCTCTGCACCTGACATGCCTAACTTAGCATCAGTTCTTTGTCACGGGCAGCTTTGGTTTCCAGAAGCGCACCCACATTGGCAGGCAAGGAGGAAAAGAGTATT
This sequence comes from Trachops cirrhosus, assembly GCA_028533065.1. Lineage (NCBI taxonomy): Eukaryota > Metazoa > Chordata > Mammalia > Chiroptera > Phyllostomidae > Trachops > Trachops cirrhosus. Next base: position 13,159,230 of record CM052551.1, on the reverse strand, counting down.
GGGGTAAGTGAGGACATAGTCCTCTATGTGGCCGGTAAACTACCCCTGAAGTCATTTCCAAAAGAGGCATTCCAAAAATGTTTTCAGCAATCATTTGAATAAAATATACAACCCCAGGGTAACTTCTTTGAAGGACCACTCCAACGTGAATAACTTCTGGTATTTAAAAATACAAATCAGCCCCATTGCTTTCTAGTCAGCTTTCAATCCTTGAATCCTTTAAAACAAATTCTTCTAACTGATCAAAGGATAGAGCCCTCCCTTAGTGACAGCTGCTATTCACCATCATGAGATAACATGCAGGATGTGTGGCTAAGATAGCAAATACTTCTGATTTGGTGGGTTTAGGATCAATCTTAACATTGTATGCATTCTAATTTAGCCAACATTCAATTCAAATATGTGAGACTTTTGGACATGCTAAAGCAGAAACATAATGAGGGATCAGAGGATGAACTACTCAGTATCAGGAAGGCTGGCATTTTAGACATGTGTGAATTGTGCTTTACATCTAAGCAAAGGGCACCAATGAGATGGCCCTATTTGGAAAGCCACAAGGAAGTGATGAACTTAATCTTGAGTGCCTATCTTTGCCTTAGGGGAATTTTTAAAAACTATTTTATTGTTGTTCTATCACAGTTGTCCCAATTTTTCCCCATTGCTCTGCACTGTCCCACCCAGTCAATCCCCACCCTGTTGTCCACGTCCATGGGTGATTCACACGTGTTCCTCGACTAGGCCCTTCCCCTTCCTTCCACCCTTATCCCCCTCCCTCCTGCCCTCTGGTCACTGTCAGTCCATTCCTTGTTTCTATGCCTCTGGTTCTATTTTGCTCATTTGTTTGTTTTGTTCATTTGGTTCCTTTTATAGGTGAGATAATATGGCATTTGTCTTTTACTGCCTGGCTTATTTCACTTAGCATAATGCTTTCCAGCTCCATCCATGCTGTTGCAAAAGGTAGGGACTCCTTCTTTCTGCTGCATAGAATTCCATTGTGTAAATGTACCACAATTTTTTGATCCATTCATTTACTGATTGGCCCTTAACCTGTTTCCAGCACTTGGCTATTGTAAATTGTGCTGCTATAAACATTGGGGTACATAGGTTCTTTTGAATGGGGGTTCAGGATTCTTAGGGTACAATCCCAGCAGTGGAATCACTGGATCAAAAGGCATTTTCATTTTTAGGTTTTCGAGGAAGTTCCATACTATTTTCCACAGTGGCTGTGCCAGTCGCCATTCACACCAACAGTGCACTGGGGTTCCCTTTTCTCCGCATCATCACCAGCACTTGCTGTTTGTTGTTTTGTTTATGATGGCCATTCTGACCAGTGTTAGGTGGTATCTCATTGTGGTTTTAATTTGCATCTCTCTGATGGCTAGTGATGCTGAGCATCCTTTCATATGTCTATGGGCCCTCTGTTTGTCTTCTTTGGAAAATTGTCTATCCAGGTCCTTTGTCCAATTTTTAATTGGACTGTTGGTCTTCCTGTTGTTGAGTAGTATGAGTTCTTTATATATTTTGGAGATCAAACCCTTGTCCAAGGTATCATTGGCAAAATGTTTTCCCACATAGTTAGTTTCCTTTTAATTTTTATGATAGTTTTTTTAGCCATGCAGAAGCTTTTTAATTTGATGTAGTTCTATTCGTTTATTTTTTCCTGTATTTCCCTTGCCCTAGGAGATATATTGGAGAAAATATTGCTGAATGGGATATCTGAAATTTTACTGCCTATGTTTTCCTCTAGTACTTTTACGGTTTCATGGCTTATATTTAAGTCTTTTGTCCATCCTGAGTTTATTCTAGTGTATGCTGTAAGTTGGTGGTCTGGTTTCATTTTTTTTTGCATGAATTTGTCCAGATATCCTAGCACCATTTATTGAAGAGGCTGTTTTTACTCTATTTTATACTCCTGCCCCCTTTATCAAATATTAACTGACCATAGAGACATGGGTTTATTTCTGGGCTTTCTATTCTGTTCCATTGGTCTATGTGTCTGTTCTTATGCCAGTACGAAACTGTTTTGATTACAGTGGTCTTATAGTATAGTTTGATATCAGGTATTGTAATCCCTCCTACTTTGTTCTTCTTTCTCAAGATTGCTGAGGCTCTTCAGGGTCGTTTTGGGGGACATATAAATTTTTGAAATGTTTGTTCCAGATCTGTGAAATATGCCATTGGTATTTTAATAGGGATTTCATTGAATCTCTAGATTGCTTTGGGTAGCATGGACATTTTAATGATGTTAATTCTTGCAATCCATGAACACAGTCTAGGTTTCCATTTATTTGTTCTTCCTTAATTTCTTTCTTCAGTGTTCTGTAGTTTTCCAAGTACAGGTCTTTACCTCCGTGGTTAAGTTTATATACTTTATTTTTCTTGTTACTATAGTAAATGGTATTTTTTCCCCTAGTTTCTGTTCCTAGTATTTCATTGTTGGTGCACAAAAATGCCTTCAATCTCTGAATATTGACTTTGTATCCCACTATTTTGCCAAATTCACTTATCAAGTCGAGTAGTTTTTTGGTGGAGCCTACAGGGTTTTCTATGTACACTATCATGTCATCTGCAAATTATGACAGTTTTACTTCCTCCTTTCCAATTTGGATGCCTTTTATTTCTTTTTCTTGTCTGATCTCTGTGGCTATAAGTTCCAGTACTTTGTTGAACACAAGTGGTGGAAGCAGACAGCCTTGTCTTATTCCTGATCTTAAGAGAAAAGCTCTAAGTTTTTATCCATTGAGTATGATGTTGACTGTAGGTCTCTCATATGTGGCCTTTATTATGTTGAGGTATGCAGCCTCTATTCCCACTTTGCTAAGTGTTTTTATCATAAATGGGCACTGTACTTTATCAAATGCTTTTCTAGCATCTGTCTTTGCCTTAGGGAAATTTTAAACAAAAAATATGGAAAGAGGTAGGAAACAGAAAGCTCCTTAAAAGCGGGTTTTATGTCTTTTTTTATTACATAGTCTGACAGGCATAAAAACCTATGTGATGCCTTGGCACCTATGGGAAAATCCAATTAGCATATCTTTTGGAAAAAATGTAATCTCTTGTGAGGAGATTAAGAGTGACTCCCACTTCCCTTTGGTCAAATAACATGTTTATAGGAAAGGCTACCATGGATCTGCTCGCAATAGGCTAAACTAACCAGCACCCAAATGGGTGGAACTTTGTAATGATGTCATTAGTACCCACACAAACCCGCTGAGCTAACCAATCTTCACAGCTTCCAATGGAGCAGCTAAAAATGCCATGAGTTGGGGAGCAGGTTGGGAGGCAATGTGGAAGTCATTCTCAGCTGAACTCACCCTTTCCCTCTGTTTTCCTAGCCTACCATGGGAAGGTGGGGGAGGCAAGGATGTTGCTTCTAGAATATGGGCAGGACGGTATATGATCTAATTGAAGGGGGAATCTGAACAGAAATTTCCCTGCCCCTGGACCACTACTGCCCCTCTACTAGGAGACCTGGCACTGCCCAAAGGGGTGCCTGCCCATTAAATTTTTCTTTACATTTTCCAGGTTGAGTCAGTCTTCCCTTTGACCATTCTCTAAGATGGTGGATGGATGTATCCAGTAAAATGCAAACACTGTACATAACAAAAGCATTAACATTGACTTTCTGATCTCAGTAGGTTACAGTTTCATCTGGGAGACAGAACTTCAATCCATTTAAGCTCTGTTAGTCCCTCACAATGTAGCAAAAATAGTCTTGCCTTGTAGGACACATTCACTCAACAAATGGATCATGGAGGAATCTTTAACTAAATGGAGTTTAACATCCAACCCATGTTGTACCCCTTTGCTTTGTGCTCCTCAAACAATTTGTCCATTCATTCTACAAATATTTATTGAGCGCTGCCTGCTATGAGCAAGGCATTATGTTGGGCACAGGGAAAACCTTGGTAAACATAGCAAGGATATGAATACTGATCAATAACACCCCTGAAAAAGAAACGATTCACTGTGAAGCATGCTAAACAAATGACTTATTACAATTTTGTTATTATTTTCCCTTTCTGCTCCTGATGTGCCTTTTCCATTCTACTATAAAGTACTCAAAGTATTTTGGTGGAACAGGTAGGAAAAAAACCCCCAAGTTTGTGGTGTAAAAGAATCCATTAAGTTGGAACCTCTTCTGCCCCCCGGAAACACGAGGGCCCTGCTTGCTCTGCGGGTTCCTGTTCTTTTGGAAGCCCTCAGCTGGTCTGTAGCAGCAATGATGACATAAAAGAAAATTACATTCTGATGCAGAATTCAGCCCCTTCATCTTTCTCCTGTCTCTACAGCATGAAGCTAGGGGCCTATAGCGGATCTAATATCAAAAGGAAGAGGGTAATGCCACTACATGAAGAAAAAAATAATTACCAAATTTCCTGAATAGTAAACAGCTTAAAAAAAGAAGAAGCTGAAGCCTTTGATAGCTTGGCCCTTGGTCTGCCCGTGAATGCCTTAAGGATTATATCATCAGACTGACTCCAGCAGCCCGTGCTATTTTTTCAGAGGAGGAAACAACGAAGATGGGGGTTGGGGGAGGAAGAAAAAGGAAAGGGGACGGGTGGAAGTCGGTCTACACCTTGGGGAGAGGAGAGTCTGATTTTGAAAGTGCAGTTATCAAATGTCAATGGTGGTGACACTAGAAAGACAAATTGAACAATTTCTCAGCGTCTGTGGGAAGGAGTTTTTTCGAGGCCATTACTCCTTTTCTTGGGAGAGTAATGTGAACTTTTGGATTCAATCACTTCTACCACAGATGACATTGGCTCAACAGAGAGAAAGCGACTGCAAATTGCCTACAAATGTTATTGCCGAAAACCATCACCTGGGGGCAGTCTTGTGACTGTTAAGCGTCCTCTGCTACATTCTAGCACAAATTTTACTTTTTTTTTTTTTTTTTAATGTGTTCAGTTTCTCCGAGGTTGAGGGTGAGAAAAAAGGGCTAAAGGGGAAGGTGGCTCAGGAACCGAGCCTTACACCTCCTCAGTCAGCCAGGAGGCGAGACCACGAAAATGTGCGGGAATTGTGAAGAGCCACAAAAATCCTCTGGGTCTTTGAAATGGGAAGCATCAGAAGCTGAGAGGCGGCGGGGTGGGGGCCGCAGACGTCGGGTCCTGGGATACTAAAGACCTCAGCGCGATGGCGAGAGCGAGAGGCCGGGATTCCCCGCATTCCGGGAACTTGCTGAGCCCCGAGCCCCGACCCCGACCCCGTACGTCCACACACGCCCCCGTCTCCCTGCGCCGCCGCGCCCCGCCAGCCCCACCGGCTCCGAGGCGCCCCGCTCCCGCTCACGACTGCGTGCGGGGACTTGTCAGCAGTGGGAGGACGGGGACCTGGACCTGCAAGGCGCTGCTCGACCCCAACCGGGGAGACAAGGGCTGCAGCTCCCAGGCCTGCCCCTCAGGGCGCTGCGCCCACAGGAGTTCTGAGCTCTGGTTCACAGGGGCGCACTCCTGGCTTCCTTAGAGGGGCGGCACGGAGGGATCCCAGCTCACTGGCTGCACCCCTCGCAGTTAGGCTGTCCGAAACCTTCGTGCTCTTTCCCACTCAACGGGCTAATAATGCCTTAGCATTGGGGACCCCTAAGACCGGCACGTGCCATCGGATAAAGCCCGTCAAAGGGAAGGCGACTGAGGCCTCCCCGGACCGTGGGCGAAAGCGCTGGGCCTGGAGGATTTTGTCTCTTCGTGTGAGTCTGTCCTTCCTACGCAATGCGTCCCTTCGTGGGCGTGTGTGCGCGTGCAGCCGGACCTGCGAGCTGGGAGCGTGTAAAGTAAACCCAAGAGCACCAAGCCCGCCCAAACGAAGCCAGATCTTTGCTCCACGAAACAGCAGCAGGGATTCTCTCTGGCTTTACCTTCTGCCCCGACAGGCTCGACAAGCACCCGGAGCAAAAGGGCTCTTAAAGAGCTCGGCCTTGGCCTTTACCACGAGCCCGCTGAGCAGGCCTCCTCCCGCCCAGGACCCCACGTGGGTACGCGCGGTGCCCACCGGCCGATTGGAGACCCGGGGCCCCGCCCGCAGCCTCCACGGAATCCGGCGCGCGGGCCCATTACTCCGGAAGTCGTGTTTTGCGGGGCAGGCCCTTGTTGGAAAAGTGAGGGAGGCCGTCGCTTTTCAAACTCTGAAGGAAAAAAAAAAACAGTTCCAAAGGGCTTTTTTCCCCTCCAGAAGAGGGAGAAGAGGACAATACCTGGTTTAAGGTGGATAGGGCGCCTCAGCCCTTCTTCAACTCCGAGTGCCTAGCAATAAAGGCGAGGGAGCCTTTTCTACGCTCCTGCGGGCTGCCCCCCAGCGGCGCGCTCACGGGGGAGTTCGGGTGGAGGCTCTTGGGAGTGGACGAGTCTCATCCCGGACAGGTCGCGAGAGGCCCCGGGGCCCCAGGAGCCGCACGTCGAAGCCTCTTCTGTGTCCGCAGGCATGAGGATTCGCGGATTCTCGGGAAGCGTCAAATCCGAAGCCCGCGGAACTGAGAGGCGCATTTGGACGCAGAGCTGGCTCCCTAGGGGGCCCTGGCCGGGAGCTCGGGCCCAAGGCTTCTTTTTAAGTCTCCACCCCCCCCCCCAACCTTTTGCAGCCTCGGCCGAGCTACGCGCGGCCGTTTCCCGCCTGGGACAAAGGCAGGCGCAGCAGCCCGGTCTGCGTCTGAACACTGCGGACACGCCGGAGTAGCGCACGGAGCTCGTGCGCTTCGCTGGTGGGGACAGAGCCTGACGAAAAAGCCACCACTCTTCTCCGCCACGAGTGGGAAGCGCAGAGTTGCGATGGGTGCGCTTGGCACTGGCCACTTCCTGCGTCGGAACGGCGGCGGCTGAGCTCCTTTTCCCGCCTGGCTCCGGCGCGGGCGGGCGGCTCGGCCCGCGGGCAACCTCGCTGCCTCTCCGCCGGCCCTCACCAGTGCGAGCTGCTGAACCTGAGCCGGGGAGGGAAACCCGCGGCCACGGCTCAACCTGGGCGGTAGCCGCCCGGCTGGGTAATTGAGCGATCCAACGCTACAGGGGTGTGAGCCTGTCTCACCTGCACAGGTGCAGCGGAAATGATTTTACGCGTTCCAGCCCGAAGCCACATTTCCAAAATCTAGATGGAAAAATAAGAACGATGTTCAGAAAAGGAAAAGCCGTTTGCTTCACTTGTTCAAGATGAAAGTGAAAAGGTTTTCAGCTTGATGCAGCTGGATAATTTTTTCTATCGTCCCCCTCGCTAGTCATAGCTAAGGCGAAGGGTCATTGGGGAGGTGGTGTGCAGTTTGCATCGTTTCTGAGTCCATAAAGGAAAGGCTACTGTTTGCAGTGCCTCTGCGCTGGGGAAATGGTACCCGCTTTGGCCGTTGGCCCGGGTGTGCTTGAGCACAGTCCTATCTGGACCAGTCCGGGTGGCGGTCGACCCCCACCCCGCCCGCGGCGTTGTTTTCTACGTCAGCTTCTCTTTCTTTGGGGTCGTTTTCTCCTCCTCTTCACCGCTTTGTCACTCCCTCCCCAAATCAGACACCCCCAAAAGGCACTCATCAGATTGATACCTCTCTGCCTGGCCTGGATGTTAGAATTCAGAGTCACTGCGCAGGACCATTCCTGTGCATGCAAATGCCCAAGGCTGCTGAGCCTCCCGGTAGGTCTCAGAGGGTCTGAGCATTCGATACCAGGGAGTGTAGATCTCATTTTAACCGACTGTGCCACGAAGCCAGTGGTCACCGGTTGATACACACCCAGGCTAGTGTCTGCTCTGCTGGCTATGCGCTGGTAGAGCAGAGAAGTTGGTAAGGGCACATGAAAATGACTATTAACAAGCTGAGTGGCATTTTGAGCCTACCCGTAGGGTTTCTGAATTGAGGAAGTAGAGGACACTGAATGCACCCTTTTCCCACTCTGCTTTTTATTTTTGTTTATTTTTAGGTATGCTTACACTGTGTAAATGCATTTGTACAGTAGTGTAGTAATGCATGTTTGTGTGCATGCGTGTCTGTGAGCATGCTATGGGAGTGTGCACCCGTGGAAATGGCCCCAAGTCGATTTCTCCTCTCTGGAATATGCACTGGAAAGAAACCCTTTGGTCTCAGAGTTTGTGATTCCCAGGCTTCTTAGAACACTCCTGGAAGGGGAGCAGGCTTTTAGGAATGGAAAGTATTAAAAGGGATTTAGCATACTCTGCTTCTCAGCATTTCCCCTAAAGGTAGTAGTACTGGAAGTTGGAGCTCAATGCTGCCCCTCCCCCACTTCCACAAGTGCCCAGGAGGAAAAGTGTGAACTCCTAGGGCACCCACAGACTGAAGACTCCACCACCTCTGGCAATGACCCAAAGTGTGTGCGTATCCTGAGGTCTAAGCCCCATCACTCCAATTGTCCTGAGCTGAAAGCCCCACAAACCTGCCATAAAGCCAAATCAGAGTTTGCTGGATGAATTTGTAATCAGGCACAGACTTTTTTTTTTTCCAAGGGAGAGTTTAGTAAAATGCCTTGCATGTGGTAGACATTCAGTGATTATTTGTTGAGAGGATGAATGAACTCATGTGTATATGTATTCTGTCCTAGGCAAGTTTTTTTTTTCACTAAATAAGCTGGTATATGCATATGTAATATATATGTGACAAAGAATTGTGCTGAGAATATAGGGGAATTTTTTTGTATTTGTCTCTTTGTTTTCAAGTTTTCCTGAGCAGCCTCCTCCCTCATGTCCCTGCCTGAGTCGCAGGTCTCTGCAACCAGTTGGTAAACTTATCCAGCTCCTACCAAAGCCTGTCACTTGGCCAGTAAAAGCAAATGTGTTCCTTTGGCCCCATCCTTACTTCCCTCCCAGATCACACTCATGTTTCTCTAAGAGTTCTTCGGCTGATTTCACCCTGCACAGCCCCACATTCCTCTATATTCTCTCTAGGTGGTATACTGCTTGGGTTTCACAGGCCTACCAACAGGCAGGTTGCCCCTGTCAACCGACCCAGCCTCAGTCAGCATTTCCACAGAGTGGCCAAAGTTCTCAGGAGAGATTGGGGTCTTAATTTTGGAGAGGATTGCCAGTTGCAGGAAGGATAGAAGCCAATGTTCCCAATCTGGCTGAGACTAGTCTCACCACTCTAGGTTTGTTTTACAAAAACATATTTAGTAACAATAGTGTGTGACTTCAGACATTACAGACTTGCTGCCTCCAAGCAGAGGGTCCAGTACCAGCACCTTGGGGCTCAGTGGGTCTCTCTTTCAACCCAGCAACCCCAAGTCCTCATCCCTTTCAGGGACTTGGGGGATCCTCTTCTATGCCCCAGCCGGCCTGCTGCCCCCTAGAGGTTGCTGATATCCAGTCCCTCCAGCCTCGGGCAGACCCTTCTGAAGGATTGCAGTCTGGAAGGAGCAGCCAACCTGTCACTGCAGGGGGAGAAACCAGCTAATTTCTGTCCCCTCTGAACAAAGTTGTGCCCCAGCAAGAAAGACCCAGGAAAACAAGAACAAAGATTTTTCCCTTTCCCCTTTCCCTCTGTTCTCCCCTTCTTCATCTCCCACTTCTCCCCTCAAATCCCCCCCTAGCATTTGGGACTCTGCAGTCCTCGAAGTGAGGCATCTCTAAGGCCTTCGCCCCAGGGCAGCTGCTTGCATCATCAGGAAGGAGGGGCAGGGGCAGGAAAAGTACTTTAAAAGCTCCACTAAATCCAGAGCTGCCAAGGAAACCGTGGCAGTTCTTTGAGGCAATCTGGAAAGCTTCAGACCCCACCCTGGAAGGGACAATATCCCCTCTTGAAAGAGATGAATTGTGATCAGGACTCAGAGTGGGGTGGGGAGAGAGGGGAAGCAAACTCACTTCAGAGGCAGAACGGAGTCTAACTTGTTTCTAACCGGACCAGCTAGCACGCCGGTGCCGGTGGGCAGCTGGGCCCGAGGACAGCCTCGCTGTCCTCCACTGCCTCACACCACTGCCTCTGGGGCCCCCCCATGGCGAGTTGTTTCCAGGAACAGGCCTGACCCAGGGCACAGTTCTCCTAGTGAGGCCTTGGATTTGGGGCAGGACACCGGGGATCCTCCGTTTTCTCACCTGTCTGTCCCACCTACCTCAGAGGCTAAGGCCCAGAGGAGCTTTGCGATTTGCCAGCGCTTTACAGTTTATAAAGAATGAAAGTGGTGACAGCCCAAAGGCTAGTCCATCCCAGGGACCTCCACAGCCTGCCGACTGACGCCTTCTTGAAGTTCTCCAGGGGCCGCTTTCTGAATTGCCTTAAAAAAAAAAAAAAAAAAAAAAAAGCCAAACCCTAACTCAACAGTGTTGAATCAGCTGCTCACTCTACCTGACCCGCCCTCGATGTGATCTACAGCCGCGATCGCTAACGGTCACCTAGGGACAAATTAGGGAATTGAAAATGCTGAGCTTGAGAAGCCGAATTCCTCACACTATCTGGGGTCGTTAATCACCCAGCAGAAACCAGTCTGGCGAGAAGGAAAAGTAGCTAGGGGGACAGAAAGGCTGTGGTTCTGCGCGCCAAAGTTCAGGGGCTCAGGTGCTGGGATCCCAATGCAGTCGCTCACATGTGTCAGATGTGTTCTGACGGGCGCCACCGCCGACGGGCCCCAGGAACCATGAAGTTCTCACGGGCTGCCCCAAACGCCCTAGTTTAGCACATGAGAAATGTTGACTTGGTCGTCCCCAGACCTGACTAGATGGCCCAATGAGTGGAGTCGACGCCCACACGCGGCTGTTTTAGGCTGCCGGATATTTACTCAACGTGGCCAGATTAGGGGAGTAGTGGTCAGAGTCCCCGGGTCTCTTGAGGATCGGTCTCCAAGGACGAGGCCGGGTTAAGGGTAGTGCGTGCTGCAGGAAGACTGGTGCCAGGAAAAACGAGGCGTGCGAGATTGGCAGAGATAGGAAGCAATCATCCCGGGGTGCGGGAGTGTCACTTTTGTGCAGAGAGGGAAGGGGAAGCTTCACCACCCAGCACCCTGTAGGATGGGGATCTTGGCGTATATTGAGGAACCTGGCGCTTGGGGCACGCAGTCTGGCACCAGGTCTTTCAGGGAACTCCTGCTCTCCCAGGAGCCCGCCGCCGCCTGACTCCCGCCCCTTGCTCACCCCGAACCCGAGAGGCCAGGGCTTGAACCCCTCCTCCCCGGGCCTCGCCTCCAGGGGCTCAGCGTGCAGAGAGCAGCTCCGGGAAGCACCCAAGCGCTGCGCTCTGCGCTCCCCGAGGCGCCCAGGCGGTGCAGGGCTTCCGGTCACACCTCCCCGCTGGCAGGCTCCGGGCACCGGGCTCCTCCAATGTCCTCCCGGCCCTCTCTTCTCCCTAACCCCCAGTTATCCGTATGTCTGCGTAGCCCCTTAGTTATGGGGACAATTTGTTTAGGGAAGCTCCTCAAACAATGGAAAGTTTTGAGGTTTCCTGGACGTTGTGTTGGGGAGGCGGGGCCGAGACCCGCTGACGGCGGCTTCCCCAGCCCTGCTCCCCCCCCTTTTCTGCCCCCTCAGCCACCGGGCAGCAGAAAGAGGCGCCCAGGCTTCTCCTGCCCTTCGGCCGGCCGGACGACCCACGGCTGCCCTGCGCCCGCCACCTCTGCACCTGCCTGGCTGAGGTGAGATGCCCGGCGCGCGCCGAGAGAGCGCTGCGCACAGCTGCAGCTGCCGGGGGCGATGACCTCGAGTGACGGGCGGGAGAAGGGTGTTGGAGGAGGGTGGAATCACCCACGAGGGAGTGGGAAGAACACAAAATTTTTGGTGACCTGGGTAAAGGGTCCTAACTCTGTCGCTCAAGAACCTAGGACCAGCCTACGAAGTTTTAGGGTCCTTGGTTTTCTCATCTAGAAATGAGGATAATCACACCTCGTTGTCCCGCTCAGGACGGTGACAGCTCTCTTCTGGGAGATACAATCCCGCAGGCGGCTGGGGACACTCGGAATTTAGGGCAGGTAACAGCAGGCGCGCTGTCGGCCGTGTTAACCCGTCCCTCGCAGGCAGGGAATCTGAACTTTAAGCGGTCAGAAATGGCGAGCGCAGGGCAGCTCAGACCAAGTGCAATCGGGGTGACTTTTCTTTCCAGGAAAGGAAAAGACAGCCGCGATTTCGGAGAAGCCCAGTCTTCTGGCTTGACCACCTCTTCTGGACCCGCCCCAAAGGGCGCAGGGAGCCCAGTGGGGACGTGGCGGGCCCCGTATGCCCCTGAGGTGGCCGCCTCCGGCTCCACGATAACCTCGCCGCGAAAGCGGCGAGGGGCCGGCCCCTCCCTGGATTCACTTCTTGGGCCACAAAACCCCACAAGCCCTACGAATTCGCAGCGCACCCCTCGCGACTGCAGGCGCGAGAGCCCCGGCCCACTTCCGAGCTCTCGGCGTGGCGGCTGCCAGCCCTGAGCTTTGCTCAAGGTAGCGCGTGGGGGGCCAAAGGAATTCCGGCCTAATCCGCCAGGCCTGAATAGCCGCCCCGTGGGCTGTCACATAGAAACAAATCCGCCACCAGGAGCCTCGCTATCTGCTGCATGGAAAGCCTGGGACTGACCCGGGTCCCCCGAATAATCCGAATCCTAAAGTAGTTCTCCCCAGCCCCTCCCGCGGAGCAGAAGTGACCTGACAGCCTCAGCTCGGGGGAGGCTGACAGAAGACTCAGGCAGTTGCTTGAATAAGAACGTAGCGACTTAGTGGCATCTCCGCGGTTTGTTTGGGTATTTGGCGACCCGGCAGTGCGTGATTAGCCACGCTCTCCCCCACCCCCCGCGGCTTACCACGCCCTCCACCACCCTCCGCCCCAACCCCGCACGGTCTCTGAGTCAGTGTCTCAACAGCAGCCCCAGGCTCTGAATCTAGTGCGGGCACCTGGTTGATCACGGCCAGATTTCTCCGCGCACCCCGAGCGCGCAGTTACGCGCTCCCCCACTACGCACCCCGCGACGTGAAGGGGAAGAGAATTTAAAATACACTGGCCAAAATTCACTCTTGAGAACACTTTGAAGTTGGGTAACTGTGACTGCGCCACTCTCCCTCTCTCCCTCCCCCATCTGCCGCTCAGCCAGATGCACCAGAAAGCGGCACTTTGATCTTGCAAAGCAGCAATTTATATTTCTTTAAATTTTTTTTTCTGTAAAAAGATGATTGGACCGGAGAGAAAATAATGTAATTCCGCGGGCGCAGGGCTGAGGAGAGGCTTTCTGGGCCGGCCCAAGGGTGGGCCCGGAGCGCCAGGCACATCTGTTTGCCCGGGTTTGTAGCGCATTCCTCTTCGCCAGGGTTTCTCTTCCCCTCCCCCGGCGGACCGGGCGTTGTGATTCGCCCCAGGCAGAAAGCTGGGCTTTATTCGTGTTTGACCCAGAGATGCTGGGAGAGGTGTGGAGAGGTGGTGGTGGTGATGGCGGTGGGTGGGGCAATTGCAGTAGGAAATACTAAGACTGAGGTGCAACGTCGGAGGAATTGAATTGGAAGACGGGAGGAGGAGCTCAGAGAGAAAAACCACCTCCTGCCTTCAAGTGGAGAGCGCGCTGCTCCCCACCCCCCTCCCCTCCAGTAAAGGGGTGAGGAGTGAGGGCAGCTGCAGACTCGGTGGGTGGAGGGCAATGTCGACTCGTTCCTGTGCGTCTTTGCAGCCAGGGGATACACTGAAATAAAACCGATGTGTAACCCTTCCTGGCATTTTGACTAATAACCTCAAATTGGATTAAAATTTAGGAGAATATTAAACGACTACAGCACTAGTCAAACACAGCAGGCTTTCCAGCAACTCCTCCCACCCTCACACCCAGCTGAAAGGCCCTGCCTCCTCTACCAAGGCCCACCTGGCCAAACCCTTACCCTACTAGGGCCTGAGTGGAGTCTCTGATTCCCTGAGGCCCTAAGCGCTTTCTCCCCAAACCTATGCCCTTTTTCTATTCTCTAACTGGCATCTCTTCTCTTTCCTCTCTGGAGACCTGGGGACCCTATCCAACACACCAGTGCTTGAGCAAGTGGTGCAGGCTATTCACCTGCCCCTGCCCTTCATTCTGCAGGCTGGTCCAGCTAGACCACTAGGGTCCCTCTCTGCAGGAGTCTGGTTTGTGCCAAGAACGCTTAGCTGAGGGTTGCAGACCCTAGGTGGTTGGCCAGAGGGGCTTCGCTGTACATGAGGTACTTTCTCAGAAGACCCATTCCAGCCCCTCTCCCTAGACCCCTGCTCTGACTCACCCCAAATCCTACTTTTGGAAGATTGTTCAGAGTGGGGAGCCCCCAACTTTATGCCCCACACCAGGAGTGGGGCTGGGGTTAGAGGAATTGAAGCAGCCCTGGCCTCTTCTATGTTGTTTCCTTTCCTTTCCTTTTGTTATTCTCCCCTTTCTTTTCTTTACTTCTTCCTTAACTTTTGTCTTTCCCATCTATCCTTCCTTTCCCTCTTATGTTTCCCTGCCTTTTACTCTCTCCAGCCTGGAGAGGGGCTCATGGTCCTCCCAGCACAGGCCTCTCCTCCCCTTTGCCCAACACCACCACTCACTCACCTGTCTCCCCACAGTCTTCCCCAAAAGACACTTGCAAGGTTGACTTCCAGTTACAATGTATAAGTCAAGAAAAGCAGATGGGAAGATGGCAAGTGGGTGTCCTGGGCAGGTAGGGGAGAGGATGGGGTCAGCTGGTTAGGTGAAAAAATTCATCTTCAGCACTGAGGGGAGCTCGGGCTGGAGGACCATGGGCGGAGTTACTAGTGAGAACAGGAGAAAGGCTGAGGGGCCACATGGATCTCACGCTCGGGGCAACATGACAGGAGCTTAACGTGGCGTTTGCTCAGAGCAGTCTGCCAGTGAGACTGGATTTGCCATCAGGAGGGAGGGAAAACCATAGCCCAAGAAGAGAGGCTGTCCATGTTCCACTGAGAAACCAAAATCAGGAAAAGGAAGAGGGAAGGACCTCCTGAGTTTCACCTCTTTCTGGGTCTCACCACGCCCTGCAGCCCCAGCTCCCCAGGCCAGGCTTCACAGTGGCCAGGGGGCTGAGCCAGGCCTGTGACCTGGGTGGAGGGAGGAGTCTGCAGCAACCCCTGCGGGAAACTTGACCAAACCCACCTTGAGCCTCTCGGAGCCCGAAGGTGACACAGGACTTTGGGGCATCACTGCCCAGGTGTGCCCTTTAAGAGAAATGGGGACACCGATGACAAGTCTGTACCTCCTGCACAGTCCCGTTTCTGGGGCTGGTCTGTGGCTTCGAGGAAATTGGGCACCCAGGACCTCTGCTTGACTGCCCCCCAACCCATCCCAACAAATTAAGCCAAAAAACTTTCCCTCCCAAGCCAAAGTTTTTCTCCTTTACCCTGGGCCCAACGGACCTAGGCGGTTTCCCTCTCTGCTCTTTCACAACCAATCTGAGTTCTGAATCCTCGGCAATTCTGAGGAATAAACGGCTGCTAGAAATCAGTGCTCCGGTCACAGGACCTGTTTCTCATTTGCATTTCAAATGGGTGGGAGCTGTAGCCATCAGGATTACAACATACAACGGATCTGGAAGAACCTGGAAGCGGAGCCCTGTGAATGTGCATACGGGTGAAGGAGGCAAGAGGGCAGGAGGGGAACTCAGTGTAAAAACATCTGAGGGCCCATCCTAGGGAGCCGTTTCTCTCTAGTGGCCTTAGGAATATGGCTCCCAGGCCAGATTCACACACCCTGTACTCAGGAAGCTCCCAGTCTGAGGGCGGAGATGGTCTGCACAGCACTGGTTACCTTCCTCAAGGAGGGTGGAGGGGTTGGGGGGATGCAAATTCCACCGAAGAAGGACAGGTGCTTGGAACTGAGCTGGAACGCAGCTCATTTGCTGTCTAATCGCTCAGGTGCCAGCCCACAAATGCCGCGGGGAGGATCAGCAGCTAGGGGAAGGGGGGCTGGGTGGAAGGCAGGAAACCTTCGGGAAGGGAATCGGTGGTTTGGGGGTTGAACCAATAATAAGTTGGAGCCACAGTGAACCCTCGCTTTAGAGCAAAGCGGCCCAAGCCGCAAGGGAGGACCCGGGCTGGAGAGTCCTCAGGGAGAGGCCAGCTATAAGTGAGTGTCACAGAATCACTGCAGCCCAACGGAGCTTGGCGCCTTGATCTTAGTTGACTGAGCCCCAGCCAGGGATGACAGTCCTCTTCCTGGAAGCAACCAATGTGGCTGGTAGCTTTTTGTCCTTCCTGCTCAGCGCCGGGCTACGCCTCCCTGAGGAAAGACCATGGAACTCTGGCCCTTTTGTCTCCTTGCTGGCAAAGATGCTGTGCTTAAGCTGGGCAGGCCTCCTGCGTGTGTGCATTTTAGATGGGGGTAAGCTCTTTTTGCCTGTGTTAGACAATTCCATCAGTGCTCTCTCCCCAGCTCCATCCCCTTTGCCAGAGTACCTTGCAGTCAGAGAGAACCCAGGTATGCAAATTGCATAAGTGTATTTCTCCTAGAGGGACTGGAGGTATAGGGATTAAGAATTCTGACTCTGGAGCTAGATTATCTGCACTAAAAGCTGTGAGAGCCATACCAAGTTACATAACCCCTCTATACCTCAGTTTTCTCCTCTGTAAAATGGGGCTGGTAACACTGGCTCCTAGGTCATAGAATTTGGAGGGGGAGGAGATGCATTAGTGCATGCAAAGCACTTAGCACAGGGCTTGACATAGAATAAAGGACTTAATAAATATTAATTCTTCATAAGTGGTGCAGACCAGAAAGAGAGGGGATACAGACTGGGACTTGGTGGCAAAGGAGGGAAGTTGTGAAAATAAGCACTTATCTTTTCTCTCTCTGATTTTCCTGGAAGCCGGGGCCTCCGGATAGAACGGCCTTCTGCTGTCTTTTGAGCTGGGTGGAAAGTTCTCTGTTCCCGTGAAGGCAGCCTAGGAGAGCAGTACAGGGGGGCACATGTCCGTGGTACAGTCCCAGGCCACCCCGCTGCTCTTGCTCCGCAGAGTTCTCAAACCGCCTGGGCCCCGGTGCTGCTAACACCATTGGGAATCGGGAGAATGTGGATTCACGCATTGTTCTGTCCCGGGAATGCCTTCATTTGCCTGGAATTGTTGACTGTCCTATAAAGTATGTGAAGTTAAGTGAGTATTTTTCCTGATTAGGGATAGAGAGCTTTCCTCGCCCTTGGCTTTCTGGGGTACTTGGCCGCGGGCCAGAGAGCAATGTCTCCTGCAGCTGTTAGAGTACGACCAGCTCCCCTCCCCCACCTCTTTCCGGACTCCGGCTACGTTGGCCTCTCCGTAGACACCAATGTGTCTTTGTTCCGACAGACTGGTTGAAACAATAAAACAACTCTATATGTATGAGTGTATATAATTGCTTCTATATTATGTGGTATATAATATACATATGTATATGTATATTATACAATGGATTTTTAATACATAAAAACCTGTTTCGAGGGCTCATTTGTCCAGCCATCCAGGGCTTCCCACATTGATATCTTCCAACCCCGCTAGTTTCGGTGTCACCAGAAAGTCCACTCCATCACCCAGGAGTTCTGGATTCTTTCCCACCCTCTTTGATTTGCTTTTGCCTGAGAAAGGTCGGAAAGGTGACCTGCGCAAATTACGGGCCAGAACTAATGAAAAGTCTCCTGTGACCAAGCTCACCTCCGCTAGCTTCTCCTTCGCTAGTCCCAAGACTAGTGGCCAGCACACCCGAAGGGTAATTCCACAGCCTTCCCTGGAGTTGTGCCGAGGAAGAGCTGGTTCCCTGTCTCCTCACATAGCGGACAACTCATTCTTGTGAAGAGGGCGCGATCGATCCATGAGGAGGCTGTAAAAATGTACTTACCCACGTTTTCCGGTAACGGCTCAGGGCTGGGCCAGCTGGCATAGTTCTACCAAGGACGTTTTGCTCCTGGGTGGCCAGTTTTTATTAGTGACAAGCGAAATCTAAACATTTCTGGCAAAGAAAAAAAATCATCACATCAAGGCCTTATGCCTCAAATCGTTCGACTTCAGCTGCTGGCCCTCAGGGGCGGCCCCAGGGCAGTGCTCTAGGCACCCCTCGCCCCTGCCTAACTCCTACCAGCCCCCTCCTCCAGGGACCCCAGGGACCTCCTTTAGGTCCCTG
The DNA here is from genome assembly GCA_028533065.1 of Trachops cirrhosus. Classification (NCBI taxonomy): domain Eukaryota; kingdom Metazoa; phylum Chordata; class Mammalia; order Chiroptera; family Phyllostomidae; genus Trachops; species Trachops cirrhosus. The sequence goes on along the minus strand of CM052551.1, from coordinate 13,141,256 downwards.
GGGTTCCAGCTGGCTATGTTAGACTGCAGGGCCTGGCTGGTACCCTCTTGACCCCATAAACTTTAGATAATCCTTCCTCTCAGTGGAAAAACCAAACGGAACTCTTAACTTTGCTTAGCCAAGCACCTGCAAACCCAGCAGGAAGGGGAGATGGAGCCACATTTAGGGGGCAGATTTGGAGGAGCTTGGACTCTGTGTCAAAGGAACGAGAAAGAACGCCCTGCCTAGGAAATGTCTGGCTCCAGGAGTTTGGCTTTCTGGCCAGAGGCCTGCTGGCTGGGGGCCTGCTGGCTGGAGGGGGAAGGGGCTGCGTGCGCTTAAAAACAGAATGAGACCAAGCCCTGCTGCTGCTGCCTGGTGCTAGTTGCCCGGCCTGCCAGTCCCTGCTGGGTCTCCCAGGCCTTGGAGAAAGACCTGGTCTCTCTCAGGCACTGGATGGCTCTCCCAGTGGGTGAGGCGCAAGGCCGGTGCTTAGCATGCTTCCCTTCCCACCTAAGAGACCTTGACCTAACAGGTAGCTCTGTGAAAATGAAGGAGAGGACGTCAGGGGACAGTCACATGAATGAAGCTTCAGGGGGCCAGGGAGAGAGCCAGAGGGAGCTGTGGAGTCGGGAGAGATGGAGCAGGCAGCAAAATTCGTGTGCGTTTCTGCAGACTTAGGGCCAGTGGAGTGTGTGGCCAGGATGTTCCCCATAATTCAGCGTGTGACGCTGTGTCCCCAAGCATGTGTTGTTTCTCCTTGCATGTTTGATTCTAGAAAGGTATGTATGTACATGGGCGTAGCTGTACATGGTGTGTACATGCTTGTGCATGCTCCTGGGTAGATAGATATAACCATGGCTTTGTGTAGTCACTCAAAATACATACATGGACCTTGTGCTTGTAAGCTTACTATACAAGGTACCCACATTTATTTTAGGAGTGGGGCTCGCTGGTGGCCTCAAAATCCTCTGGCTTTGGATTGAGTTGCCTTGGGCTGCGCGGCAGCCCTGCGTTGCTGAGGGTGTGGAATGTTACCTTCCAGCCCAGCCCAAGCTGGCGAAGGAGAGGCGCTAGAGGGCCCTCCCAGGAGCCCCGTTGCCTCAGGTCCTAGGCCGGCCTTCGCGCAGCGCCTGGGTATCCAAAGCCGGGCTCCTCCCTTGCGCTCGGCGGGCTCAGCGCAGGCTGGAGGTTTCGCTTCCTGCGAAAATTGGCAGGGCCGGACTGGCAGGGCAGGAGCTGCGCCCCACAGGACAGGCGGACACTGGAGGCCAAGGTCAGGTTGCCAGGTTACTAGATTCGCCCAGGGGAAAGAGAAGCCGGGCCTGGGGGAACAGGATTTCCTCGCCCCCTGGGCGCGGCCGCCCCGGGCCTTGCTGCACAGGCCTCCTTTGTGGAGGGCCCAGCTCCTGCGCAGACCCAAGCCCGCGAACAATAGTGCAATGTTGCCGCCCGCCGGGCCAGGCTCTCCGGGCTACACCGAGGCCGCCGAAGGCGAGGAAACCGGGTGGCGCTTTTTTATAGTCACAAATATAAAATTGGGGCTTTCTCCCCTTTCGCTCACCCCCTACCCCAACGCCGATAGAAAGCAGATAAATTTATGAAGGGCGAGCTAAGAGAATAATTACAGAGTGAAGGCCGTTAAATTTTATTTCCAGTCCCAAAGGCAAAACTTGCGATTTTATTGCAAACATCTGGAAGGACCGAGAGGAGGGCACACTGCTGGTTTAAAATAAAAACAAAAGATTTTATTTCCCGAAAACAAAAAAACATCATTAATGACCCTTTCGCCCCCACGGGCTTTTATTTTTTTAAAGTGTGAGGGGGCAGCTGAATAGTCAAGGACACACGGCGGTCCCGCAGCTCCTGGCGACTGGGGACGCAGTCAGTCTACAGAAGTGGGCCCGCGCTGTCTCCATGGGACTGGCATTGAGCAGGCGTTTCCAGAAATCAGCTCCCTCCCACGAACACCCTAGGTCTCCAGGCCAGCTGAGCCACCCCATAACTGGGTGCCAATTTGGGAAAAGAAGTGAAAAGTGGGTACTTGGCCTCACATTCCTGGAATATTCAATCACAGCAGTAATAAGACCCTGGGTCTGTCCAGCCTCCCACCCACTATCCTGCCTGCTTTGCTTGATTGTGAAGTATTTAGGGTTCCCTCACCCTGCCAACAGGGAAACTGAGGCACAAGCCATTAAGTGGCAGTGCCCAAGGTCACAGTTGAGCGCTGGCAGGGAGCTGGTTGCTAGGCTCTGCTTTCCGTGGGGTCTCCATGGTTTCCTCCCAGCCCCCTTCTCTCATAATGTTTTATATCTGCCTACTCACGCGGAATTCATTGTAATTTCCAAGCCCCCAAAGGGTATCCTGCCCACGTGTTTAAGGGCAGCCTAACATGGCCTGCTGGCCAGCTATTTTTGACTTTGTTTTCAATTACTCACTCAAACCTGCAAACGCACAGCGTGTGGAGGCTCACCTTGGTGCTGAGGCATTAGTAGTGGTGGTATTTCTGGTGGTGTTTAGCGTGGAAACGGCAGGAAAGGACAGGTATGTGGAGGAGGTACAGGCTCCAGACTCTTGACCTCATGCTGCAGAACTGTGTCAGGTTTCTTTGAAAACTCACAGTATCTGGACACAGTCAGTTTAGATGAGCACTCTGCTGTCCTTCCCTTCTTAGACTTCCCTCCAACCGAAGCTAGGCCTGGGCATCCGCCTCACCGTGTCCCTACAGGTGGTCAGTGAGTTCTTCTCCCCTGCCCCCTCCCACATCCTACCCCTGACTTTTGGTGCTTATCAGACTAAATTACCCTTTTGGGGGCCCTGCGGGGGGCTAGGGTGGGGCTTCCAGCTTGCTTTTTGACAATCAGCTTCAGGCCTGAAACAGACTAGAACTGGATTTGTCACCTACACCCCCACCCCAACCCCGGGGTCCTAGGTTGAAGCCTGTAGCTGGGAAACTTGGGGATTGCCTCTGCACATAGCCTCACACACAGGGAACCCTGCTCTTGTTCCTAAAAGTTAAAAGAGAAACTGGGGTAACCAGAGGGAAATCTGAAAGCCTTTTGATGTAATTTATGGAAGGAAAATGCATCCATTACTCCCAGATTCTTTTTTAATCCCCTAACCCTCTTCCTCTTCCTCTCGCCAGTCACCTAAACTTACACCCCTGAGTCACAGACATTAGACTGTCCTGCTTAATCTTCCCCCAGACCTTCTTCTCCATTGGCACAGGTCACACACCAAAGAGTGTATGCCTCTGGGAAAAACCTTAGATTGACCCCCTATTGTCGCAAAAAGAAAACACCCTTTCCCCTCGCATTTACCTGGAGGAAAACTATTTTCCTGGCTGTTTCGAACCAGCCTGGCCTCATTACCATCTGATTTGTTTTCATGGCCTAATTTACTTTTTAAGAATGTGAGTGTATGTAGAATGGGGGTGGGGACAACTTGTGGGACCTGAAGGAAGGAGGCAGAGGCTCCGCTGAGCACTCTGTGCTGAGCCAGTGCTTTGGGGCGGGGTGCAGATGCCTGCCCTCGAGCGCTTTGCTCACTTCTCCAGGTGTGTCTCTGGGGCTCGTGTCTATCGGCACTCGCATCAAGCAGGCCTTCTGGACCTGTATCTAGGTGTGTGGATAACCAAACGGTCCTCTCTTTGAGGAACTGTTACAGCCTCAGGGAGGGTGTAGGACCTATGGTGCACCTACTTCTCAGTCCGGACAGGGACTCTGTGAGAAGGCCAAGGCAAGAGGCTGCCAGAGGGAGGTGTGAGATACAGATGATGGGGAGAAGGAAACTGCTGGGAAGGATGGAGGCCACCCTATGGCTGCCGCATCAGGCCTGGTCCTGGCAGGCTCCAGCCACCAGCAGTGACACCAGAATCTGGAACCCAAAGAGAGGCCCAGCCCCTGCATCTTCCTGGCGGGTGTGGTCTCCAACTCCTTTGCTGAAGCCCAGCGGTGGTGAACACTCCATCCCTTTAGGCAGTGGCTCCTGGAGGCAATGCCAAGTGGTGATGGACGTGGGGATACTGTGGCCAGCCACCCCGACTCCCGGTTCCCCAGAGTTTGCTAGGCAGCCTGTGGGAACCAGCGAGGGGCTCAGCAGCCGGTGTCTGGACCCCTGGGTTCTTAGAGTGCAAGTAGAGACCAGGCTCCTGGAGGGCCTGGGAGGCCAAGCCCGGATGAATCACATGCACTCAGTGGCATTTCCCATTATTCTTTCTGCATTTCTGCGCTGCTAGCTGCTTCTCATTTGAGCTGGAGCCCAATTTGAGGGGGTCTCCAAAGTGGCCTGTTTTGCTGTCCCGCCAAAAGACCCAAGTACACTCAGGACACTCGGTTGCAGCCTCCAGGCCAGAGCATTTTCAAATACAATAGCAAGGACTAGATTTCCTGAGGCCTCTCGGCGGTCAGGAGGGGACTGTAGTGTTTCGGAGGCCTCACAGGCCCTCCCTTCTTACCCCAGGGTGGGAGGACCAAATGGGTGCCCCTTCCAGGGGGGCTTATGACATGCCTGGGCCCGTCTGCCCTAGGCCTGCAGGTTCAGACCCTGGTCAGGCAGGGCCTGGCTGTCCCCGGGAGTAGTCTGCTGGGCCTCTCGATCTGTTGTTGCTCGCGCTGGGGAGCTGGCTCTTTCCTGCCCCTCCTTGGGGGCACAGAAGCGTCTTGACTAGGGCGTTGGGACGGGAAGATCAGACTGTGGCGAGGTCGTCGACCGCGAAACCCGAGACTCTTTTCCAGCTTGGTAAGATCAACTTCTGAGCCCCTCTGAACTTGCTTTGCTCTGCCCTGGGCTCAGGGTTTCCCTGTGGTCCCGCGACCAGTCGCTCAACCTGGGAAGGAGTGTGGGAAATCAGAATGGCCAAAAGTACGGACTTTAAGTTCCTTAGAAATCCCTAGCGACTGCACTGCCCTGAAATATATGTGTATATATATTTTTGGTAAGGGTGGTGGGGGGATCTCTGGGGCGGGGAGAGCCGGACGCCCAGGATGAAGGGAATTTTGAAAAAGTTCCTTCTCCGCTAGCAAGTTCTTGACCGCCCTCGCCCAGCCCCTCTCCGTGGGTTCTCCAGAACAAGCGCCCCGAGCGGGCGCAGCTCGGCTCAGCATCCGCGCCGCCGGGAAGGCTAGCCTTTGCTGTGTGAAGGCCCAGTCGGGGTCCCCCTGCAGAGCGCGCGGAGAGCCGGGCGCCCAGCCGGCCTCCTGCTTTGAGGGGCCTACGTCTCCTCCTCGCCTTCTCCACCAGGTAAAGCTGGGAGGAGGAAGCGGTTTTTAGAGTTTCAACAAGATTCTGAGTAGTAATGCTGCTTTTTTGTTTGTTTGTTTCGTTTTGCGTTTACCAGAGTTGTTTAGAAATCGTTCAGCAGGAAAGTAAAAACCTGTATGTCGAAATCCGGACGGAACCAGCAGATCTAAAACCATCTGGGGGCAGGAGCGAGATTATTACAGTCGTTCTCTGGCGTTTTGGACAGGTTGTCATTTTGTTTTAGCCCCCCAATTCCAGATCTGTGATTAAAATGACTCTGGTCTTGCAGCTTCTTTGAAACCCAGAGGATTTGGGAGGAAAAGGTACGGGTTGGGGACTGGCAGGAGTTTGCAAGGGCACAGATCAGACCTCGACCTTCAGCTCCCCTCTCGCCCCACCACAAGGAGCCCGCGGGGTATCGGGAAGCCAGGAGTTAAAGTCGGCCCGGGAGCATCCCGGGGACGTCGGGCGCTGAGCCCTGGCCCGAGCCTCAGTCTCTCCCCTCCGCTCATTGGCCCGCGCTCTCAGGGTTTCTCCTGTTCCCTCCTCGCCATTGGTCGGGGGCTGGCTTTTTTCCCCCTCAGTCTTTCTCTTCCTCCCCCTCCCTCTCCCTCGCCCCAAGGACAGGAGTGCACCGCCTGCCCCCAGCTCCTCGGGAAGGGTGGAATTTAGAAAAAAAGTTTCCCAGAAGTTTGGATTAGAGGAAGGACGGGAAGACAGAGAGAGGAAGAGGGAGAGGGAGGAGAGAAAGGGAGAGGGAGGAGAGAGAGAGAATAAAAAAAAGATGAAGTCCAATCTGCACAGCCTGTGAGCGCCTGCCCCGGTGGGTGGGAAGCAGGACGCGGGCGCTCATGCTGCGAGCGGGCGGCGCTCCGGGCGCTCGTGCGTAGCCGCTGGGGCAGCTAGGGGCGCCGGTCCGAGCCGGCGGCGGAGGGCGGGGGAGGGCGCAGAGGGAGGGTGCCAAGGACCCGCGGAGCCGCCGCCTCTCCCGGGCTCGGCCCGGCGGGCGCTCGGAGCGTGAGGGTGCGGGCTGCTCCCTCAGTAGCGGGGGCGAGCGGGGACTGGGGTGCGGGCGGCTAAGATGAGTGAAAGGAGAAGATCTGCAGTCGCCCTGAGCTCGCGAGCACATGCCTTCTCCGTTGAAGCCTTGATCGGCTCAAATAAAAAACGGAAACTGCGAGACTGGGAGGAGAAGGGGCTGGACCTGTCCATGGAGGCGCTGAGCCCCGCAGGCCCACTCGGAGACGCGGAGGACGCGGCCGCACACGGCCTGGAGCCTCACCCGGGTGAGTTCGTAGGGCCAGACCGCGGGAGGCGGGCGGCCAGCCCGGGGGCAGAGTGGTGCGGAGGGAGGCCCTGGCCGCCCACGCCCTGCCCTGCTCCAACTCGAGTTTCTTTTCCTTTGCACAAATGCCTCGGGCTTTTCCCCAAATTCGCCGGAACCAATTTGGGAGAACTGGCCTAAGCCTTGCATTTCCTTGCCAACCTCAAGCAAGGAGGTCTTCTTGCTCGCGCCCCCTTCTCTGGGAGCAGAGAGCGGCGTTCGTGGTGCCCGCAGCTGAGGGGCTTTCAGAGCCCTGGGGCTAGGTTAGGAGGGGCGCCGGTCGCAGGCAACGACCGGAGAGGAGAAGGTCCGGGACTCTCTTACGAGAGCTCGGGAGGACGAGCGTGGTGCTCTTGGCCCGACAACTCCTCCGAGAGAAATGCCCCGTTTATCCTATTTTGCTTTCAGCCTTGTCCCTCGCCCTTCCCCCACCACCTTTTCTGCGACTAAAGTTGTTGAATTTCCTCTCCTCCGGCGACTGGAGACGAGAGAGCATGGCCATATTTCTACTCTGTTGGCGTTTATGGAAAGAGGAATGTATGTTAGACCCCTCACCCGGCTCCCTGGGTTACTCGTCAGGGCCCACATGTCTGCGTATTTGGGGTGAAGCGGAGCAATTAATTTGTATCTTGGATCTATACGCACACAACACGTAACACACGGGGAGGGTGTCGATGTCAGTATTTTAACATAATCCGGGGGGTGGGGTGGGGTGGGGGGACAATTTAGACTTTTGTATTAAGTGCCAAGATTTCAACAGTGCAAAACAGTCCCGGGAAACAGCTGTTGTCGGAGGAATCTATCTTGCGCGGGCGCGCGCGCGCGCGCGCGCACACACACACACACACACACACACCCCGAGGCTGCAGCTTGGGTTAGCGGCTTCAGAAACTTTCCAGCCAGGACTTCTAAAACTATTTTGGAGGTGCTCCTTGTGACCTGCTATGGCTGGGGAGTAAACCTCGGTCAGCGCACAGGCAAGCCGGGGTGGGGGCGGCGGCCTGCATAGGGATGGGGGGGAGGCCTTGCGCTCAGGAACTTGGGGGCTGGAAAACTGGCCGACCAAGGAGGGACAGCTGTCGCTTACATTTTCTCTTTCGGCAGTGACAGTTCAATTTCCATGCTCCCGAGGCTAATAATAACGCGATTAGCGGGTGACCTGCAGAGACAGAGTTTTATGAATTCGTGTTCTTGTGGCCCGTTATGGTATTTGGGTTTAGTGCTGGGGAATTATTTTTATTAGTCGATGAAAAGAAAATTAAAAGGAGATTTATTTCCTCCCCTCAAGTTTTCCCCTGTATTTGAATGGGGGTGCCCGTCCACGCGGACCACGGTGTGGGCGACCCGGGAAGGAACGCGTGGCTGATGCGTTTCCCATCTCTGGCCAGACCCTGTTTCCTCACCGCGTTTATCTGCTGTCAGAATCTCAGTTGGGCCTGCACACAGTTTCGTGGAAGTTCTTCCAGGCCTTACCGACAACTCCCGATTCGGGGAGTGGGTCTGTTGTGCTTTCCCCGCGGCGGAAAAAGCGCACATTATTTAACTGCGCCCGGCAGACACCCCGTCCCCAGGGCTATTCTCTAGGGAACCGCGAGGACCCCCAGAGCCGTCCGAAGGTCGCACGTTCAAAAAGGACCAACACGCAGGGTCACGATCAGAGACTCAGCTCTAAGTTTTCTTTAGGCCGGTCTTTTCGGCCAGAAGCCTGGAGAGAACAGTGAGGGCTTGGGGCAAGGAGAGACCAGTCCAGGGTCGTGAATGAGAGGACCTGGTGTCCGGAATGCTGTTGCCTCACGCTTGCAGTTTGAGAGTAGAGAGTGACGACCTAACAGAACTTTACATAACAGAGAGTTCGGTGGGCCTGGCCTTATTACCTTCGTCCTTTTTTTTAAGGAAAAAAAATGGGCGTTTGGGTTTTAGAAAACAAAATACGTTTGCGGGCCACTGGGGAGGAGGAAGAAGCCGGAAACCTAGAGCATTCACGGGCCTTCTGCGGAGCCCGGCTGCCGGAGGGGCCTGGCCGCGTCTCGGGCTGAGGGGACTCCAGGCGGAGACCTTGTCCCCTTGGAGATCTCCAAGTTGGAGTTCGCAGTGGCCAATGCTTTCGTAGGAACCGGGCGCTGGATGAGAAAAAACCTCTCAAAAAAAAAGGGCGCGGTGGCTTGGAGACCAGGCAGACCCGGGAGCGGAGGAGGCGGAGCTGCGAGCTCTGTCTGCCCGGGAATGGTAGTGGAAGGCAGGCCAGGGCTGAGGGCTTCTGCATGTCTTTCTTTCTTTCTGTCTCTGATACAGCAGCCTAGCAAACGCACGCAGGGCAATATTTAAGGGTGTGTGTATAATGGTGAAGGTGGGAGGTTGGGCCCCTGCAACTCCACTGTGCCCACAGCCATGTTTCTGCTTGGCTGGGCCTCTCGCAATTCTGCTTTAACTGTCTTTTCCCAATTAGGACCGGGGCGGGGCGGGGGGGTGCTGCTGCGTCGCTCGCCCGCCGAGGCCGATAAGAGTCAAGAACAGAAGACAAAACAAAACAAAACAAGCAAAAAAAAAAAAAAAACAAAAAAAAAAACAACCCACACACACACCTATAACAAAACCCAAATTGTCACAGGGCTGGGGAGGGATTAAACGCTCAGGACAATCGCGTAGCGCAACTGTATTATTCATCCTTCTCCCCATCCCTTCTCTTTTCCTGGTACCATCGTCTCCCACCCTCCCTGCCCTGGCCTCAAATTTTCGGGAACCTCGAACCATCCACCGGTCAGATTTAATGTTTCGCTTTTATTCAAAGACGTGGCCTTTTGCTTTTTCGCAGCCCGTTTTTCTCTCCGAGTATGGACTGAGCTGGCTTTAGTCGGCGCCCAGTGCCCGCTGCCTGGGGCGCCAACCTGCAGCAGCGGGGGACCAGCCCGGCCTGCGCACTGTAGGCACTCACACACCAGAGGACACACAGTATGTATTTCAAAGTTTTCCACCGAGCCTGGTGGTCTCAAAAACTCCCTGAGGACCTCGGGGCCTTGGAGAAGAGCCTGCGAGGTGCCCTCGTTATTATACCGGGGCCGGCGCTCCGAGTCCTTTGGAGAGACCGCCAGTACTCTGCGGCTGTGGGCTGGGGAAGGTCTCAAAACCCGTCATGGAGGACCTTGGCTTTCCGTCAAGCTCGCCCCCGCCTCTCCCGCAAAACAACGGAGGAAACTTTCGCGGGGAACAGCTGCTCAGGCTGCCGCGGCCTTGAAAGTATATTTCAGGCACGTGGCGGCGCCAACGGTGCTCCTACCGCAACCCAGTCTCCACCCGGTTCCCCAGCTCGGGTTTGGGCCTTTGCCGCCCAAATCCACATTCGAGTGCGGCTGAGGCCCGGTCTCCCGCGGAGCGAAATAATTTAAACCCTCTGCGGGGGCATTTCCCTTTACAGAGCCCGCGGTCTCGAGTCTTGCAGCCGCGCGCTCTGGCGGCCAAGGGGGTGGCAAAGTACTCGGGTGGGCACACAAAGCGGCACACGCAGGAACACGCGGGTAGAGCGGCACTCCGCGCACACGTGCGCACGCGACTGGCGCTCGCATTTCCCCCGCACCGGTCTACGCAGCCCCTAGTGAAACGAGGCGAGAAGAGCTGCCGCAGTGCCCCAGGGCACTTTCTTCTCTCGAATTAGCAGCTGGTCCCGAGAGTTAATATGCCAGTTTATGGCTTGTTTGCTCAGAGTAGAGCTCCAAGATTTTAATCTTGACACCACCCCGCTACCCATCCCCAACCCCCAATAGGGAAACACAAGGTCAAACGGAGGAAGTGACTCTTTACTGACGTTCAAGTAAGGGAGGAAAAAGCGATGTGTTGGAAACCAGTGGGGAGAATGTACTTGTGCGGGGCAAGCACCGGCCAGGGCGCAGGTCGGGCTGGGACCGCGGTGCAAGGGTGGGCAGCGACGCGCGAGGGTCTGCCTGGGGTAGAATCCCCCGCAAGAAACTCTGGTTCCCGGGCGCTGCGCGCGCCCCGCAGACAAGCCAAGTGTGGGGGGCCTGCTGAACGTGAGCAAGGTTCCCGCCTGTTAGGTCCGAAAGGCCTTCGGCGGCGGTGGTTCCTTTGGTAAGTGACCTTGTGTGAAGCGGAGTGGAGGGTAGGCAAGACGCTGACTTTGTCCTGTACCGGCAAGGATGGTGGTCTCTTGGAATGACTGCCAAACGATTTTTTCGCGCGCTGTGGGACGGTGGCTAAACCAGACGACCTCTGGATGTGCGGGACGTGCAGGGACACACCGCCGTGGCCTGAGCGCTTGGGGGAGGGTTATGGAGACGTTCTGTATAACACTGCGGCCCTGGCACAGTAGAAGCCACTAGGAAGGAGATAATTCTAACCCCCTCCATCCCATAGAGCGAGCAAAGTGCTGGAGGGCAGTGGGAGGACAGGCAATGGGGAGGCAGGACCGTGGTGGGCAGAGTTTGGACTGCAGTGGAAAGAAGGTTGAGTGTGCTCTGGTTTGCACCTCCTTAGATCTCCCGCATCTCACCCAGGGGTGTTCCGAAACCCATGAGATGGGTGTGGAAGGTGTGGCGGCAACAAGGGAGCGTGGGGGGGCAGTCTTCGGATTCTTGGCTACGAAGTGCAGGGCAGCCCCTCGCCTGCTCCGACGACACCCACCTTGCCCCTCGGAGACCCGTCCGAAGAGCGCAAGCCTAATGGGCGACCGTTGCTGTCCTAGACAGAGCAGCTCACAGGCTAGGCGCTCAGCGATTCTGAATTAACGTCTCCCATGCCCCCCCCCCAACGCTGTTTCTCATCCAACACTTTTTGGGGGCTTCAGAGCTGGCCACTTTGGGATTTCTTATTTTACAGGTAAAACTAGAAAGAAAAGTTCACGAGGTGCTTGCTGCTCATGCAGGGAGACGGGGGCATTCAATTTCTTAAAGTGGAGTTCGGACTGAAATTATGCTGACACGCACCCGCTGTCGTTTTCCTGCCCCCCATACCAAGTACTTCAAATGGCATCATAAACATCTTTTAATTATTATGGAAAACTGGTTTGAAATCTCTTTAGTTAACACGCCCTGCACAGGAGGAGCTTGTGAAGAATGGTATGAGATGCCTAGCCTGGGAGCCAAAACCGGTTGGTGGTTCATGTTCCCTATTGATTTGTATGATTTCCTTCGTGTGTGTGGACTAGAGTTTAATGGGAGCAAGTCCCTCGTCATCAATCCTTCATATTAGGCCACAAGGAGAGAGGGACAAGTACATTCTGGCTCCTAAGACCGAAGCATTTTATTCCTCCAAGCTTCTCCAAGGGCATTGCTCATGTTACTGAGTGAAATATTCCAGTTCTGTTACAATCATCCTCTCTATTGCCAAAAAATAATATTAAGAAGATGAGAACATTTTTTTGAGAGTCTGATTATGGACTCTGATAAAAATTTATTTCTTGTACTAGGGAGGAAAATGACTGCATTACTTCTGAAGTCTGTACATTCCTTCTCTATGTGACTGTAGGATTGTAGATTTTTTTTTTTTTAAAGCAAGCTGAACTCTGCAAATCCAGGATAAAGAGCGGGCTGGCATTTCACTTTCCTTTCTGGAAATACAGAAATCTATCCAATGATTATTCTGGGGTGTAGCTGGTTATTGCTTTCTTACTCCCCAAAGACGAAATTATTCAGCAGGGGAGACTATTTAAGTGGTTTTCTAGTTTTGACCTTTAGGGATACTTTTCCACAGGGAGAAGTAGGGAACTGGTGGAATGTGGAATCTCTCTTTCCTCCATGTGGTTTATTTTTGCTTTGCGTTTTCCTGGTTTCTAGCAAGCTTTGAATTTTATATGTGCCTGACTGAGATACCCAAGGGTCTGTACTGGGAACAGCAATTAGCAAATTTATAAACTAGGGTCTGTTTACACTTTTGGGGGCAAGGATAATCATTAGTTAATTTAAGTGAGGCCTTTGGTCTAAGTGTCAGGGTGGAAAAGGAGACTCAGCAGGGAGGCCCGGAGGTGAAATGGGGAGAGGTGGAGAATTCACGCAACGGGTGACGACAAACCAACGTTCACTCGGTGCCATTAATGGCTCCACTCGGAGGCAGCACGTTTTGCTGACTGCAGACTGGTGGCGAGCTTTTGATACCAGCAGTGAAAATAGGCCTTGAAACTGCTCCCTCTTATCCTGTGCCCTGTGTGAGCTGGTGCCGAGCTTTGCCCTTTGTGCATGAGTATTCGAAGCATTAAAGCGTGTGTACACAAGTGCAGGTGTTTGTACACAAGTTTGTGTGGGAACACCAAGTTCTGAAATGGGACATGGAGAATATTCCAGGGAAAAGAAACGGCCTTGAGAGAGAGAGAGAGAGAGTGTGTGTGTGTGTGTGTGTAGCCCATTTAACAAATTGGGAATGCCTAAAATTTGGGGGTCAAAAATGTTGTCATCTCTAGACATCCTTTGACAATTCAAGAGAATCCCAAATTTGAAAATTCCAGTTATTGGCAGAGAACAGGGATGTTACAGATTTAGTTGAAAAGACAGGGAGAGTGAGAGTTTTCCTAACTCATTTGGCACTTAATTTTGTAAAGAATGCCATCTTCATTTTGGATGGGCAGAATGCTGCCTTGTATTCTGCAGAGTAATTAACTTCATGTTCTCCCACGTTAAGGGACTCATTGAGAGAAACCGCCATAATAATTATGACTAATAGAAGTAACGAGTAGAACATTGTGATTTGGGAAAATAATTCAAGAACATAGGCAACATATGCAAAACTGTAGTTGCTGAGGCTCCAATGGGCTGTTACCAAATGGCCACACACTTCAGAGGATTAAAAAACAAAAATCAAACAAACCCTTAATTCTGGATTGCACACCCGAGAGCCTAACTTAGTCTCCTTTTGAAAATCAAAACACTTGAGATAACAGTCGAGTTTCCTTGGAAGACATCGCTAGAGGTCATTGTCATTACCCAGCCTGCAGCCTTGGAGTTTCAGCGCCCAGTTCTCAACAAGGTGAATGGAAATCCTTGCTCCGAACCCCTTCTTCTGCAAGGCTTCTCTGCACAGCCCCACGGCCCAGAGCGGATTGCCGAAGCCCCGGAGCGGGGCTCGGAAAGCCGCCGACCCTCCTTCTCTTCGCACCCCCACCGCTCCCCTCACCCCGACACCCTGTCCGGCTCCCTTCCCCCAACCTCCTACGCACGCATTGAAAACGCCCTTTTTTTTCCACTCTCAAAAAAATTTCAGATGACGTTTCACCGAGGAAGGAATCGGGATTACATCTTTTCCCGAGAAACAGGCCTGGGGACAGCGGGCAGTTCGGGGGAAACTTTACAAGTCGGCGCCTCGGGTCGCTGCCGCGTCCGCCCTCCGCCCGCGCGGGGGTCTGGCGGCGGGAACTGCGGCGCGGCCTCCGGGCGCTGGGCCCCCGCGCTCCGCTGCGTCTCCGCGGGTCCGCGCGGCCGCCGGGCCTTGAAACCAGGGCCGCGGCGCCCTCAGCCCTGGCGAAATGCAGAGACCCTGGGGTAATCGGGAAGGCCTTGGTGAAAGGCCCCCTTCTCCCCACCCCACCCCCCCAAAAATCAGGGGAGGAAACCCCCAAACCAACTAAACACCGAACGGAACCCGTGGATCTTACACCTCGCGCCCCGAGGGGAGTTTGAGCTTTTGCTTTCATCAGACTGAACAAGTTTTCGAGGAATCAGACCGACTTCAAACCTTAGCAATTAGGAACTAGGAATCCCTCGGACTGAGGAACTTTTAATCCCTAACCATTTCCAAATGGGTAATTCTAGGTCAGCAAATGTCCTAGCCGGCCCGTTAGAAAGGAAAGTCGTGCTGTCGGCTCCAGACGCGGAGCGTCCCCGGGTGTGGGGGCCCGGACGACCGAGGTGCCCCACGCCCAGAAACCGGCATCGCCCGGAGACAAAGGGACGGCAAACAATCGCCCTCCACACTCTTCTGCAGATTGAAGACAGTGAAGTGGTTCATTTTTTAAAAAAGAAAAGGAAAGGAAAGAAAGGAAACTCCCCAACTTTGCAAAGTTGAGAAATGACTCGAAGCCGGCGGTACTGGCTTCCCTTCCCGAGCTGAGCGTTAGCACAGAGGGAAGTCCTGCCCGGGGCATCCTCGCTTCGAGGCGTCAGTCACACCAGAACTGAAACCTGGGGGCCAGGTGACGTGGGTGGCTCAGGGCTTCCGTTCTAGCTTCTGAAAAACAAATAATTGGTTTTCACAGTGGAGGGGCAGGCATTTGTGCCGGTAAGTGATTGTAAACACAGCAATTCTGTCTCTCGGTTTGACAAAGCTTCCTTCACTCAGAAGCCTCACTATGTATGTATGTGTGTATGTATGTATGTATGTGTTTTTGGCGGCAAAGCTAAGGGATATATTACATATAAAATACTATATAAATCTATGTACTATTTAGAAAAAAAGGTTTAGTTAGAAAATGAATCGTATAAGCAAGCTTGCAGAGGGATAGTGAATTGTAAAACATTTCAGAAACCGTAACTGCTTGTGTGGACATGAGTCTTTACTGCAAAGCTTTCAACACAGGCCTTCATATTCTAGATTATATCCATGTATTCTGGTAGGAAGAGGGCTAGACTAGCTTAAATTAGACCTAGATTCTAGTGCTAGAATCTAGCTTTGTCATTCATATTGGAACTAGGGATGTTTGTTTCAAAGGCAGACAAATATTGAAAAAAATGTTTTAAAGTTGTTTAGTGGGTACTGTCAGGGTCTCAGTTCCTGGTTTGTGAAATGAGGGACAGACACTCAAATGACGACTGAGGCCCCTTTAGCTATAAGAATCTGATCCTGTAAACTTTTAAAAAAATAACCATTGTCTCCTAATGCGCCTTGGCCATCCCTTGTCTCATCGTTACTTTGCTGGTACGAGGAAAGCTTTGCTTCGGTTGTAGAAAGCAACAGTGCAGCAACACAAAGCCAGAAGAACAAAAAGAAAACAGATTTTTTTCTTGAAAAGTTTTTAGATTAATATCACATGTTCAGAAGTCCTGAATTGGTGATTTCTAGTCCTTTGTGTTTGATGTAACAATTTGCTTGTGTGAATGCCCAGGACACTACTGCCAAAAACAATTCTATGGCATCAGTGAATTTAAAGGAACTATAGGTTATTTTATGCTCTGAACATTTTTTGTGCCATCCCCACAAATAGCTGAAAAACTCTGGATTTGAAAAATGAAGACTGAGAAAAGCCAACTTCATCACTGGTAAATTGAATTGGTGGAATCCTGCCCCTCAAACGATCAGTTGCCCCTCATTACTATTTGAGCCTAGTGGAAAGCACTGG
The DNA here is from genome assembly GCA_028533065.1 of Trachops cirrhosus. Lineage (NCBI taxonomy): Eukaryota > Metazoa > Chordata > Mammalia > Chiroptera > Phyllostomidae > Trachops > Trachops cirrhosus. The sequence continues at coordinate 13,125,441 of CM052551.1, read as the reverse complement.
TGACTATTTTCCATGTCTAGTCTGCTAAGCTGAAATCTGGATCTGGCAGAGATGCGAGAATGCTAAAAGGATGACTTAGTAACAGGCAAAACGCTTGTCAACAAGATAGATCAGAAGACAGCTTAGCATTCAAGACCTCTATTCATAGCTGCTGAACTTGAAGGCAGGGTCAGACAAAAAGGCTGGGCCCTGCACTCACCTAGGAGGGTTTCTCAGGTTTCCATCTTGGGGGACTTTATTTCCTTACAGACTTCTGCAGCTGG
>CM052551.1:13064005-13124678 GCA_028533065.1 Trachops cirrhosus | reverse complement strand
CTGCAGATTGTCGTGCACAGGGGCCCCTACCCTCTCCTCCAGTCTTTTGCTTTAAAGGCGATGTTGGACTGGGAGTGGGGTCACACTTGGTGTGCAGCCTGTGGTTGGAGGCAGAATGCAGAATCTGAGTGCTCATGCTGATCGGGTCAAATGTATAGAACTCTGAGAGCTGTTGCTATTCAGGGTTTCACTGAGGCAGGTGCCAGCACCCCAGGGAGCCCCTGAGGGAAGGAGAGAGGCTTCTAAGGGTGGGGATCAGCCTCTGGCATAAGATAGGAAAAGGGGGTGGCGCTAGGGAGCCCCAGCTTTACCAGTTCCTCAGCTGGGCTCTGGCAGAAGACAGAAGGGCCTTTCTGAGTGCAGGAAAGTAAAATAACACATGCATGTTTCTTTGTGGTTACTTTCTGATATTTATACCTAAAGCCCAGAAATCCTCAAAAAGTCAGGTTTAGGAACTAAGGAAGATTCATTTGCATAAGGCCTTTGTTTGTAAGGCCTGTACTTTTATGGACCCCAGGATTCTGGGCAAGATGAGCCAGTTGCACCAATTAGTTGGGGCTGTGGTAAAAAGATTTGTAGGTGTTGTTTGTGAGGGCGAAGGTGCATTCTCTGGGGAAGAGGATCAGAGGAGGGGTTCCTGTCAAGGTCTCCCCGCTTCAAGGAGCCCAGGGCGTGTCATCAGCAGCATTCAGGCCCTGCCTGCCCATCCAGAGGAGGAGGTTGATGCTCTGTCTTAGCTGGAATGCAGACTTCAGGTTCGAAACAGCCTCTCTGCCCCACATTTTATCTCCCGGACAGATGTTTCTACACTTGCGCAGCATCATCTTATCTCAGAGTGCCCACAATGCTAACCAGACTAAGAACTCCCATGGACTGAGGGTGCACCCTGGACCAGGCACTGCGCTGATGGTTTTATTCCCATTCTCTCATTCCATCCCCCCAATAATCCTCAAACTGAGGTAATTATTTCCCCATTTTACAGATGAGGAAATTGGGGCTCGAACAGTTCGAGTAACTTGCCCACCGACACACAGCTCCAGTCCACTCGAAGTGGACTGGCCAGGATTTAAGCGCAGCTCCCTGTGGCTCGAGTCAATGTCCTTAACCACTTGCCTCCCCCTGCAGGTGGCGCTTCAGGGCTATAGGGGGAACTTTGAACTTGCAGTTGAAAATGTATGCTTGCTGTTCATTCTGCCCTCCCAAACAGAAATTGTTAAGTCACAAATGTCAGCTGGTTACAGTTTCTGGGTCTCTATCTTCCTTTCTCATTGTTTTTAGTCCCTCCAATCCTAAGGTGCCTTCTCCCTACCAGCTAGTAGAAGCCACGCGGGATTGAGTTTCGAAGCAAGGCTCTGGAATGGCGCATGCGCACTCAGCCTTCTCAGCGTGATTCGCTTTTCTCTGACTTGAACACACAGAAATCTCAGTGTCTGAAATGCGGTGGCCACATATTGAATTTGATCTAAAACCTCTTCATCCTAAGTACCCTTGTGCAGTGAAATGCAGTGTGCTCTGTTTTACCCATTCCCTTCTCCATTCACAACGGGATGGAAAGAATCTGATTGGTAATTGATTCAAAATGGAACAGCTTAGAAATGTATCAGTTGCAGTGACGAGCAATTCGTGCATTTCTAAGTACTGCTGGGTTGTTGTTTTTTTTCTTTCCAAACTCAGCAATCACAGCTGAAATCCCTTTGCCATGGATTGAATTTACAAAGGAAGAGATTCTGATTTCCACAGTGGCTTCTTTTTAATGCCCAAGGATTAGGAAACCGCCTTGAGGACCCACAGCAAGTACACCCTCTCTCAGAGTCGCGGCTTTGACTTTAACCTCTGAGTGACTGCTCTGATTCATTTATTTTGTAACAGCTCTATTGAGAGCGGCCTTGTTTGGTATGGGATCAGTTATTTGCAGAAATCTCTCATCTCGTTAAACACTTACAGCCCATGTGCTTTTGCTCTCCTGACACGCCATAAGTGGATGTGATCCTGGCAGTGAGCTGTAGGGCACATTGGTTTTCAGGGGGGTTTGGTCCACCTGTTCACTGCCTTTCCATCAGCTTTCCCCCCACTGCAACCAACCTTCCTCTCTTAGGGAGTCTGGTGTCTCCAACAGGGATTTGGAGAAAAACTAAACACCCTGCTTTCGGTGGGTGGACTTTAGCATTAATGTGTTTCTTGGCTCTTGCGCTGTAAAGTCTATCATATTCATGTTTGTTGTGCTCGTTGATAGAAGAGTGGCTCTTTAGAACTAAAGAGAAAAAGATGTAAAGTCTATGTCTGTTTTAAATCTTTGCTTTCTCCTCTTGCCCACCCTACTCTGTGCAGGCAACGATTGATGGGATTTGATAAGCTCTTGTAGCAACAGAAGCATATGAATCTCCGGGCCCATTTCCTCTCCCAAAGAACCCAGGTGGAGCCAAACTCTTGAAATATAGAGTGTGGCAGAGGATGAGGTGAATGCTGCAATCTGGGGTGATTTACTGGAGCTTACCCAGGAGAGCTGTCCAATTAGAAATGTAGATTCTGCGAGATAGGAAAGCAGCCAGGCCTGGGCCATTGGTTTTTCCTCCAGTGTTCAGAGCACTAGCTGCACGCCCAGCAGTAATCCTGGGAACGCTGGGTCTCATCTGGTGCAACGGTGCATTACCCAGATTACCCCGGGACACCATAGAGATTTGAGACATCTCTGTGATATTCTGACTGGGTGGTAGGGACCGCAGGAGGCGCTTCCTGCAGACACGAGACCATTTGACTGCGGTAGGGGTGAACAAATGGTAAACCGAGCCCAGGCGTGTGTGTGTGTGTGTGTGTGTGTGTGTGTGTGTGTGTGTGTGTGAGGGAGGGCCAGGGGAGGCGTGTTATGAAGGTTTGGGTGTAACGGTTCCCCAGCCTGCGTGGGCGAATTGGTTCCGGATGTTAACATTTTTTTGCTTGGGGCTTGACTACATTCTCCTTTTTCTTTGCCTGTTTTCCTGCCCAAATTGTTAGGCCTCCACAGCTGTGTGGCTCATCGCTGGTGAATGTTGAGAATGACAGATCTGGCTTTAGGGGCCGTTTTGGGGCATGTGTTTAGGTAGACTTCTGAGAGGTTTGCACCCAGCAACTTTCCTGAACTTTGAGTCCTGTTCTGTCCATCTTGTTGGCTGAGTCCCAGTTCTCCCCTGCACTGGATGGCCTCTGTTGGGGATTGAGGATGACTCGTTATAGAAAGCAGATGGTCCTACATATCCTGGAAGCAGAAGAAACTGGCTGGTGTGGGAAACTGGGACGACAGAGAGCATGAGGTCTGGGTCAGGCTTCCCCGACATAGTTCTGGCTGTGTGACCTTGGGCAGGTGAGTGAACTCTGGGCTTCAGTCGTGCACGTGTGAAATGAGGCAATGATGCTGGCTGCAGGGCTGTTGTGAGAATGAAGCACAGCGTGCTCGGCGTGGTGCCAGTCGCATAGACAGTGCCCAGTGTCCTCACCTGTCTACCTTGCTCGTCATTATACTTTTGTAAACTGAGAAAATTCAGAAGCCCTTCAGTGTTGTGATGAGAAACCTTTTGGTGAGTGTCAGACACAGGATCGTCCCTAACTACCCTCCTCAGCTCATCTCCACTGATGTCCTACACATAGCACATCCCTTCCCACAGTTTGACTCTTTTTATAATTGACAGATACATTGTATAAGGTTGAGGTGTAGACGTGTTGATTCGATACAGTCCTATGTGACAAAGTGATGGCCACCTTTTTGTGGCGAGAACATTGAAAATCTAGTCTCTTGGCAACTTTAAAGTGTACAACATAGCGTTGTTGACGTAGTCACAATGCTGTGGGTTTGACCCCCAGCACTTACTCAGCTTCCAACTGCAAGCTTGTATTCCTTACCCACATCTCCCCATTCCCCACCCCCAGCCCGTGGCAGCCACCATTCTACTCTGTTTTAATGCGTTCAACTCTTTTAGAGTCAACATATAAGCGATACCATACAGAATATGTCTTTCTCTGTCTGCTTTACTTCACTTAGCATAATACCCTCAAGGTCTACCATGTTGTCCCAAAGGATAGGATTTCCTTCATTTGTATGGCTGTACAATATTTCATTGTGTATGAGTGTGTTTATACATACGTATCTCACATCTTCTTTATCCATTTATCCATTGACGGACATAGGTAACTTTTATATTTTGGCTCTTGTGAATAATGCTGCAATAGACACGGGAGTTCAAGATCCTGTTTTCATTTCCGGGATGCTTCTCCTTCTGTTGGGAGCACTTTTCTCCTTCTCCTCCCCTAAGTTCCTTCTGAAGAAAGTTTACCCTATTTTAAAGACTGATGTTACGCACCCAATGGGACAGAAATATCCCAAGATGAAAAAGGGAAATTTGGTAGAAATATTAACTGACAGGATGCACAGAGTCAAACACGAGAGGACCCCAAAGGAAACTGCGTGTGCCCACGCAGAGCTCACATGCAGTTGGGGTGCTGCTGCGATGGAAGAAGGTTCTCGTTGTCACCAACGCTGTTTTCACCGGGAGCCTGCTAGAGGGAGATCTTTCAGGAGTCTATGGTTTCCTCTGAAAATGGTGCCAAGTGTGCTCCTGTGATTTTAGAGTCACAAGGGAGTCTCAGCTAGGTAATCTGCAATGCTCAGAGGTGCAGTCAAGATGGTAAAAGTACAGGGGTCCCCCACAGACGACCATCACCAGAAAGCTCTTGAGAGGAGGTCTTCAGTAAGCAACCTGATTAGACTATTTCTGAGCAAGGCTCCTGTCCTGCCCTGAGCTTCACAGAATTCCTGCAGGCTTCATATTGGGCAGCAGACTAGTCATTTGACTTTAGCCCTTTATTTCCTTGGCAAGATACACACCTGTTCTCTTCTGCGTCCTATCAGATTGGCATTAACCTTTAGGCTCTTGGACAATCGAGGCCGGTAGCCAAGGAGAGAGTGACTTTGACCGACTCTGTTCCACGGCCATCTTTGTGCGTATGAACACGCACAGACAAACTGACATGGTGCTGTTTTTTTGATTTTTATTTTTTTAGATTTTATTTATTTATTCTTAGTGAGAGGGGAAGACAGGAAGAAAGAGAGGGAGACAAACATCATTGTGTGAGAGAAACATTGATGAGCTGCCTCTCACACACTCCCCAACAGGGGACTGGGGCCGCGACCCAGGCATGTGCCCTGACTGGGAATTGAACCGACGACCTTTCGTTTGCCCGACAGCACTCAACCAAATGAACCACACCAGTCCGGGCTCACACAGTGCTTTTGATCAATCCATTCTGCATTTAAAAATTGTTCACCAAAGAAAGGGTAAAGGTGAAGCCTATAAAAATGAATACTTTGTACCTTTCTTATGACACGGACCACGTTTCGCCTTGAGTGAAAGCTTTCCGGAGGGTGCGTTTGTTTTATAAGCCGAGGATACTGGGAAGCCCTGGAGAGCACTGTGTCTTACTCATCTTAGAATCCCTGTGAGCGCCCTGTGAACATTTGTTAAATGCAACCAGTAGTTGTCAGAAGTTAGTGATGGGGCTTGTAGCCTCTACAGCCACTTTACAGATGATTTGGCTTCAAGATGGTCCTGGAGGCCAGCAGGAGGTGTCTGCCAGTTACCTCTAGGTGTGATCTTGGATGTGTCAATTGATATCTTTATACTCTCAAGTCTCTATCTTAATGGAGATAAGACCCGTGGATTTTAGTAAGAAGGTTAGGATATCCAGTGACACTACTAACAAGGCATTTTTGTAGCTAGAAATTGCTGAATGCCTCCTACAGGGAGTTTTTCAGAGCTCTCTCCTAATGAGGTGTTTGCATTTAGAAATGCAGTAAGTTTGTGGGAGTAACGGTACCCCATCTTTCCCTATTTGTTTCAGATCTTATGTTCATGGCAGCCTCTGTTTTCTGTCCAGCAAGGGAGAAAAAGAAATAGAGTAAAAGGCAATCTGAAAATCCCCAGTGTTAAACAGAAGTGCAGAAATATCTCTAAATGGAAGACAGATTGCCTGAGGTTGCCTGAGAACATGGAGCTGGGTTAAGCTGAAGCAGAAGGATAGAAATTCTTCTTGCCTTCCCATGAGCAGTAGGAAATATGTGAGTGAACTGACTGGGGGTGGGGGTGGGGTGGGCTGGGGCAGGGGGGCAGGAGGGTTCCCAGTGTAGGGCTCAGCCCCACGATGAGGGAGCAAGCGTGTTGTTAAAAAGAGGAAACCCTCTGAAACACAAGGTAATCTTTGAGCAGGATGGAGGGCTGAGGAAGATGGGACAACCCATGGGAATGCATTCAGAACGCCACAGTCACAGAGAAGAGTCAGGGGCCAAGATATACAAAGTTTTAGTTACTATTAGGTACCTGTCAAATTACCTATGAAATCCTTAGTACTGCCCTGGGTCTGGCTCCGATGGTCCGGGCGAAAAAGAACCTCACTTGGCTATTTCCTGGGACCCTTTGTCTGGTGGCCCGCCTTGCTGCTCTGTGTAGCGGGAACTTGCTTTGGAGGAAAAGGCCCTCCAAATTTGTCTTTGTGTGGGCCCTCAGCTACCAAGCCCACAGCAGTGACTGATGGCTGAGCCCCACCCAGTGCTGTTATGTGCTCTGCAGGGCTGGTGGCTTCTGAGCCAAAGTTAAATTGCAAACACAGCAGAACGGAGACCAATGTACAGGAGCGCTGATGGACGAGGGTGAGTTAGTGCGTTGAGCTCCAACTGTGTGAGAAGAGAGTTTCCCTGCACCATGTAAGTCAACAGCCAGGGTGACTCCGAGTCTCTCTCTCTCAAGATCATCTTTGGTCCTGAATTGTGAGGATATGTCTTCAAGATGAGTTTGTGGGCCCCCAAATCTTTTTTTATTTAACTATTAGTAAAAGTATTTTCCTCTTGTATTTGCTTTATATCTTGCTTTTCAAAGTTTACAGCTGTATACCAAAATGTAAGAAGGTTAAGCTAGTGCTTATACACATTTTTGCAGTCAAATGTCATCTGATTTAATTCCTCTAATCTATATTCAGTATAAAAATTTAGCTCTCAGGGGTGCTGGAGCAGTTTGGGGGCACACGTTTCTCTGAAGTAGGAGAAAGATCTTCAATAGCCTTGCCTCCCTCCTCCCCCAACCCAACTGGGCTACTACCTTGAGTTTAGGACAGATCTGGGAAACTCTGCATGCTATGTGAGCCAATGGGGCCGCACGCCTGACCACAGGTTCTAGAAGGTCAGAATCAATAATAACCACAGATAGTCACTCCAGAAGGTCACTGCCTTGTGGTCCCTATAATATTCACACAGACTGAGCTCTCTTCTTTCTCATGAAGATGTGAGCCCTATTGAGTGAAGGGCAGCATGGGATGACCTTGAGCTGCAGGATACTGGAAAAAGCCTCTCCTTTGAGCTTCACCAGGTATAGGGAGTAAGTGCATTTGTCTCGGATGCTGAGGAACTTGGTACAGATCTGCTGGGGAAAGAAATGTTCTGACCACCATGCCTGTTGCCTTTCATTACTTGTAAAACAGCTCAGCCCAGATCTTGTTAACAGTCCTTGCTATCGTGATTATGACATTCGGGCCATTTTGTCTTAGGAAAATCCAAAAACTGACTTTCTAATCTCATCCATGTTTCTACTTTTCAAAACATCTTGAAGCACCTGGTACTCAAGATGGCCCTTGAAGCCTGGTGTCTGTATCTGGTCAGACAGGGAAACTCCCATGCCTGGCTCAGGGCCTGTGTTCATTGCGGGCTGTAAGGCGACACCCACATCACAGGCGCCGCTGGACAAGGGAAGTGCGGCACCAACGCCCCCTTTCAGAAGCCCAAACTGGAGCCGCCAGCCCCTCCAACAGGGTCCCGTGCTTAGCACATCCGGGTCTTTCCTTCTTTATCTGGAAGGAGGTGAATGAAACAGCTTGTGTACCTACGAGTGCAAAATATTAACACCACCACTTTTGGTATCTGAGTAGACTCTGTAAAGAAATTTATACTTAATTTTAACCAGTGGGACTTACAGCTAGGTGAGCTATACCTCACTTTTTGGGATTATGTAAAATTTCACCAAATGTGTACATCGACTTTTTGGTGATAAACCGTTTTCACAGCATAAACCCTTTGGTTGTTCCAGCATGAAATACTGTTAGGGCCCCCCCAAAAATCCACTGATAAAATGAAGACAAATTCCTGTCACTTTGGTATATTCCTCATTGAAAACCAAAGCACCTAGTTTCAGGGAATTTCTTAAAGAGAAATTCACGATACTTGACAAAGGTCAACTTCTAAAACATTGCTTAAGCTGTTGCTAGGGAAAGGGCCCTGATTCCATTTGCAGAGTGAGATACCGAACGGCAAGTCCTGCGAGAGAAAAATGGCGGGACCCACGCGCGTCAGGCGCCTGGCAACACAGGCGGAGCATCTGCATCCCTGCCTCCTGGTTTCTCCTGTGGATGGGGGAGAAGGCAGCCTGCCAACCAGCTACCTCTCAGCGGCAGTAGAAAACGGCCTTGCATGGCAGACAGGCTCTGGTTGTTATTGCTGTCCTCTTTTAGACAATTAAAAAACATTTCCTATGAAAATGTCTCAACAAGAAAGCACCACGACCCCTGGTGGACCTCTTCAGCCACCGTTAAGGACATCCGTAACAGCTTCATGTATTCTTGCTTGCTCTCTCTCTCACTTGAGCATTTTATTTATATTTGCTTATTTTTAAAGATTTTATTTATTTAGCTTTAGACAGGGGGGAGAGAGGGAGAACGAGAGGGAGAGAACATTGACTGGTTGCCTCTCGTATGCGCTGCGGTGGGGACCAGACCTGCAGCCTAAGCATGGGCCCCGACTGGGGGTCAAACTGGTGACCTCTCGGTTGCGGGATGACGCCCACCCCACGGAGCCACGCTGCCCAGGGCTTGCCAGAGCACGTTAAAGCAAACCTCAGACGTTATGTTGTTTCACCACTAAATACTTAGGGTCATTTTCTGACCTAAATACAACGTCATCATCACATATAATGTGATCAATACTAATTCTTTGATATCATCTTAGTCAATCCATATTCAAGTTTCCTTGATTTGTTCCGAAGCTGTTATGCCCTCGTTGCCACCTACTTGTCTCCTCTGATTTTCCTGCCTTTCAAGGGTGCCTCGCACCAAACAAGGTTCTGTGCTAGACTGACTGCCCAGTGTATCTGCAGGTACTTTACCAGGATGCATTCTGGGGCCCATCCTAGCAGCTCCTTCCAGGAGGTCTGGACAGGAAGGGGGAGGTGAAGTCTGTGTGTTAGAAAAGTCCTCAGATGATTCTCCTGAGCAACCGGGTTCAGGAAACCACTGTCTTTTCCTTAGGAATGCCTGGGAGGCAAGGGGCAGGTTAGTACAAGATTGGCATATGATGAGAATGCTTTGGAACCTGCATTTTAAAATTATTGTAACAGTTCTACCAGCACCCCCCAAAATGTCACAACGGAGAACATTCCTTATTGTAGCAAGGTCAGAAAATTACTTTTCACTTTAACAGGAATGACTGGTGGCGATTGGAATAACGTGGGGGCAATAGCAACACCTGATGGCTGGCTCCCCAGGCAAGTGAGGGTCAGGATGTTTTCCTGGTTGTGGCAAACACAACTTGTTATTTCACAGGGGTCACGGAAAATGAAACTCCTCCAGGGTTTTCACATCGGCAACAGAATACCATTCTGGAAGTGAGTTAAATTGGAATTAAATTTAATTTTATGCAGGTTAACCCAGGGAGCTCTGCCTAACGTTTGCAACTCAGACTGCTATTGAGACCTGAATGAAACACCAAGTTGAATAAGACACGTTTAAATTGAAAACATTTCATTAACCTTTTCTTTTGTCTACATGGCTTAAACCAACTGCTTTGTCTGCTTTATTTTTGACTCGTCCCTTTCCTTCACTCGGTGGGTGGATGTGTCCCCTGCATTGGTGTTTTGAGGGCGTGTAGCCTGTGTTTGTCTGGCATGAGGAGAACATGAACCCAAGCTTGATGGTAGTGAACATAATATGTGAAGTTGTCTTGATTAAAATATTGCCCAACCATGCCGCCATGTACAGGTCATTTCTTTAATTACCCAGTGTTCCTATCGCTGTGAGATCTGAAATGACCACCAATTACGGGGTCACTTTTGGCCCTTTGGTTTTGAAATTACTCAACGAGGGGATTGACTAAATCAAAACAAATGCTAAATAAATATGTCGCTTAATATGGTGTTACAAACATGACTACTAACCACCCGCAGATTTCTTTACAAGTGTACAGTTTAATAAACAGCTGTTACTAGTCTGTACGCCTCGGCGTTTGGTGAGCCTGCATTTGGAAGCTGATACTGCAGGCATCCCAGGGTCAATCCTCTTGTTTTTCTCCTGTGGCACTTTGCTTGTACCTTTAATAGAATACTGTAACGATGATATTGGAGTACAGTTATCTGCTCATGTGTCCCTTGGACTAGACCTGGCGTTTTCTATAGGTCAGGAGTCTGTCTTCTCTATCTCTGTATTTTCAATCCTCACATTGCCCCTGGCTTTTAATAAGTGCTCAAAAAATGTGTATGGCAATTAGTGAATTAATCATAGCTTTGGGTTTGTGCTGGGCTCTCAGAACGACTCTTTTAACAACTGAACCAATGGACCGGACAATTTAGTCGAATTGCTGGAGAGGGCACCTGTGTAACACTGCTCACGTTTTACATTATAGAGCAGTTTACTCTTTCAGAGCACTGTGTGTCTTAGGACGGAATATCATGTTGATAATCTCATTTGGTTCCCTCCAAACCACACCAAATGGAGCCAACAGTCATCTTATTTCAGAAGTAGGAAAACAAATGAAGCACCTTGCTCCCAAATCACAGCCAGGTATGAAGAGACCTCACAGAACCCTTGCTTTCCCCTTAACGCCTCCCGCTGCTCCAGCCTCAGGACTCCCTACCTCCCTTCCCCTGGGCAAATAGTGGCTGGGGGGCTGGAGGGTGGGCTGGAGGAAGGCAGAATACTGTTTCACGCTCTGAGGGCCTCTGGCTGTGCAGTGGGTTTTCCTCTTGTCCCACAAGGGTCTGGCCGAGCGCTGGGCCGACAGGCAGGCGGTAGCAATGGGGGAGGTTTCCTTTACTCTTTCCGAGGAACCAGTGTTCCTGGACCCAGAACGTCCGCTGAACGTGGCCCCCACTCTGCCCACTGGGCCCAGGAGCACTGCCCTGTGCTCTTGGTTAGGTCCGTGCTGAGTGCCGGTGGTCACTGGGCACCTCCTTCTGGGGAGGTGCCTCTGGTCACCTCTACACCCATTAAATCGCTGTCTGCTCTGCAAGTGAGTCGACAGGTTTTCCCTGAAAGACTGAACCCAGAATCACCAGATGGGTTCTCTTGTTTCCCCTTGAGGTGCCAGGCCCACCTCTGCGTGTTGGACCATCATGTTGACCTGCGAGGTTCCATCCTCTAAGAGTTCTGACAGTTGTTTCGTGTCCTCTTTACTTGTAACTTTTAAAAAACTCAGACAATTTGTACATACACAATTCGATTTGTACATATACAAACAATATATTTGTACATATATAAACAATTGAAGAGCATACACTGAGAAGTCACCTCCCACCCCCGGTCTCCCAGTGTCCCATCCCAGGATGAACTGCCATTACTGGTTTCTTTCACATCCTTCCAGACATATGTGGGATGCGTGAGCCATTGCATATCCACATACAGACTTTAAAATTAAAAACACAAATTGTGGCATAATAAACATAGTACTTTGGACTTTATGACTTCAGTTTCAAACTGTTATACTGGAGATTGTTAAATCAACATACTTATAGGTTCCTGCTTCCCGCTGTTTTAAAAGCACCAAATATTCCATTGTGTGGATTTATCATAACTTTTATGGAACCCATTTTAATGGGCCTTTAGGTTGTTTTTAAGCATTTGCTTCTATAAATAGAGCTCCCTGATTACTTTTGGACACGTTGGTGATAGCATTTATAGAATAAATTCAGAAGTGGGGTAGTGCAGTTGAAGGTAGGCCATTTAAAGTTTTGATGAATGTTCCAAGTTCCCCCCAAAAGAAGCCATTCAGTTTATACTATTTCCACCCGCAGGGTATGACAACCTATTTTCCCACCCAGTTGCCAAGAATACATTAGAAAATGTTTCCACCTTTGCTAACTACTGTCCTTTTCTTTGAAACATGTTTCAAAATTGATCTTGTCATAAGTTCTCTACAGCTCTACCTCCACGTCCCTGTGCTTTTCAGGTACAGAGCTTATGTTTATAGGTCTGTGGGGGCAATTCTTTCTTCCCTTTAAACAGGCATAGGGTTTTGTTTAATCTCTCAGGCTTCCCTGCTCCTCTATTTATTACCAATCATTACTTTAACTTATTCTTTTAGGATCCTAGGGTGTAAGCCATTAGTGCCGGAGGCTTTCAAGGTATTGAGTAAACAAGACATGGCAGCAAACAGTTCTTGTTAGTGAGGGAGAGAATAAAAGGCATGTCACTCAGGGTTTCTGGGCGCAACTTTGGTTCAATTATCTTCAGATGTTTAAAATCAAGGCTGTTTCCAGACCATTTCAAAGAACAGCAGGGCAACCTGCTGAGAACTGTGTGAAATGAACACCCTGTTACAACTAATTAGTGTTACTGTTTCCCTTGCAGTTGGGGGTGAGAGGAAATATATGCAGGGTGTTTATCCCTTCCTGTAGTAGGGAAGAATTGGGACCGCTGGAAAGGCCTGGAGGGGGACCCAGGGCGTGATTCCCCCATGACAGCTCCCACCTTCTCCAGAGAGGGGCTGAGAGCAGTGACCATCCAGGTTGCTTATTGATCCCAGCGCTCAAGCCGTTTTTGTCCCATGCACCAGCTCGTCTGGTGGTTTTTACAAGAAGCCTAAGACAAATAGTTCATTTGGTTAAATCCATCAACTATTCATTGAACACTTAACAGTATGGAAACGAGTGAGGAATGGCCTCTGCTCTATGGACTTTGAAATCTAGGCGCGCGCACACACACACACACACACACACACACACACACAATATGACTAGGTAGGTATTTGGAGCCCCTGCAAGATTTCTAGGAGGATGGTGGTCATGAGCTTAGACTGGGTTTGAATTGTGACTTTGTCCCTTACTGGATCTGAAAACTTGGGCAGGCTCCTTAACTTTCCTTGACTTCAATTCCTCATCTATAAAGGTTTGTTATGAGAATGGCATAAAGTCACCCATAATTAGTGATTAAATAATGTTAGTAGATGTTTTGTCCTGGGGGCTGTGCCTCAGGAATAATCATGTGACAGTAGGAGCTAAGAGGATGGAGTGCGAACCAGAAAAAATGAGAAGGGGACGGTCACAGTTTGGTGAGGATAGGTTAGGCTGAGCGGCTGTGACAGGCAAATCCTGGGCGATGCTCCTGTGCCCCAACTCGTGCTGTGCAAACATGGACTGCACCCCAGCGCAGCAGCAGCAACACCCCTGTTTCAGGAATGACTTACACTTTACCGTAGCAGTAGTGCATTCACTCATCCAACAGGCACTAACCTAGGCAGACAGGCTACTAGGTGTTGGGAAGCAGAAAGGGGAATGAACACCTCCCTGCTCTCAGGAAGACAGAAATGTAAACAGGCTATGTAATATAGGGTGACGAGTGTTCCGACAGGGTACGGACAGCCTGGGGGAGCACAGAGCAAGGACACCTGACCCAGTCTGGGTTGGGAACAAGCCACGAAGTGATTTTTAGTCTCCTGATTCCCACCAGGTTTCCTGGAAGCAGGGCCTGGGTGAAGGAAGACCTGGCCTGAACTTCCAGTCCTTGTCACCCTTCTCCTGCTGTCCCCCACCGCCCAGCAGCCTCTCCTGCTGCTGCTGTCTTGGGTCTCTGGCTATGGCTCTCCGGTGTCCACACCAGCAGCAGTAACAAATTGTCCCTCCCTCACACCGAGAGGAAGGAGCGGGTCAAGCCCAGGATGATGCAATAGCACTTTGAGCCACTGCTGGGATGACCAGACCTTGGTTCTGCCCTCCCCACCCCCAATTTCAAAGCAATGAGTAGCAAAAATTCTGTATGATTGAGTCAGAACAGCCACTTGTCCCTGTTTCCTCACACCTGCTCAGCTTCGGAACACCAAGGCATGATCCCGAGGGACGGTCTGCCGGCTCACACGCTAGCCTGCTTGGGAGGCTGTGTCATGTCCTATAAATGACACCCCTGTACTTCCTGCTCTGACATGCATTCCCTCAGGCCTTCTGGTCACCCTATCTTGTTGCACAAACTTGGGTGCTTTCTGGGACTGGCTCCCTCTTCTGGGGTCCTGGGAAGCTGGCAGCTGTGGACACCAAAGCCTGGAGAAGGTCAGTCATTGCATCTGGTCACTCAAGTCAGTCACCTCCAAGGTTAGATGGAGCAGGCGGCAAGCGCAGTGAGGAGCTGCAGGTGTTCTCTAGGTCTCATTTGCATCGTTGTTTCCATCCAGAAGCAAAAATGTGTTGGGCTCTTGAAAGCAGAGCTTCCTGGTGTGAATCAGATGAAATGTGAACTGTGTGGAAAGAGGCTCGTTGTTGTCGGCATGCCCAGCGAATGTACTTGGGTAGAAAGTCGCATCAGGGCCATAAACTCAGCGAGATGGAGAGGCCGCCCAAAGCAAAGGCAGAAACTGCTGAGGGGTCTCTGTCCTGCCTCACTCCAGCCCACCAGCCCGGTCAGATACCCTCTTCCTGACTCCACCCCCCTCTTTCTCTTCTTTGTTTTTCTTTCTCTCTCCAACTTTTGTTTTGCTCCAGGGACTCACCAACTAGCCCAAAGGTTGCAATTGTCTTGCAATCTCTGAGTAGCTGGGGCTCTTCTAGAGGTGCTGGAGAGATGCAGGAGAGGGTTTTCTCCTTCTGGGCTCCTCCTCTCTGGAAAGCCACAGGGAGCATGAGTCTGCTCTGCCCCAAGGCTTTGGAGTCCAGGTGTTGGTACAGGAGGGGAAATTGGGTCCCAACTCAAACTGTAATCAGAGTGTTTTTAGATGTGTTGAATTTACTGCAGATACTTGTGCTTATTCTTGTCTAGAAGTCAGGATTCATCTCTTTCTCATTCGGTCTACAGGCAGCTCTCATCGCACGTGGAATTGAGTCCCTTCTCTGTTTGATAATGTAACAGTGAACTGGGGGACTCGAGCAGGATGGACACCGTTCTGGAGAATGAAACTCTGTATTGTGCTTGTGCTCAGAGTGCTCAGGCGGTTTTAGGAGACCGGTAGAACACACTAGGAATAACACAGGTCCTGTGGCAACAGCAGCTCCAGGGGCGCTCAGCTCAGCTTGGCAGGGGTGGTGTGTTTTTTTGTAGCTACAGAGACGGGAGCCCCCGCAGTGCTGACAGAGGTCAGGTCTGGCAATATCAAGGATCATTATCTCTCAGGCACCGGCCAAGGCAGTTAGAATATTTCCCATTCAGATGCAAAAGCCTTGCACACCTGGCAGACTGCAGCTTTCCGCCTTCCAACAGGGAGAGCTGATGGTCTCCCTTGCAGATGTCTATAAATACGTGCTCTTTTTCGCCTGGAAGCCCAGCACTCTGAGTTGGGAGGGTTCGGTGAGGTCACGTGGAAGAAGCACTGAGCAGAGATCCTGGTGCAGAGCAGGCACTTAATTGTTGACCTTCCTTCCTCTATTCTACCTTCCCTTCATTCCTCATTTGGAATCTACCTTCTCCCTCAAGGAAAGTTACCAGAACCTGCACTTAATTTCCCATTACATGTATAATGGAAGATGTTATGCTTTTTGCTGTCTGGTAAGGCATCGTCTCTCTGAGTTAGACTCCCTATTAAATAGTATGTGCAATACTGGGACACTAAGCATGCCTATTACCCTTTATCACTTTCTGGCCATCTCACTTACTGTTCCACCTCTATCTTTGCCTCTTCTGTGCTACAACATCTGCTTAATGTTTTCCTTCTTTGGAACCAGGCCATTGGAAAGCAGAAGAGGCAGGGCTGACCAGGTGGAGTTGCCTAATAAGGCAAGACATTGGTAAAGTGCAGACCAGAAAGCATGGGGATGTGGCCCCTTTGCTGGGGGACGGTGAGCTGGTGGTGATGTATGAGGGTATCGTGGTGGGAGTGGAAGAGTAGTCCTTAGACTGTGTTTCCTAGGGCAGCACCAGGACTAGGGGGAGTCAAAAACTTCCTCACTAATCAAGATAGGTAATATCAAAAAAACAAGGTTAATGTGAAAATAATCCACAGTTAACTGAATATAAAAATTTGGAGTGATATTGGCACCTGAGGCAAAGGGAAAAGTGAGCAGTACTGATCTTGTCTGTATGAGTTGGCGTGGGCTGCCTTAGCAAAATACATAGAGTGGGTGGCTTCCACAACAGAAACTTTTTTCGCATAGTGTGGAGGCTGGGAAGTCCAAGATCAAGGTCCAGCAGAGTTTATTTCTGGTGAGAGCTCTCTTTCCCAGCTTGCAGATGGCTGCCTTCTCACTGTGCTCTTACATAGTGGGAGCAGGTGAGGAGGGAGGGGGGAGAGAGAGAGAGAGGGAACTCTCTGCTGTCTCTTCTTGTAAGGGCACTAACCCCATCATAGGGGCCCCATCCTTATGACCTCGTCTAACCTTAATTACCTCCCAAATGCCCCATTTGGTTTTTAGGGGACACAAACCTTTAGGACATAACACTGTATTTATTTAATATTTTGATATTTTGTTCATTGCTGATTTATATGAATTTTGGTTTTAAAAAGCATTGCACTTCAATATTATTTGTCTCAATTACTGAATTTTTTGATGCCTCCTTAAATTTGGCGCTCCAGGCCACTCACTTCATGCTAGTCCCGGACCTGCCCCAGGGAAACGCCAGCTCCTGGATGAGGGGTTGCAGCGCTGGGCCATGGCGCCACCATCAGCTAAAGGACCGAGGTCTGACCACTCTTGGGTGGGTCCAGCGCTGACCAAATCCTCATTTCTTCTTCTTTCTTGATTTTTGTCAAGTATTTGGTGGCATTTTCAACATTTATATTATTTGCATTGTTTCACAGTACTTTGCATTTTATCCAACAACACTGCAATGACTAAAATAACTATTCCATAATCAAGTCTAATTTCCTAAATTTCTCATATGAGTGGAGATAGGCAGGAACCAGAGAGAACCCATTTGGAACCTCCAGCTTTGTAAGGCAAACTTTTGTTAGGACTTCTATACTTGGGGCAAGCCAGCAGGTTTAATGTAGTTTAAAGACTATGAATGTTTCTTCAGCTCTCCGATAATATAGTGACTTTTTTCAGTCTTTTTGATATTTTCACCAAATTAAACATTTGATTTTAATATAATATAAAGTTTATAGAAAAGTTATAGGGACTGTACAAGGAACTTGTGTTTGTATACCCTTTACTCAGTTTCACTAATTGTTAATATTTTGCTTTATTTGCTTTCTGTGTGTGTGTCATGTATATATGCTTATGTATACTTATATGTGGCTTATATGTATGCTTATGCATATATATACACACATAAGCATGCATAAATAAGCATATGCACGCAAGTGCTCGTGTGTGTATATGTATACATGCATGCAGACATAAATATATAACATACATAATTAAATACAGTGTTGCTATTATTATTTTGAACAAATTACTATCTGTTAGATGAGTTAATAAGAAAAATAAGATTTTATTTTACCTTCATTTATTTATTCTCTGATCCTCTTCCTTTCTTTATGTTGATCTGAGTCTCTGACCTTTGTCATTTTCCTTCTTTCTGAAGAACTTCTTCTTTCAACATTTCTCATAAGGCAGGTCTACTGGCAACAAATCCCCTCAAGTTTTATTTGATAAAGTCTTTATTTTTCCTTCACGTCGAAGGATAATTTTGCAGGGTACAGAATTCTAGGTCGGTTGTTTTTTCTCTCAACACTTTAAATGTTTTACTTCACTCTCTTCTTGCTTTCATGATTTCTAAGAAAAAGAAGTAATTCTTTTTTAAAAACTGATTTTATTTATTTTAGACGGGGGAAGGGAGGGAGAAAGAGAGGGAGAGAAACATCAATGTGTGGTTGCCTCTCAGGTGCCCCCCACTGGGGACCTGACCAGGCCTGCACCCCAGACATGTGCCCTGATTGGGAATCGAACCAGCAGCCCTTTAGTTCGCAGGCTAGCATTCAATCCACCCAGCCACACCAAGAAGTGATTCTTATGTTTGCTCTTTTATAGGTAATATTTTTCCCCCTCTTGGTTTCTTTCATGATTTTTTCTTTATCTTTGATTTTATTAAGTTAAAATACGGTATTTCCAGGTACAGGTTTGTATATTTGGGTTTTTTTTCCATTTATCTTTCTTGGTGGTTTTTCAGCTTCCCGATCCATAGTTTGGTGTCTGACATTAATTGGGGGAAATTATCAGTCATTATTGCCTTTATTTCTGTCTCTCTTCTCCTGGTATTCCCATTACATGCATGTTATACTTTTGTAGTTGTCCCACAGCTCCTGAATATTCTGTTTTATTTTGACTTTTTCTCTTTGATTTTTAGTTTTGGAAGGTGCTATTGTTCTATCCTCAAGCTCAGAGATTCTTAACCACATCCAGTCTACTAATGAGCTCATCAAAAGTATCCTCTATTTTTGTTACAGTAGTTTTGATCTTTAGCCTTTTTTAAATTTTATTATTAAAACTTCTGTATCTCTGCTTATATTGTGCATATATTTTTGCATATCATCTATTTTTTCCATGGGAGCCCTTAGTGTATCAATCATAGTTATTTTAAATCTCTGGTCTGATAGTTCCAAAATCCCTGCCCTGGAGTCTGGCTCTGAGGCTTGTGTCTCTTCAAATTGTATTTTTTGCCTTTTAGTTGCTTTGTAGTTTTTAACTGGAATCCAGGCATGGTGTGCATGTGAAAGGAACTGCAATAAACAGGCATTTGGTGATGTGGTGTAAGGTGTGGGGCGGGGGGGGGTTGGTGAGGGAAGTTCTACAGTCCCATGATTACCGCCCAGGTGAGCTGGGCTCCTTGGCTGTAAGCTTCACCTGTGCTTCTCAGTTTCCTCCCCCTGCCACTCAGATGGGACAGGATAGCTAGAGTGGGGTCTGAGGTTGAGTACTTAGTTCCCTTCCCCCAGGTGTGGTAAACTGTTGTCAGTGGTTCTTCCGAGGGCAGGTCTTGTTGAGAGGTGTGCTCTGGCATGTTTCAAAATTGTTCCCTCCCTTTTTTTTAATGGAAGCATGAGGGGATTCCTCTAATTTTGACTGTGAAGAGCTCCTGGAGGTAAAACTCACCGAAGTCTGGGATCCGCCTGTGACTGAGTCCCCCTAGAGTTTTTAACTCTTGGACTTGTCCATGCAGAGCCTCCAGCGACTGGTCAGTTGCAGTTTAGATTTTCCACCCCGGCTCCGGTTCCTGCAGAGGTTTGCGCTGCTTGGTTTCCCCTCCAGGAAGTTGTGAGTCCCGGGATCCGCCTGACTGTCCGTCTTCAGTGGTTCGCTGTGCGGCCTCACTTCTCTGGCACAGCTGCAAGGAGTTGTTGATTTTTCTGTTTGCTTGGGTTTTTGTTTGTTGTTAAGATGGAGTGGTGATGCCTAAGCTCCTCGGGAGTGCTGGACTTGAAACTGAAAGTCCATGGACGATG
Organism: Trachops cirrhosus; assembly: GCA_028533065.1. NCBI lineage: Eukaryota > Metazoa > Chordata > Mammalia > Chiroptera > Phyllostomidae > Trachops > Trachops cirrhosus. The sequence goes on along the minus strand of CM052551.1, from coordinate 13,105,102 downwards.
GTATTTTTTAAAAAATATTTTATTTATTTATTTTTTTAGAGAGAGGAGAAGGGAGGGAGAAAGAGAGAGAGAAACATCAATGTGTGGTTGCCTCTCACGTGGCCCCCACTGGGGCTTGGCCCGCAACCCAGGCATGTGCCCTGACTGGGAATCGAACTGGCGACCCTTTGGTTCTCAGCCTGCACTGAATCCACTTAGCCACACCAGCCAGGGCGAGGATGGTATTTTTATCTCTATCATCCCTTCTATATTTATTAGTTGACTTTCCACCATAAGGAGGAGCTTTTAATTTTCTTAGCTAATTAAAATATTTATCTATTTATTTAACCTATGTATCTATTTAAATGGACAGAGGGACTCATGGACCTATTATTCTTAACGGATTATCATCTGTTCTTATCACTATTTATTTTGATACTCATATCACTCCAGGTGCTTTGACATGTTCCCATTATTTCTGAGCTCTTTCTTACTTTCCGATGCAGCAAGATGTTCCAAGTTTGTCTTGTACTTTTCCTGCCTAACCACTCAAACAATATGATTAAATTTTAGTTCATTCTTTTTGGCGGGGGAGGTATTCTACCTGAGGATGGAGTTTGGATGTGGAGTCCTGACTGGATGTTATTTGTTGTGTTCATGGGACTTTGCAGCGCATTCTCTATGTGATATCATCAGCATTTCCTGTGAAAAGGTGTCATCCGCTAATCTTTGAATTCATTGTTCTCCTTCGGTTTGGCATTTCAAGCCTGGGTATGATTCACAAAAGTGCTGGGTGTATCATTTTGATTTAGGCAGTGTGTTTATTTGGGTATGTTTGTTAAGAACTGCAATAAATACCCCAGGTAACTCAGCTTCTGTCTACTGATGGTTGGCTCTGTACTTACACCTTGTGGATTCTGTCAAGCATGAAAGATGGTCCCTGATCTTAAGAAGTTTTACATACTAGTAAGGAAGACAAGAAGACCATACTCTAAGCCATGGCAAATACCACATGAAAGTGCATAAAGCATCACCGTGTTCTGTGGGTGCCAACAGTACATCTACCCATTCTGAGGAGGAGGTTGTGGGTGGGATAGAGAAGACAGGCTGGACCCCACAGCTCATAACAATTGGGACAGGAGGCCTTTGCAGACCCAGCATGAACTCTGTGCCCATTTACTTTGTCTGGGAAGATAAACTCTTTTATAGGTTGCCTTTCACACCCAAGCTATAAATCTAATGGGACACACACAGGGCACAGTGCACTGCTGTAACTAAGCCTTGGGTCTCACTAAATGTCCACACACATGCACTCCTCAGAGCCTAGAACAGGGTCGTGAAGAAACAGGAGAGCATGACCTCATGTGATTTTCTGCCTTTCTTCACTCCCTGATGGTGCCAGAGCAGGGAGCTTACTCTTTGTAAAATTGCTCTGTGAGCTGTGTTTTCAGATCCTTGCAGAAAGAGTATCACTTAGCAGAAAAGCATACCAGGTTTTTTTCTTCCTGGCTCAACAATTTTATATTTTCATGTCTCTACTCTAGGTTGTAAATGCCTCGGAGGCATTTACCTATTGGCACCCTGCCCCCTCCCCCTTTGTATGTGCTCATTGATTGAGTGGTTTTCTGCAACAACCCTGACAGCTTTGGGATGCGTGGGATGGGAGATACAGTGATGAGAGTCTCGTTGACGTGTATCAATACAAAGCTTTTGCTGTGTTAGCTTAACCTTATAGCTCTGGAGTGGCTCTAGGCTTTCCCTTGTAGAAACAAAATCACTATAGCAGTTCCAGACCTTACTTTTCCTAAGCATTTTTTTACTGCATTATTTCTTATTTAAAAAACAGATGGTCTTTTAAAAGAAGGGGGCTTCTATATCTTGAGAAGTCTCTTTTAAATAAAAATAAGACCATAGTCTAGATAATTTCCAGTGTTGAGTTGTAAGCAAACTTAGGGCAAGAGAAGTCTCCCTGGCCACCCTACAGGGACACTGTGTCAGTGACTTCTATGCTGCCCGTGAAGACATTTTCTGGAGAGATGGCTTACATTCTTCACACTGCATCTTGGGCCTTCTTCTTGGGCCTGAAGATGCCTGAAGCTCGGCTTCATGTAATTCCTCCAGCCCAGGAGGTGTTGGAATTCTGTTCTCTTAATGGTAGGGGTAGGCGCAGGGGGAACTCGAAGGCTGCGCTGGACCCATGAAATCACGCAGTGCTCCCAGCTGCGATGTCGGTGAGCATCACTTGTGTAAACCAACAGTTGGATTAAGGAAATCCCCCAACCTGAAATGAATATCGGTTTGAGTTATTAAGCCCAGAAATATTTCCTGTCTTTGAGATTTGCTGGTAGGCCATGCTTGCCTTAAGTTAAGGGGTTGGATTTTCCTGTAAGCACTTGAGCTCTCTTGCTATTTTGGGTAATCACCTCTCCACACACACTTGCTTCATCAGGAGCCGCAGCACAGCGAGTCTGTCGACTTTGTCTTGTGCCGCGTTAGGGTCTCTTCCTTGGCCAAGTGAATGCTCGGGATGCGTCTGCTCCCTTCTGTGATCGGGTTGTAGGGGTTTGATTAGACATTGTGGTTTGTAATCCATCCCCATGTGAACAGGCATCTCTCCGAGTGACGACAACATCTGCCCCGTGGTGGATGACGGCTCTCCCCTGGGATCTCCTGGGGACAGGCTGGTGCTTTTAGAACTGCCGTGTGCCTTGATCTTAATTTATCTGTTGTATTCAATATCATTGGAAGCCGGGAAAAGGCCAAATACCTGACCTCCGTTCCAGGCCTGTGATATTGCACCCACTCCAAGCTTCCTTTGATTCCTTTGATCCTTTCCTTGGCAAGCCAAGTAGGGGAACTCCTTCGCTTTCTTTGGTCCCCAAAGGTTCTTCTGACTTTGTCACTTTGTGACATTTAGTCTTCAGATTATAGTTTGATTTGATTGCAGGTTGGACAAAAAAACAGGATTTGACGGTCTACTGGAAAGTAGCTGATCAGGCTGAGGCTTTTCCAAGCAGGCATATGAAGATCAGTATTTCTCTCAGTCATCACCTGGGGTCATGTGACAATTCTTGAGGGATAGGACGTTGGGGCTTTATTTGGTCTTCCTGGTTATGAGAACTTAGAAGGGTGGGCAAGAGCCAATATAGACAACTTCCAACATTTATGTGAAGTTTACTCCTATTCCAAAGACAGCTCCTTGGCCCTGTTTATTTTAGAAGGTTTATTTAGAAAGAATTCAGCTCTGCTGACCTAATAATCTACCTTTGTAGGGGGCAAGAAAATATTCACGAAAACATTTTTCACATAGTGAAGAGGAAAATTATTGACTCTCTTGAGCGTGCGGACCAATAAACTTGAAATAAAAAGAAAGAAAGAGGAAAAAAGAAAGAGAGAGAGTGAGAGAGAGCGAGACCTGAAGAAACCCTCTGTGTAAAATATCAGTGCCGGGTTGAGCGGACTTGGGTTTCAGGTGCCGTTCCCGTGTGTGTGGCATTATCCACATCACGGGCACACAGCCTTTCTCACGTACCTTCCATTCCCACCCGAAATCTTATTGTGTGAACTGTGAAGTCATGAAAATTCATTTTAAACGTGTGTTATGATTAGAATCAGTGGCCTTAATGAACTTTGTCACAAAATGAAGTCTCAAAAGAGAATATCCTCAGCTGTCCACAGGCCACAAACGAGCCATGGCAATATAGAAAAGTATGTCAGTGTTGGGTCTATATATTAAAAAAACCCCAAAACCTCCCTCTCCTCCAGCCTCCTTTTGTGGCTGCCTTCTCTATTTCTAGGCTGCTCTAAGAGGCCCAAGCTGAGTATGGATTTAAATATAGGATGCACCATTCCTTCAACTGCTAACGGCTTTTTCTTGGTGGTTTCCTGTGCTCAGTTTCCTGAGACAGCAGGATTTCAAGTAAAAGAAGTATTGACTTCTGGCTTTTGTGGGCTCTAATGCAGGTTCCTGGCCCAGGAAAAAGCCCTAGTTAGCCTCCCCATAGCCGAAGAGTAGCTCTGATTCTTTTGCTGAGCCTCCCGTGGCTCGCCCCCTGGGGAAGCGCAGCCACCCAGTGGAAGTGCAGTGTGCCCGGTCTGGGCCTCGGTGGGTGTTTAAGGCTGTGTTAGGGCAGGCTGCTCAGGAGACCGAGGGGTTAAACGCCTGGAGCTGATGGATGGCCCCGAGGTTGTAAAAATCTTATAAAAAGAAGGAGTCTAAGACTGTTGCCTGTCAGTGAGGGCCCCGGATGAGAAGAGAGCTCACGCTGAAAGGAATCGAGAATGGAAGTCTTGGAAGACGTGGTTTGCTTTAAGTACAGAAAGATATTTTAAAAAATGACACTCCTTGCTGTGCCCTTGTAGCATCTTCCACCCCAGCGCTACCTTCCTATAAGCTGAAGGCCCTGCGAGAGTCACATCCCTAACACTGGTGGGGACAGGGGCCTCTCACACCTGCGGTAGGGATGGCCCTGGGAGAAAGGGAATCTCGTGGAGGCCATAGGTCTGGAGAAGCAGCAAGGCCAGTGTCGGGACAGGGGACACTGACATCAGGTTGGTGACCTTCAGGTTTCAGGGTGAGTGGTACAGATTGGCAGGGACGGGAGCAGGAAGCAACTCTGGCCCAGGTCAGTGGTGACCTTCAGGTTTCAGCACCGGGATCAGAACAACGGGATGTTGCAACCAAGGCCATGAGGCAGAGCAGAAATGGCACCTGTGGCTGCAGCAGGTGAACTTTAATGACAGCCAAAGAGAGCTCAAGAGTCATTTGGGGACCACGGGGGAGGACCAGGGCCTGGGATTCCACAGATCTGCCCCGGGCTCGGAGCCAGTGACTGTCAGGTTTGCTACTGAAACCCCTCCAGGGGCCTTTCTCCAGCAGGGAGACGCAGGAGCAGTGTGGCGTATTGCTGTTCCTGAGCAGACACACGTCCCTGCCTCTGATTCGGGGCGCTTGCACCCTGGCAACCGCCTGTGTGGCGCTCAGCACAGGACTCAGCGTGGGACTCGGCTACGAATTTGGAATAGCAAACTGATTGGGGTCAATACCTCTACTGTGGGGAGATTCAGCTTCTTCCCCCTTATTTTGTTATCCTTCTGACAGCTGCAATTTGGACATCTCTAGGCTTTGGGGAAGGAGAATCTTTTCTCTGCTGTCAAGGAAACATTTGTTCCAAATGTGGTGTTCTATGATCTAGTGGATGAGGGTTTTTTTCCCCCCTAGTTATTTGTTTTTTGGAGTATTCTGTTCTGACTGCACATCACTAGGCTCTGTGACCTCTGAACTGGGTCGTGATGCTGTCCTTAAAAGTTGGCATTTGTCACAGAATGAAAGCCACTCACGTGTGCTGCTCTGTGGGGCGTAAATGCCAGCTCCTATTCGAGTGCCACTGCGACAGGCTGGGCTTGCACGTTCTCACTGTCTCATCTGACAAGGAGCAGAGGTCGCAGGCCCATGTTGAGACTGACCCACCTGCCCGTCCTGGAGAAACGGGGGGCGCACGTGCTTTCCCACCAGCAAGCTGCGGGACACTGAGGCTGTTCTTTTTCCTACTTTTCTTTGCAATGGTATTTGAGCTTTTCCTGGTATTCTGAGTAAAGCATACCCCTCGTTATCAAGGTATAAATATCCGGTATTCATTAAAAAATAAAACAGTAACAGTGAAGCCATATCGGAGCTCATGCAGCCCAGGCCAGTCTGCTGCCCAGTCTTTGCTGGAAGGCCTCAGCTAGGCCCTGAGTTTGGAGATTGTTCTGATGGAATGTGCTTATATGTTTTCCTTTACAGCTCTTGGCAGATGCTTCAGTAGTCCTCATTTAAACCAGGTTTAAGGCCAAAAAAAAGGAGAGCATACCATGGGGGCCTCTGCCCCAAGGATACAGGAAGAGAGAGGTTCTCTCTGTACCTGTGGGTCTTGGTTCTGCATTAGCCAGCTTCATCTTGGGCCCTGCGTCCTCAGTCCCTGCATGTGCCCTGCCAGTGGAGAGCAAGTCACATAGGGCCCTGCCCTGATGAAGCCTCAGAGCTGAGATCAGAAGAGGACACCTCCGTCACAAGCCATGTGTGCCCAGCCCCTAGGCTGCGTGTTGCCACGGAGGGCGACTTTCTGTGTCTGTCCCATAAGAACAGCCCTCTAGAATTGTTTTGAAGCTGTGACACTTCTTCCTCCTCTCTCCCTATTCATTTCTTCCAGTCGTGCCGTGTGGCCAGCATATACTAAATTAGAAGTATTTATTGTGTACTTATGCTAATAGATGGTATTTCAAGCAAGATATTAGGGTATCATCTCCTGTCTATACCTTTTTTAAAAGATTTTTTAAATTTATTTTTGGAGAGGGGAAGGGAGGGAAGGAGAGAGGGAGAGAAACATCAATGTGTGGTTGCCTCCCATGCACCCCCCACAGGGGACCTGGCCCACAGCCCTGGCATGTGCTGGGAGTCAAACCAGTGACCCTCTGGTTCACAGGCTGGTACTCAATCCACCGAGACACACAAGCCAGGGCCTGTCTATGTCTTTTAAAGGCCAATGTATTTCAAGGACCACAGAATGGAATGTTTGAAATTATGGCTGTCTTAGAGAATTGGGGTTGGGCGATTGCTACAATTCTAGGACGTATAAAAGAAGTTTAAGACCGTCCTTACTTTGAGATTGTTTGTGAAACTCAGAGAGATGTCTGGAGATGGCCTGGACTGTGGATCAGTTTCAAAGCGTCTACGTTTTCTTCGCATTTGCTGCCAGTTCTCTGGGTCCTGGTGATCTGGACCACCTTGAGCCACTGAACCAGGGCTGACTGAGAGGCAGATAAGGTAGCACCTGCTTCTGTGGCCCTCAGACGCAAAGGCCTCATCTAAGGGCCTCCTGACGGGTCCCTGCCAAGGCCTTTGGCTTTCTTGGATGACTTGATCACACGCTGATGGTTCAAGGCTGGGTGCTCCCCAGCTGGAGCCCTGAAAACACTTGCGTGGCATGCTAGAGAAGGGAACAAACTTGAAAGAAACTCTCACAAAGTAAATCACCAGGACCGGATGGTTTTCATCCAAGAGCTGGGGAAGGAAATGAAGTGTGAAATAGCACAGATACTGATGAAGACATTAGTTCTCCATTAAAACCACAACTGTGTCAGAGAGGAGGAAGTCCGCGAACATGATGACCTTACTGCTGGAGGGGAGAGATTAGTGGCCTCGCTGCTGCCTCTGGAGAACCTGGCCCACTTGCAATGAATGACACAAAATATAAACAGCAACACAATAGCTTTTATCACCTTAAAACAGGTAAGAGGGACAGCACAGCAGTTCATGCACAGCAGCATTTCAGCAGAGCCTTGGAAAGAGTCAGATAGTGAGTATGTAACGTGTGGGGTGCTATCCCCACCCCTGTGCCCATGGCAGACATCACTAATCAATCTGGCACTCTTCTCTCTAGGCTTGGATTGGTCCTCATACTCTAATTTTGTGCTCTCAACTGTCCCCATCAAATGACCGGAGTTGACATATATGTTAAAACTCACTCAGTCTCTTTGCCTAAGAGGACATATTTTATCATGGACCATATTGGCTCATAATTAAACTGTAAATAATGACATGAAGGAAGTCCTTCACAGGTACTTTGGTTTGGGAGCATGACAAGAAACATGCCACATTCTTTCTTCTAAAGGCTGAGTTAGCAGAACAGCTGTCTCCAGGGACAGCAGTTTTGTGAGAACTGGATCCAGATGTGTAATCCCAGCCCCAGCCATGGGAGGGTCTTGGGGAAAGCAGGGGAAGTCACTTCCTCTGAGGCAAGAAGCAGCCTGCTTCAGAAGGTCCTTTAAGAGGAGCGTCAGTGGCAGCATGCTTCACCAGGCATGTCCCTGTAGAGTTTCAAGAAAGGAGTAAACACGGTTGAGTCACGCCATGGCAGCGACTCCGTGGGGCTGCGATGTGAGGTGAGCGCTGAGAGAAGACCTACACGGAGGCCCAGAGGGAGACGAGACAGGAATGTTGGACCCTCGGGAAGCTGAGTAACGTGATGGGAAACCCGAGGTTTTGCTGGGATCAGCCTTTATTTCACACCCAAGGAGCAGAAGGCCAAGGAATCCCAGGGGCTCTACACAAAGCATTTTGCCATGGGATTGAACAAAGCCTCCTGTCTCTGGTAGTGATTAAAGCGATTTGGCTAAGTATCCTAGAGCCTAGTGGCCTCCATATCAAGGGGTATGTGATTGGGCAGATCTCTGGGAGTGGACTGAGATCTGACCATTTGAAGAATGAATCTGCCTCCACCATTAGGGGATGGGCTCTTTTGCTTGCTCAGTGAAAAGATGCTCCATAATTAGATGAACAGAGAATCAGGATACAGTAAAATGCACTTATCATGGGAGAGACCGTAATTGTTCTGTGATGTCTCATTGATAATTGAGGATCTTGTCATACCATAGGGTTGCCACTGGGGGGCTGGGCAGGTGCTCAGGCCATGGCAGCAATGACACGATGGTATCCAGTTGGTCAGCGGACCTGGGTGCTAGCTCCCACTTCACCACTAGGTGCCCCATGACCTTGGTCACATCTAGCAGAGTCATAGGTCATGGAACGAGATGCTGGGGAGGCCATTTTGTCTAACTCTTTGCCTTGGGATTATAAGGATTATAATCTTCATTAAACATTTTTTTTCTAATTATTACCCAAGGTATATTCATTGATTTTTGAGAGAAAGGAAGGCAGGGGGAAGAGAAATCAATGCAGGAGAAAAACACCAATCGTTTGCCTGTCACACCTGTCCTGACCAGGGATAGAACTGAACCCACAACCTTTTGGTGCTCCAACCCACCGAGCCACCGGCCAGGGCTACAGTCTTCATTCTAAGGGCGAGGCGGCAGTTGCTCAGCGGGAGCAGACGAAGTGAGCACTGTGGGGAGGCGTGGAGGAGGGAGGGAGGGAACCCAGGCGCCCCGCAAGCAGGCAGGCCTTCTCACTTCACCACTTGCTTCTGTGTGTCTGAGCTTCCTGTCTTTAACGGGCGCTGTGAAGTAAGTGTGGGTTTAGCATGATGTTTAGAGCACGGGGAGGAGTCTCTGCGGGTTGAATGATTAAATGTAGTGCTGATAACGTATATTTCTAAAGCACTTACAGTTTTCCAAGTGCTTTCATCTCCGTAATTTTGCCCTGCTGAGGACTCACTGAGTTGGGTAAGCAGTAGGATTCCTTAAACACTTTCCACAGATGTGTCAACTGGGACTCAGCTGGATTAAAAGGCTTCCTCAAGGTCAGATCAAGGTCAGCCCTGGGGCTCAAACTCCTACCTTGTGATTCCGAATGCAGGGTTCCTTTCACCACAGAATGATAGATACCAGAGCGTTTCCCCTATTTATTATGACAGTAGAGGCTTCGGCGTCACAGTGTGATAAAAATAGACTGCGGGCAGGGAGGTTCTCAGTAGCAAACAAACTGAGCTCACCAAAGTGTTCTCGAGGGCAGGCTCGGTGGCGTGGCCTTTAGGAAAGCCTTGGCAGTCCTACTGTGGGTGGCGTCACCTTCTCACTGTGCCCAGCTTTCCCTGAGGAGCTGCCCGAGAGGACTGGCACAGGGGTGGGGGTGGGAGGCGTGGGGACCAGGGACCGAGAGCACACCCCCCGTGAGGGGACTGTACTGCGTGTCCACAATAGCCAACCTGCATGGCTCTTTCACACATGGGGACAAATAGCTTGGCAAGCCCCAGGTTTCTGGGCCACTGACGTTTTCTGAAAGGCAGAGGGAAGGAGGGTGAGGGAGTTGGGAAGAGTGAATGCAGCAATTTTCATTCACTTCAAGATAATTTATAATCATAAATATTAATACTTTTTATTAATGATTATAGATAATAATAACCCCCTACTTGCCAAAATGATTTGCTATGGATTATAGTTAAAAACCAAGCCCATTTATACATACACGTGTATGTGGTTAAAATAAAGATGAGAGGGAACTGAGAGAGCACACAGAGACAGTGGGTGGTCTGCTAGCACCATTTCACACCCACTGAAAACTCAGCCTCTTTAAGAGACAAAGAGACAAAGAATATATTTTTATTACGATACAATACTATATTCTGTGTTGTATTCTTTGGACTATTTTTTTTCCATTGGAAATATCTGGCTGAGGAGAAATGCTTTACATTAGAGCAAAAGGGAGCTTGGAAAGTGGACGTCTGTCCCACTTGAAGGAAACCTATTCAGCCAGTGGTTCTCACCTCTTTCAAATCAGAGATTCTTTTGAGAACCCCGGAAATACCATAATCCTTTTCCCAGCAAAATGTCAGCTCCTATAAATGTAACTTAAAATTTTAGGTCACTTAGAAACTCCCAAAGCCCATCCACTGACTTTAGGTTAATAAGCAATTTGTTTAAAAAGTTAAAAATTAATATTTTGTAGAGTAATTTTTCCTTTTCCAAAAGATTCATTGCACGCAGGTGAGGTGATTTAGTTGAAGATGTAGGTATATAGCCAATGTCCCACAAAAGTTCTGATTTCTATGAAATTCCCTAGCCTATCGCATTTGCATTTACAAATGTAGTTATTGTACCTTCACTTAACACTTTTCTTAGTCTTTGGGGGGTTCTTTTAAAGATGCTATGTAGTGTGTACTCCTTGGTAACTTGTATCTGATAACACGAGTGATGTTTGGTATCATAAGGAAGATCTGCCTTCACTGTTAAATCCATTTTGATTACATATAGAATATGGTATATGAAGTAATACTTTAATATATACAACAGCCCACACGCCATCAATAAGATCTCATCCTCCAGATTTGTGAATTCTTGGAAAAAAATTACTTCCACATGTCCCTAAAACTACTTAAGATTTTTGACCTGTTGGTGGTCTATTGATTTTAAATATCTGACCTGCCAAAACACCATCTTTAAACTTCAGTGATGCATAGAGGTTTGGAATTAGCGGGGCTGAATTTATTGCAGAACAAAGGGAGGTGATGATTAACACACCCATCTGAGCAGTAAGGGGGAAAATAATCCTTGAATGGATTAGATGCCATGATCCTAAAACCACATTCTCTGAATGTTGGGTCCTTGCCCAGAAATGGGGAGAGGCCAAACACTGGTGCCTTTTACATGACAGGGTATCTGCATGGAGCCCGGATCAGGGACGGTGGGACTGAGAGTGGAGGGTCGATTGGGAAAAAGCCCTTCTTTCTCCCGGGGTCCAGCAGAGCCAAGGCCCTGGACTCACTGCGCACAGAGCCCCTCAACTCTGAGAGCCCGCGCCATCCATGGTGTGTAGTTGTCAGTCTGCCTGCCTGAGTGGAGGTTCCCTTAAAATGCAAATGAATGAGGTTTTATTTTATTTTTCACCCCTAACCAGGAATCCGTTATCAGTTTTTCTGGCCTCCAGGAAGCTACTTTCAAGGCTGGCATAGGGGCTGCTGCCAAGACGAAGGGAGTTATTCCGCACTGTCCCACTGGAAGCCAAGTGTCACAGGCAGGCTGTCTCTGTTGACTGGCGGTATCTGGTAGATTCTGGATGTGATTCCAGGGAAATTGATCTTTGTAAGAATAGTCCATGAACAGAGAGCACTAAACCCATTTTCTGGTTGATTTTCCCATTATCCTCACTTGCCTTGTAAGCTTTATGAAAAGCGGGGATTTTTCACATGAGCCCAGGTGCTCAGGAAATCTCCTGTCACTCTGAGATGGGCTGGGACACGGTGCCATGTCCGAAGCTTCTAAATACAGTTCAGGCTGGGTCATCATGACAGATGCTGAGCTGGCACTGTTACAGGGGTCGAAGTGGGAACTGTGACAGTGCTTAAATGCCACAGCCCCTGGCCTCGACATCTTCCTGAGCCGGGACAGGGAGAGGCAGTGCACAGCCTTCTGGGGAGGGGGGTAGGAGCAACTTTGGCAAGGAACTCCCGCTGCTTCGGCAACACCGCCACTCCTTCGGAAGGCGGCCGACACCCAACCGCGCTCCAGCTATTTTAGAAGTGATCAGTCTCTGAATTGCTGACACACTTGGAGGACACTGTCTCTTCCATGGTCATTCTGACCCTTCAAGGTAGGTAGGCCTGGGGGAAAACGAGTCATGCTGTGGCCAAGGTGTTGGCCGAGAAGGAGTAGAAGTACGTTAGCTGACCACGATGACTCCAGGTGTGGAGGTAGGAGTAACATATGGACTGTGGGATCCCCAGATCAGTCTTTACACAGAAGACAGTGTTAGGCAGTTCCTTACCGTGCTCCACCCTTTTCTTTTTGGCCATCACCTAAAATCTACCTGGGAGTTAGCTTCCTTTGACAACTCATTCTCTTCTGGGGAGGGCTTTGGAAGAAAGAAAGGAGGCAGGAGAGACTAGAGGTGGGCTTTTCCTAGAAGGGTCTAGTGATATGGGACATGAGGGTGGGAGTCTTAAGTTTTGCAAGCGTCCCAAGCTGGGGTTGGTGAGTTGTAAATAGAAAGACACTGCTGTGAATACAGTCCATTTGGGGTGTTTGTTTCACTCTCAATGCTTGCCCCATGCCCCCAACGTGGGTTCCTTTCTGTTGTCAAAGCATTTGATTTCAGGGTTTTTGAAGGTGGCATGGAATGGTGAGTAAGGTCAGGCTTTGGAGTAAGACCACAGTTCTCTTCTCTCTGGTGCTTCTAGGTGGGTGTTACTGGGCACGTTATCTTGGCTAAGGCTCAAGTATCTCACTTGTCAAATAGGGTTATACTGCCCGACTCTCTGTCAGGCCTCAGCCTCATGCTTTCAGAGACTCCCTTAGGTACTAGACCTTTTCTGCCTCCTCCTGAGCCAGAGGGTGAGAGCTCTTGACAAGATTGTCAGTTTGGAGTCAGGGGACCCTGCAGCCTCCCAGCTCTTTGCCCGTCCTTCCCATCTCTCGTGGAGTAGGGCTCTTGGGCTGCTTCATCCGCCAAGGCTGCGGTTTGCTTCCTGGTCCCATTTCCTCACTGAAGATCCAACATACAGCTTTCTTCAGTGGACCATCCTGTTCTCTCTTCTTGAAGATTCTACTCATTTTCCTTCTCATACAGTGTGGCAGCCACCATGAGCCAGAAGAGCATCACTTAAGTAGACCCACACACGAACAGGCTTCCCTAGCTGCCATTTTCACTATGTTTTTGCTTGACCTCCTGCCTTCCTGCTGTTTCTCCTTCTAACATCACTCAATTTTGACAGTTTTTGCTCCAGGCTCTTAATTATTTCTTTCATCATACCATCTTTTCCAGTTCCACATTTAAATGTTTCTGTATTAGGATTTGCTTTTCTCCACTGAAAGAACACAAACCTTCTTTTTCCCGCTCTGATATGGACAGAATAATGACTGAGAAAGATCTAACCCCTGTGGTCACCTTCCTTTCCAAATGTGGAAGGAGCAAACATTTAATATACTCCTACTATGCGCCAGGGGCTTTACTGCGAGCCATCAGCATTTCTATTGTTTAGATGAGGAGATTGGCTCAGGTAGGTTAAATCACTTGTCCAGAGTCACACAGCTGTGTGCTCTTTCCCCTTCATGGCAGCTTCTCCGGAAACCCTGTTTCACTGCAGACAGTAGGGACACCAGGGGTACAGAGCGTGCAGCAGCTATCTGTACAGGCGTCATTGTGTTCCTGAAGGAGAGGACATCACCGCCACTCTCTCTGCCACCCCCCTCACAGCATCACCAGCTCTAGCACTTGGGGAGAAAGTCCAAATTATCCTCAGGACCACAGGCACCTATCTGAGAATTTTCTAGATGATTGACTTGACTCCCACTCATGAAGTGAGAGAATTCACTGAACTCGTTTGACGCCCCTGAAAGATTGCTGGTCAGACCCTGCCAATCAGTTTTAACACAACTCATAGTTGAGGGGGAAAGGGTAGTGGGATTCTAATAGTTCTGAATGCGTGTGCAGGTGACCTTTCTGGGATTTCACTGGGAACGTGGCACTCAATGAAGACACCTCATTATTAGGGATATATTGGTCTCCTAAAGAAGGTCAGAAGAATAGCATTGCAGATTCTTCATCTGGCTCAGCTTGCCCTCCCTCCCAGCTCTTCTCCATCGACACCTCTTAATTTGCTTGATCAAGCATACAGCATTTCATTCATTCATTCATTCATTCATTCAACAAAAACAACATTGAGTGCACAAAGGTGCCAGACCCTGTCACAGGTGCTGAGGATACAAAGGAATAACACAGACGTGGTCTGAATTACTTGCTGTTCTCTATACCCACCTGGTAGACTTGACTGCTGCGCTTCTGCTGTAAAACTCTCTTTTCCTGGAAGATCCTTCTCTGTCTTTGGACAACTCCACCTTTTCATCTTGCAGAGATCTCTTCATCGGGCCCAGAGAAGACCCTGGGCTGGAAGAGGAGCCCTCCCATGGCATTTTGTTGATACTTCTTTTAGATAATAATACATGAAAATTAGCATTCATATAGTCCTTTTACTATTGACAAGGTATTTCTTTATCGTTGTTCAATTATAGTTGTCCCTATTTTCCCCCTATTATTCGGCCCTGCCCTACTTACCCCCACCTCCCACATTCAATCCTCCCCCACCATTGTCTTTGTCCATGGGTCCTTTATGCATGTTCCCTATTGATAAAGTATTTACATAAATACACAGACACACCCTTTGTTAGTGTCTCATAAAAATTTCATGAAGTGGAAATACTCATCTGATTTTACAAATAATAAAACTGAGGCCTAAAAGCATTGACTCCTTCAAGATTAGACAGTTGGAAAGAGGAGGTGAGCTTTAAAACTTGGCCCTCAACATGCTGTGTGCCACGTTGGATTTTGACAGTTCTAATTTCCTTAGCTTATTTATTGACCTGTGCTGTCTCCTAAGTGGTTTTTGTAAGTTCCTGAGGACATAGATCATATTTTATTCAATGTCGTGCCCCTTACAGTACCTAATGCATTGCCAGACTACATAATCAATAAATATGAAATTTGTGGAATAAATGATTGATTCAGTGGATGAATTGAAAAAATCCTGGGGAGGTGGTTATATAGTTGCCAGCCATGTAGCTTCTATAGTCATTAGACAGGATGGTCCTCTAGGTTTGGCTTCATAAATTGAGTGGATTTTAAACCACGTGCGGCTGGTGGTCTCCTGAGTAATAACTTGACAGGCATTGCATATTCCTGGCTGTGCCTGAATGTCCTACTTCATGTTTGAAACTGCCACTCCCAAAGGGGACTGCCTCCAGAAGTTGTGGTTAAATTACACTTATTGCTTAGAAGTTGGTTGTTTAGTTCTTCCTTTTAGGTTGTTAGCATGGATTTGTTTGTAGCAATAAATATTGGTACACAGTGAGAATATCCTTACAAGGTGCAGGGTAAGTTCTTCTATGGCCTTTGGGGGCGGCTTCCTTTTCACGTCATGGACATTTAAGCACCACTGTGGTAGACGTCTGATGGCTATCGGGACGGTGTTGGGAGGTTGCCAGTGGTTGTGCTTGCAAAGAGCAAACAAGCACTGGCTTGGGGATGAGCTAATGTGTTACTTCTAGAAAAAAATGTCAAGAGCCTTGGGAGGGGCCTGTGTTGATAGCTACTGGCCTAAAATTGACTGGTAAATCTTGAAGACCACCTAGTCCATTAGTATCGACTTTTGGAGGACCTCTGGTGCAAGAGGTATTTACACAGAATATTGCCACGTGTCTTGTGTTCAATTTTTATTTATGCCATTTATTCATTTTCTGTGCTTCAATCAGGAATGTTTTCTGAACCAAAGGTTGATCTTAAGAATTTTAATTTTGTGGGGAGAAGGAAATAATGTATTTGAAATTAGGATCATTTTAGAAAATCAAGAACTTACAGGTATCCTCATTTTTTTTCGGTCTTCTTGATTAACCTGATTATTGACAGATTACCTTATATGTTAATTTGATACTTGACTGTTTATAAAGTACTTTCACATACATTATTATCAGATGACTTCTCCTCAAGCACAGATATCCATTTAAAATGATCAACAATTTTTGGGCCCTGAACTCTGAACTCTGAGTTAAGCCTAAACAAACTAAATATTGTGCAAGTAGGAAGTATTTCAGCTTCCTTTTGTGTCTTTCAATGCTGTCATTACACACTTCTCCAAGTGCAAACATCTTCCAATGTGATTTTGTACCTTCTAATGTTATTTTGCTTATGGTCTAATATAAAGCAAAAGAATGATTTGACATTGACTGTGATCTTCAGTGATCTGTCACATTTGGATGTTTTACCCAGGGGGACCTGGGGACAGGAAATGAAATACAGCAAAAGAGGGCCTTTACCATTGTACTTACTTACTAAATTATGTTAACTTCACAAAGAGTCCTTAATGATTCATGAACATAACTACCACGCTACTGAGAAAGACAAAGTCCCATATGACCTTGGCTTGAAGTTTCTCCTCTCCCAAAAGAACTGACAATGTTTTAGTTTCTATAGAGCTATCTTCTGACTGAGCAGCCTAAACATTAGTTCTGCATTGCCAGCTTCAGAGTCCGGAGCACACAGCTCTGCAGATCTGGTTCTGAAAATGGGCAACAGTGTACAGTGGCAAGAGCGTTGCCTCTAGTGTCAGACTAACTCAAGTCCCACCCTGACACCTCCTAGCTATGTAATGTGAGAAAAGCACCTTCATCTCCCCAAGCGCCAGTGTCCTCATTTATCAAATGGCAGCATGGTGCCCACGCTCTAGGGGTTCCTGTGAAAACTGCTTGAGACAATGGGGATAACTGTCTAGTGTAGAGCCTCTTACTTCTACCCTGCCCCATTTTTTTTTTGCTTCCACCTTCAAAGCATGCTGGAGCTCTACAGGCTGACCCTTTAATGACACTAAGTCATCTGATCGACAGAAATAGATATAAAAATCACTGCTGCCACTTCTTTACAAAGCCTCTTTCTAGACCTTGGGGATGACTTTTGGGCCCTACCTCTGGTTCTGTGTATCACTGAGAGAGGTGTTGGTTGTCAGGTGGAGATATGTGCTCTTACTCCCCTTAATTGGCTTATTGGCATGGGAATTGCAGGCTTCGGGTTACCTCCCCCTTTTTCCCAAATAGAACTCGGAGGGCATGGAGAACTCAAGAGACTTCATTCCATTACTAATCATCTAACAGGCTCATCTGAGAGTTTGCTATCATCATAATTTTATTTTAATCCAACCTGGGTTATAGTTCATGCCCATGAAGCTCTGGACAGGGTATCAAATTTGGGCTCAGTCCGTACTCAGGTCAATGCCAAATGCTCTGCTTCTGCCATATTTAGACTTACTCTATGAAAACTTTCATCACCCGATTTCTCTAAGCTCCCTGATACAATCTGACATTCCAGAACCAATTTCCACTGCACAGGTCCTCTGGAAAGAGGAGTTCCCTTAAGCCTGGTACAGAGGGTGCTGTCTGGGTACAAGCTTCTGATGTCTGTCCAGGTGTGAAGGGAAGCCCGGAGATGGCCGTGGGGGTGTTGGTTTAGAGACTTTGGGACTTAGGAAGTAGACTGAGGAGTAGTTGTCCTACCAATGTCAGATGGAGAGTACCACTCAATGTGGTCATGTCCCAGGTATTGTCAAAAAACACAAATGAGCAAAAACACCACAATTGTTTGTTTATCATGTGGGTTGGGTCTTTCTCCTTGGTTTCAAACTATTTTCTCCTTGGAGTAAAAAATGACACTGAGGTTCAGTCTTATGGAAGGGGCACTATGCATCTAATCTCAGATAATTCTCCATCTCTTATCTGACTCTACAGTCCTTTTACATCACCCATCTTCAACAGTGAAACCAGGTGATCATATGTCAATCATTCAGGATGTGTGGCAAAGCATTCAATTCAGCTTATGGAACTCATAGCTGGAAAGGAAAACAGAAGAATCATCCCTTTTACTTAAAAGAAAACTTTGGTATAAAGAAAATAAAGTCTAGACTCCATATTATGACACCCAAATTTCTCCTAGAATATAAACTCCATGTGGCCAGGGATTGTTGTTTTTATCCCTGATGTGTCAAAAGTCCAGAAGAATAACTGGTACAGAGTAAATGTTAAATAGCCATTGAGTTGAGTCGAACCTGACTGTCAACCTTCATTGCTTAGCTCATCTCTCCTCTTCCCTAATGTATTTTAAGCTCTGGCCATATCAATGTGCTATTAGTTCCCTAAAAATGACAAATCTTGTTTTTCAAATATACACATACATGTTTATTTTTATTTTTTGATTTAATCTTTATTGAATTTTTTCATTACCATTTAGTGCCCTTATACACCCCTCCCACCAGCAATCATGACATTGTTGTGCATGTCCATGAGTCCTTTTTCCTTTTTGCTCAATCCTTCTACCCCCTAATGTCCCACCCCCACTAGCTGTCATCTGATCTCTGTCTATGAGTCTGTCCCTATTTTCCTTGTTAGTTCAGTTCATTAGATTCCACAACTGAGTGAAATCATAGGGTATTTGTCTTTCTCTGACCAGCTTATTTCACTTAGCATAATGTTTTCAGGTCCATGTATACTGTTGCAAAGGGTAAAATTTTCTTTTTTCTTACTGAGTGGAATTCCATTGTGTAAACACCCCATAGTTGTTTTATCCACTCATCTATTGATGGATACTTGGGCTGCTTCCCTACCTTGGCAATTGTAAATAATGCTGCAATGAACATAGGGGTGCTTATGTTCTTTCAAATTAGTGTTTTGAAAGATACTTTAGATATATTCCCAGAAGTGGGATAGCTGGGTCAAAAGGCAGATCCACTTTTAATTTTCTCAGGCATCTCCATATTGCTTTCCACCCTGGCTGCACCGACCTGCATTCCCACCAACAATGCACAGGGGTTCCCCTTTCTCCACATCCCTCCCAGCACTTGTTGTTTACTGAAAATGACAAATCTTTACTCATACTACTTCCACCATCCTAAATTCTGTCCTCACAATTTCTGTGCTTGCTCATATTGAACTTACATTTCAAGTTTATCCTCAAATGTCACTTTGTGAAGTCTTCTTGACCCTCTCATCACTGACCGCTTGCTCTTCAAAGCTCATAAACACTTTGCTCCTACATCTGTCAGAGCACCTATCACAGTTGGTCTTTAATCATTTTGTGTCTTTCCTACAAGATAGTGAGCTCCTTCAGAGCAAGAACCTGTTATATCTGTCTTGGTCCATTGCCATATAACCTGATCTATACAAAGCAGAAATGTTTGTTGAAATAAAAATAGAATTAAATACAGTCTCATATGCCTGCAATCCTTAGGAGGCTGAACTGATGTAATCTGGATTTGGCTGTCAATAATCTATAAAATGGAAATAATAACAACTCTTAGATTTGTCCTAGTCAATGATGTTACATATGGGAAGTCTTAGAGTGCCGGATGCACAGTAAATGCTCAGTAGATACTGAGCTCATATTCATCTCCCTGTCCAAAGTCACTCATATTGTTATCAACAGAGTCACTATGTTCCATTTTATCATAAAGACATAAACATAATTTTTTCGCCCAGGAAGATAGCTTTCCCTAGCCCCTAATAGTAAAGATAAGGAAATAGAATTAAAGATAAGTGAACAGTAAGGGCAAGGAAACCAAGACCTTGTGAAGTGTCTTCCCAAGCCTGGCGGGGAAACTGGGCCTCCGGAGGAAGTGTGTGCTGTTTGCTGTCGTAATGAGTGATTCTTTAAAATTATTCGTTATGTGGGGATGAAAATCATCTGGAAGACTGTGAAATTAGTTTTAATAATGTCTAATTTTGATATTAAATCCAAGTATGTATAAGTCAGGCATTTTCTATACATGTCAACCAAGTCAACTTCCTGTGGATTGTTCACTGTTGTTAGACTTGGTGGTCTTGGAGCTGGTCCATCGTTAAACATTAGACTGAAAAGGGGCTTTATAACACCCCTAATTAAATGTGCTTGTGCTGGGTTATAAAGATCGAGGAATGTGGGGACCAGAATAGCTATGTGACTTGGCCAAGGTCAAACATGTTCAGCCATTTCAGTTGTAAGGATGGTCAAACTCATTGAGAAATGTTAAGGGTTGCTGGCTGCTTTGGCAAGGGTTGAGCCTAGTGTGAACTTGGGGAGACCTGATCGTGGGATCAGGAGGCAGAAGCCCTACCTCCTACATTGGCAATTTTCAACCCTTTTCACCTCATGGCACACATAAACTAATTACTAAAATTCTGTGGCCCACCAAAAAAAAATGCAACTTTTTTGCCAATCTGACAAAAAAAAATCAGTATAATTTTGACTCATTTGCACTGCATGGCTCTTGCTGTGTTGGCTGTTGACATTTCTTTCATTTGACAATCTAAGGGAAAGTAGGTAAGTGCCCCCAACCAAATGTTCAGGTATTGTATGTTTTAAAAACTCTTGAGGTGCTCCAGTGTGCCACAGCACACAGGTAGAAAATTGCTGTTCTAGGCCATGCTGTTTTCAATTTTTCTTAATCTCAGTTTTCTTATTCACAAAATGGACATAAAAATATATGCTACGTCTACTTCATCAAATGGAAGGATATATTAGATAATGTATAAAATATAAATTAAACTATTTTATAATTGCTAGTATTTTGCATGAATTGAGAATTGAACTTGCTCGAAGCTGAATCTCACTTTCTGTGGGAGCTGAGTATCCATTCTATTCATACTAGATAGGTCAGGGTTAGAAAATGAATGACACTGTGAACTGATGGTTAGAATCTCTTTTTTAGGGATTTTTTTGGTGGTTATAAATGTGTTGGTTTGACCCTTTGAGTCACACGATGCTCTCTGGTGACTTGTAACTGGTGCAGGCAAGTTCCCTAGGTTTTCTCCTTTAAATTCTTTAGTTATGTGTAATATTATCACTTATGCTCCTGATTTTCTGAAATTCTCCTTGTTAAAGTACTTTTCACAGGAGACATCTGATAACCAAGAAGTCTTTCCAGGTCATTCCAGTGAGTTCCTAATGTTATTTTTTGAAGGCAGGAAGTCACAAATTGCCCAGAATAAAAGAACTTGAAAGCACAGAAGTGTTTTCTGGTCTTCGAGGGACTGATTATATTTCTGAGTGGATGACCTGATTTGATTGAAATAACCTGCTGTGCATTTCTTACATTCGTGACGTAGGTAACTTGATTATACATTCTGATTGATAGCTGAAATAATTGATCTGATTAGCCTAAATATTTCAGGAAACCCTGATTTAAAAATGTATTTTACTTCTATAAACTTTATTTTACCTAAGTTGTGGGTCTTGACTCTGAGATTACTATTTTAAGGCCTTTGTAAGTAGCTCCTGTCACAGGTAGCCCTAACTACTCTGGGAGTTTTAAAAAAATGTATAAAATATGATATTGGTTTTATTTCCAAATTATGATATCTAAGAAACAATTGAGAATGGAACATTACATGGTGCATCTGTGTTATTGCAGATGTGGGCTGTTGCCTGTATTTTGTGTATAACAGTCACTGGGGCTCTATTTCGGGAGGGATTGAGAATCTAGGAGCACAGAATGTTTCCTGGGAAACAAATAACTGTCTCTGGAAATCTTCCTTGTGGGCAGATACTGCCTGTGCCTCCACGGACTTGTCCATTTCTTTCCCAGTGACCACAGGTGCCCCAGGGCTGTCCCAGTCTTCTTGGGTCTGTCTCTTTTCTGGATTCCTGTAAGACTTACGATATATATGTAATGATGTGGAAAGCTGTATGACAGTATTTGTCCTTGTCTCTGAGTATTTGTCAGTGAGGCCAGTTTCCTCTTGTTCCCCATTGTGTGCTTCGATATTTCCCAGAATCTAGCACAGTATTGGGCACATAGTAAGCACTCAGTAAACATGTAATTGATCAATACTAACTGGGAAACTTCTCAAGGTCTGGGATTTTGTTTCAAATTACCTACACAGTACCTCATAGAAGGCCACGTGCTGATAGGTGCTTATTGACTGATTTGGTTGCAACTGTAACCAGAATACCCACCCATTCAATTCTTTAACTCCTATGATGATGTGAATTTGGGACCTTAGTCTTTTTCTTCATTTAACTCATCTGGACAAAACAATTTTAAATGTGATGCTTCTAACTGAGGTTGCCTGGGTTATGACTGAAAGTTGCATTAGAGAAGATTCATAGTTCTTCAAGTCATCAGAAGTAGAAGAGATTAGAAAACTTTTCAGTTCAATCCTTCTAGTTGCATGATGAGGAAATAGGTCCATTGTGGGTTATGTGACTCGTCCAAGGTTATTCATTCATCTGTTTACTGTTACATTTTGAGTGTCCATTTTATTCCAGATGGCACAGTGAATTTTGAGTAGAGCCTCTTACTTCCTAGCTCTCCAGTCATAGCCGGGGTTCCAACCCCAACCTCAGTTTGGCTACTGTTAAATATTTACCACGTAGCTTTTTATCAATAGTATCTTTTCCTCCCCTCCCCTTTCCCAAACACACATTGGGGAAATCAAAGCTCCAAAATTTCTACTGGGCCCTACTGAGCATGTCTGTTTCCAACTTTTTCATAATCATAGCACTCTATGGCAAGGAGATTTCATAACAACAACAAAAAAGTAGGACAAGACTACTTAAAAAAATCTTGCTGAGAAATTTTTAAATATTCACAATGTTTGTGATAAGTGAAAAGCTGTTGGCGTATCACAGAAACAAAATGGGATCTGGGAGTCCACGTCTCCGAGGGTGGGCATTACTGCGCTTGGCCGAGGCGTGATGACGTCATGGCTCTGCTATTGAAAAGCTTATGCGACCTGGCTAGGAAGGACACGGGCACTCCGCAGCAGCTATCATGGACGAGTAGCTCCACTTTCGCCTGAAGGAGACCAAAATTAGTAGCTCCTGTTAAGTCCAGGGTATAAAATTATATGCTTGGACATGTAAAACTAAGTTATAAAACTTTTTTTTTTTGGTGGAGATGGTGACTGGACTAGTGATTGTGGATGCACTAAAGATTGTAGCCAGAGACTTCCCTGTTATTTAGGAGCTTGGTTCGGTCTTGCAGGCCCCCGAATGCCTGCAGAAGCGAAGGGTGAGGAATTGGGGAGGATGCAGAGAAATGGCACTCCGTTCCCTGTGGGCTTTGGCAAAGCTGTGGGAGATTCTTGCCAGAAATGCTGCCTGGGTTTCACAGGGCCAGAAGGAAAAAAAATTAAAGGTATCGTGGGCTGGGTTGTCCCCAGGCCTGGAAACCTGCTACAGGTAAGTTAGCACGGCAGCAAGTGGCCCGGCATTCTCTGCCATCCTGCCCCCACCCTGCTGGTGTCCAGGACTGATGCCCAAGGGGTCATGACCTTTGACAGCATGGAAAAGTCAGGTGTCGGTGTAGGGCACTGCTGTTTCCAACCTTTATTTATGAATGTGCTTGTTTCCGGGGGAAGCAATCAGACGTTAATTTAAAGGTGACAAGCCTAAGATCCTGAGAGGAACAGGATCTTAGGCTTGTCTTGAAGTATCATGTGACCTAAGAAAATTGTCCTACCTAATCCAAGTTTCGAAAATCTTAAGAGATACAATTCTTGGCACTGGGCCCCTGAAAGTAAAGTTTTAAAATTATAGAAAGTTCTCTGGTAGATCTGATGCTGGCCTTCTCCATCAGTCTACACGCTTCGCCCCTCCCCCCTCCAGCAGTACAGAAGACACAGGAGGAAAGGACCATCTGGCCCAGCATGCCAGCTTTTTATTTGGTCGCTCTCAATCCTACCTTCCTGTTTGGATCACCCCTCCCCTCTGCCCATACTTCAGAAACCAATCAAGGTGTCTCCTGAACTCATTTATTCCCTTTGTTTCAACCGCCTTCATGGGTAACTTTTTCCATATGCTTATATCTTTGCCTCACAATGGATTTTTTTTCTATCCAAAATGGCCTGATTGAACTCTTAGGAAAAGCCATTTACTCAAATATATAACAAAATGCTTCTAAAGATCCCAAACAACGTTTCATTGCTTTTGATGACCAGGATATATGTACGAGGAGGGAAAATTGCTGTGTTTACAAGTAACTGGCTGATGGGCAGTGATGCTGAGTAGGATGGAATTCAAGAAAGAACGTGTTGTCATTAGCATTGAATCTGCCCCTGCCCCCACCCCCACCCCAAGTGAAATAGTCTAATCTAGACTTGGAGCTGATCTGTTGTTGTTGTTGTTGTTGTTATTAAAATATGGCCTTTATTTATTTTGTTGCCTCAGTTTGGCTTCGAGCCCTTCAACATGGTGATATTAGTACTCTTTATATTGCCTGTTGCGGACCAATTTTCTTCAGCTGTTGCTAAAACTTACTAAAATGCCAGATGTCATGTTGGAAACACGAAACCTGAAAGAAGGTCATAAATCACAAAAACAAACCATAAAAAAAATAATAAAATACCCTGAGCGCTGTGCTCTGGAGCTTCCCAGCTTTAAGTCTCCTTTTGTTCTCCTCTCCCCCACTCTATGATGCCCCTCTCTCCGCCTCCCATCCTTTAGGGCCTGGGTGTTGTAGGGGGTGCAAACAGCTTCTCACCTAAGGCCTGATGGTTTGTTTTGCAGATTCCGAGCAGAGCACTGGTTCAGACTCCGAGGTGCTCACTGAGCGGACCTCCTGCCCCTTCGACACTCACGCTGACCTGGGCCCTGGGGCCGCGGGCCCTGTGCCTGCTGCCATGTCTTCCATGGAGGAGATTCAGGTGGAGCTGCAGTGTGCTGACCTCTGGAAGAGGTTCCATGACATTGGAACTGAGATGATCATCACCAAAGCAGGCAGGTAAGGACAAGTCCTTTTGAATGGCCACAATCAAAGAACAGAGGCCAAAGTTGGAGCTGTTACACTGCTTCTTTTTGCTTATTTGTGGTAGGTAGCATCGATGCAGCCAAAGACACGTGCACTCGCATTTTTTACACCTGGACAGCTTGGCAAAGGGATGTTGTGCTTTTTGTGATTTTGCCATTTTTTTCTCCAAGGGCCACTGGAACCTAAATCACTTCTACTCTCGCAGACATTTTCTGTCTACAAATGTACTTCGTTAACACTGGAGGTCCATGGTGTGGAACAGCCAAACCGATTTCCAGAGCAAGTGTTGCTTGGTCATCCAACGTTTTCAACAGAAAAAGTTTGCTCCCAAGCAACCACTTGCATCTTCTAAGGCATTTAAAGCAGCCAGACGCTTTTGTAAGAATTTTGTTTTTGATTAGAATTGGCCTTGGTTTATCTTCTGAGCCCCGCTTGTCGATCCATTGTTTTTTATTGTGGGCTTGAGATTATTACAAAACTTTAATGGCAACCTGGTGGAAACTCTTGCAAAACTATTTATGTAGCATAATAAAAGTTTTTAAAACACAGTTTCTCTTGAAATAAACTTTTCATGAAGCTCCTCTTTCACTGGAACCTTTTAATTCCCTTGAAAGATGTTGTTTTGTTAGGTATCTATTTGTGCTGGATACTCAAAACATGCACTGCATTATTTGAAATTCACAGGAATCCTGTGAGGTAGGATAGGATAATTCCATACGTGGATGAGGATACGAAGGCCTAAAGAAGCTAATCAACTTGCCTCCGGCCACATGGGCAATAAAGGGCAGCTCCAGAATTCTATACAACTCTGTCTGGCTCTACAACTATGGTCTCAACTATTTACAACTCTCCACTGTTAAGAAACAGTTGTAGTTTTTGCCCCTTGGATTAAAATAAAAGTGATTTAAATAAAGAGAAATGGGGGCTGTGCTTCTTGAGTCAATAGGGATAGTTCATTGAAATTAAAACAGTAAGGTGGTGTTCCCATTTTCCAAGCCAACCTACATAGCCTCGTGTCATGGAGACCAGAAAGACCCACCTCAGTACTCATAAGCTGTCTTTGTGAACATGGACATTTAAAGTAAAAGAATATTTTGATTAGGTCCAGTGCACATGGATGAATATAGATAAACCTCTCAATATAATAAGACACTGTAAAAACATGAGGTTAAAATGAACCTGAAATCTTATTCATTTTCTTTCTCTTCTTGCACCCTCTTTCCTCTCTAAGTCTTTGCAGTGAATAAAACTATTAAAAGGCTTCTTAGGAGGAGCAGTTTTGAAGGACCATTATTTTCAGTACCATCTCCTTTTTGCTGCCTGGGTTTCAGTCTACTCTTGTCTCTCTATACTCCTCTCTCTACCCAGATATTCCCAGTACGGACATACAGTTTGTTCTTGAGTCATATTCCTTTATTTAGGTTTAGGAATCCCATTCTTTGCTCCCGTATTGGGTTGCCTCAGGTGGTATTGTTGCTACAGGGAACTCTGCTTGAGTCACTCTGGAACAACTCAGAAACGTGCAAAGAAGCTTTTCTCTTCTGTGAACTTTGTTCACCCCCTCCCCATTCCCCTAGTTGATTTCTTCCTTTTCACTTCCTTTTCCTTCCTATGTAGTGTCTTTTTCAATTTGAGTTCCAATCTCCATGTTCTTAGTTAACGTTATTTATGTGTGACTCTGTATTCTTTTGTGGCGCAGGAGAGTTTAGTCACTATCTACTCCTCACACCTCGAACTGTAATCTGGTTGATTCAGAACCACTGCTGTCTACAAAGCCCTCAATTCGACTATACCAACATAATCTGTGTGATCAGCACCATGGACAGAGGTGCTTGTACAGATTAATGGATTTGGAAGAAAAAAGAATTGGCCTAAATTTAGTCAGAAAAATAAAACCAAACACGTCTCATGTTGTAAATATGGAAGATTAATTTTTCCCCAGGGTGCTGTAATTTCACTTGATATTCTGGGCTAAAATACTGACAAAAAGAAAAAACAACTTCTGATACTTTTTAAGAAAAGAACTCAAATATAATCCTAGAATTTTGAAGCAAGACGTCACTTTGGAGATTATCTAGTCCCTTGCATTTGTGTTGTAGGTGATTAGGTTAAGTGACTTATCCAAAGTCACATAGCTCATTCATTTTAGAACTTGGGTACTGGGAAGTGACAGGTACCTTTTCTACTCCAGGTCACATAAATGTTCCAGACAAAACAGGTAACCAATTTAAAAACATCTAATCCCTTTTCTTGAAGTCAACAAGCAAAAAAATTCATGTCTTTCAGTGTAACAAATCTCCACAGATGAAAGGAACCCATTTTCTTATCTCAGATAGCAAGTGAGAGGACTTTCTCTCCATCCCTAGCAAAATACTCTCCAACTATTTATACATACGCAGCAATTGTAAGTCATTTCTGTTAAGAAAGGAATTACTAATCTATATTTAGATCTTATAGATGAAGGTTCTCAAATTTTTGTAAGGAATTAGTGGGTCAAGGTGTCTAACCTATGCCCAAATGTTAGATTTAGCAGTTATGAGTAGTCCACCATCAAATTTCATTAGCCCACCATAAGACTAAAATATAAAGCTTTCTAATTAAACTTGTGAGGGTAGAGGGAAAAATCTAAAATAGCATACCAATGGAAGCTTCTGGAAAGTTATAAAGTGGGAAAGAAGGAATAGTTATATATTATTCTTTGCAAGTGTTTAAGAATTAGCAATCACCCCTGTTGAAGGTCTATAGTCCCTCTTGCGCTTTCCCTAAATATGATTATGATGGCACTAACCTACCATAGAGGGCATTTGTTTTTTAAGTTGCTTTTGGTAGAATGTGTGACTAGCACAGAAAGCCCCTCATATAAACAACCAGTGCACATTTGCAAGATGGCTGTCTGGGGCCAGGGTATGGTCTATGGCCATGAAATGGAGCAAAGCCAATTAGGCTGTATGTGGATCAAGCCTATGACCTTGACCTCATTAGCACCGTGCTCTGCCCAGCTCGACTAAATGGCCCCAGATGGCTAAGCTTAACATAGCATTTTGTGTACAAGTACCCTACAGAACATTCAGGGCAATCCAAATTTTTGAACCAAGCACTTTTTATGTCTGGCTCCTAAATGAATGACATTCAAAAAGGAGCTTTATATTTTTCTTCTTTCTTATGGTTAAAGAAGAACAGCGAAATTTATGCTAGACTCCTTGAAACACAATACCTCTTTTGGGTTGCTCCCTCTTCAATTATGAGAGTAGTTGTAAAGTGCCATATCCTGACCTTGCTTGCTTTGGCAAGTTTAACAAGCCATTGTGGTAGAAACAAGGTATTGCCCAGAGGCCACGAGAATTCCTTTGGTATTTGCTCCCTATTCCACAGAGTCCTTCCTCTGACACACATGTTGACAGCCTGAGAACTTGCAGAGATTTTTCTACAGTTTTATGCATTAAAAAAAAACCCTTGGGTGGCCTTTTGTTTGGAAACGGGTAGCGCCTTCCTTCTTCTTTGTCTTGAGATGTTATTTTTAGAGCGGTCATTTTCAAATAGAATCAGTGAATCAGAAATATTTCATGTTCAGCAACAACCAACTCAGATTAGCCACTTAGAGAGTAAGATGATTATAAGTTATTCAAGTGTGTTAAGTATAAGAGTATAAATATATTCAGGAATGTTATAGTCTAATAGGAAATGTATGGGTGGATACACAACATTATGTATCTATCTACTTACCTACCTACCCAATCACAGTTATAAAGCAGGGTGTTTTATGAGCCCTTTGAGTGTATGAATCATCAAATGGGTCAATGTAAATTAAGCATATTTTATAGTGATCATTTCCAAAGTGAAAAAAATCAGCCTACTTTGAGAACTGGAGGACATTGGACTTTGTTGTGCTTAAAGTGCCTAATGAGAAGAGACTTTCTGAGCTTTCACTTCTGCTCCTGCTGCCCCTCCGATTGCTCAGCCTCCTACTGTACTCCCCTCCACAGGAGGATGTTTCCTGCCATGAGAGTGAAAATCACCGGTCTGGATCCACACCAGCAGTACTACATAGCAATGGACATTGTGCCTGTGGACAATAAAAGATACAGGTAATGAATGGCTCTGGAATGTGGAATTGTGGGTATCATGAACTTTCCATAACTATCCTTTTAACCCATTTGGTGGAGCATTTTACCAGTGCACTGTATAATGCACTGTACAGGGAATAAGGATGGAGGATGTGCCAATGGCCTGTGGCAGGGCACCGGGCAGAAAAATTCACCAGAGGCAGGAAATCAGGACTCAGTAATGGTGGGTCTGGAATCCCACTGGAGAGAGTGGGATTGTGTAGTGTCTGCCAGGGTAGCAAAAATCAAATGGATTGTAAGGCTAAAATTAATTCAGTTAACATCAAAAGTGATTAACATGTTTGAAGAGGGGCAGGAGAAGTGAACCAGTGCAGTACATTCCATCGTATATCTGGTGGATTAGTCTGTGGAGGATGGAGGAGAACAGGAGAATTGGGTCAAGGAGAACATCTGATTAGGGTGATTTGTTATTCATTAATATGGGTTGAGAATGAGTTTGTTAAATAATTTTCCTTCAAAGTCATGAAAAGCCAACATAGTCTCTATGTCTCTCGGATAGCTTACATGTAGTTCTTGTTTGAAACAAGTTGTGGCTCAATTGATCTCTTGAGATCTCAGTCTGAACAGTGAGTCATGGCTTATTTTTGAAGTGTCTGAGAATGTGGCCCTAAACCCATGAATCTGGAGGAGGGAGGTGAATGGCGAAGACCAGGGCTAATGTGCTAGGGTGAGAGAGCTGGCCAAGGCAAAAGTGGTCTTGATTGCAAGGCTTAGGAGCAGAGAGGTTTCCAATCTGTTTTAGAGGAACTTGGGAGTTGGGATTTGGGCTGAGTGCCTCTGTGTGCCAGGGTGCAGGGCCCATGTGCCCCTTTACTGAGAAGCAGGGTGGGTCAGATCCACGGAGAGCACTCTTCAGAACTACAGGTGAATTGGCAAAGTCTGGAAAACTGACCTCCTTTGCTACCAACAACATCTCATTTCCAGTGTTTTTTTGGGGGGTGGAAATAATATGGTAGATGACGATGTTCAAAATGAGGTTCATCAAAGGAAACACTCACTGGGAAGACTTGGCGGTGTTTCTGGAGGTTATTGCTAAGGTAAAGGCCCTACATGATCACAGAAATGCCTCAAAATTGAGATCTTTAGCCAGGAAATGGTTAACAAGTGAGCTGCTTGGAGGGTCTCTGCACATGGCTGTGTTTTATAGGACAATATGGAAGATGTTTTTAATAAGGAACCAAATCCTGAACAAGTGGCCAACGGATTATATGGTTTGCATTTGAAAGGTGAAAGGTTGCAGTAAAATACCGTTTCCATAGCTGGCCACGTGGGTTCAGGCTGCCTGTATGCACACAGGGGTGCAAGGCAAGGAGAGGGAGAAAAAAGAACAAGGCTGTGAGAATGTTTTCCTTGTGAGAGCTGCAGCTTTGATCATTAACCACAACACATCTCTGCTCTCTCCACCCCACCGCATCCTCCATTTCCACCTCTGTCTCATTTTCCTCATGACCTACCCTTCTCTTTTTCTCCTTTGTGTTCTGTTTAATCTCCATTACTGCTCCATTCCCGTCATCTCATTGTCCCTTCTCTCCCGTCCTGCTTGTTTCCTGGGCCTCTATTCCCTCTCTGCATATGTGTCTGAGTTCTCCTCTTTCCCTCTCTCAGATACGTGTATCACAGCTCCAAGTGGATGGTGGCTGGCAACGCCGATTCCCCCGTGCCTCCGAGAGTTTATATACACCCCGATTCTCTAGCTTCTGGAGACACTTGGATGAGACAGGTGGTCAGTTTTGACAAACTCAAGCTGACCAACAATGAACTGGATGATCAAGGACATGTGAGTCAAATAATCCCAATTCTCTCTTCCTCCCTCTTCCCCTTTTTGCTTTAGAGTTGACTGGCCCCAGGCTTTGGCAAACAGCTAAACTAAAAGCCTTTATTTAGTCACCTTTAAAAAGTAAGCATCAGTGTTTCTTTGCTTCCCATGAAATTTCATTCATCACACATCTAACATTTGGCAAACGCCTGCTACGCATCAGGTGGTGTTTGTCAGACAGAAGCCTTGTGCTCCCGGCACTCACAGTCTAGTCAGGGGGGCATTCAGGGACAGAAACACGGGGCAGATCAAAAAGTGGTGGAAGAAAGCGCAACATGCAGTTGAACAATTCACAGGGAAACAACTGACCTGACAGTTCTGGCTGATTGTCAAGAGAACTTACAAATTCTGGCTGCATTTATAAGGGAAGAATAGGTCCTAAGGCTTTCCAGGCATAACTGGAGTACCTGATGCTACTAATTTACTTTTCGCAGTAAAACAGCCACTGAATTTTCACTGAATGACAGGGTCCATACTGGGAGCTATGGGAAGATCGGGGCAGCTAAAACCATGGCTCCTCTCTGGAAGAAAAGGATATTTTTCTAAGGAAGGAAGAACACACAGTACTCACTCTCACCTGATATAAGAGACTGTCTATAAATTCACTAACGAAGTGCAAATAATGGCCCACAGAATTTAAAGATAGCATAAGCTTGTGCTGCAAATTCAGAGCAGGAGGGAGTCACTGTTGTGTGGTAGAGGGTCTGAGACCTTTTAGTGGAGTGATGTCTATGGGTAGCAGAACAGTCATTCAGTATTTACTCAAGTAAAGCAAACACTGCCTCCACATCCCATGATTGGGATGCTGTGCTGTACGGTTCCATGCAATGCTCCCCAGTCACTTAGTCCTTCCTGCCATGGGCAAGTACGCCAGTTTCTGGTTTTCTGTAGATTTTACCCCCATCTGTGCTCTTTGTATAGTGCTTCTTTTCTCTGATTTTATTTGCATGAGAGCTTGAAAAGATGAAGGGATGTTAGAGCCAACCCTGGCTTCATGTTTCCCCTTCTCATTTCAGATCATTCTGCACTCCATGCACAAATACCAGCCCCGAGTTCATGTGATTCGCAAGGATTTCAGCAGCGACCTTTCACCCACCAAACCTGTCCCTGTTGGGGATGGAGTGAAAACATTCAACTTTCCTGAGACTGTGTTCACCACAGTCACGGCCTATCAGAACCAGCAGGTAAGAGGCTGCCTTTGAGAGTCTCTTGCTGTATCCGCTCTTAAATGAGCTTATTCAGACTTTTGGTGAGAAATGCTTAGTCCTTGTACATGGCACTGAGGAGCAGGGAATGAGAGACAGCGGGCTTGCAGGGCTCCCAAGGCACTGGTGATGACAAGGCAGTAATGCCTAGTGGCAGCTGGCATGGTCTAGATTTAGATCAGAGACAAGATCTTTGCCCAAGAGGAGCAAACCTCCTAAGTCATCTTCATGTCTCTCTGTACTCGTACCCATGTTCACAATCTCTGCCACATCCTGGCAAGTGTTCTTCATCATGGGCAAGTACTGGGGTTTGATTCATTCCTCCCCTTTTTCATGTATTTCTGCCCCTGGCTGCTTTAAACTCACCAGGCCTCTAAAATTCTATTTAAGACCCACAGCTTCACCTACACTTTCAGTCTAAGTTTACTTATGTGTGATCACCAGGTACACCCTAAGATCTGTATGTTTTAATGTCAGTAATATGTCCATTCATTCCATAAATATTGATGGAGAACTGATAATATTCCAAGCTTAGTAGAGAAATTGAGCAGGTTAAGACTTCTCCCTAAACAGAGTTTTAGTTGAATGAAAGACATGTATGTATATAATGATAATACAGTAGAATGATTTAACAATAGATGTAGACAGGGTATTGCTTGTTTTTTGGGAGAATGAGGGAAGTTTTCCTGGAAGAGCTGATACTCTTTCTGATGTCAAGACCTATTTCTGAATTAGTCAGACTAAGGTAGGAGGTATGTGGGTTGGGGATGGGGAGAGAGACCAAGTCTGGAATTATTGGGCATTCTGATCAATGATTTTTTTTGGATATACAAATGATCTAACTTAGTGCAGTTCCCTAAAAGTTGCATATGAATACCATTTTGTAAATTATATTGTATTTCATCTTCTGGCAAATTGTCTAATTGATAGGATCCTGCAATGAATCCTTTTCCTTGAAACAAAATGTTTTTGCTTATTTGGCTTGAAAGTCTGCATACTTTTATTTTGGACCTGCTAGGAGCAAAGTGAAATCACACTGTCATACTCACTCCCCTTTGTATTTGATACTCTGCGTAGTGCTCTGACAAAGAAAGAAGCAGAGGAAAAGCACTTATTTACTGAGTATTTATCGAGTGCTTACTATATGAAGGCAAGTTATATAGTGGGTTCATACAGGAAGAGTGTTTCTATCTTTTGTGATATATCTGAATAAGGGTCCTTAGATGCTCTTACCTTCAGAGGAACTTGAAATACAACAACCCCTTAGCCTGGTAAATGTTAAGTTTTCTCAGCAGCTCTAACTCAATCCAAGTTTCAGATTTCTCTTGTGAATGCCATGTTTGATCTAAAGTATAAGAAGAGCTTTCGTTTGCTTTGGGCACTATTTAAAAACTATTGAGAACTCTCAAACACCTTAGATGGTACAACTGCAGAGGCCATGGAGGATCCTTACAGAAAACTCAAACCATCAAGATGTTTCAGGCTCTGATAGAAGATAGGGCAGCAACATTGACTTGGTCTTTGGAGTGACTAGAACCTTGGGATTAACTGTGGTTGGAAGAGGGAAAGTACAAGTCTCAGTTCTCTGAATAACAGATTGGATTTTATCCCAAGACTATTCCCAAAGGCAGAGATGTGGCAATACATTCTACAACTTTAGAATTTAGTTTGTAGGACAAACTAGAACAGTGATGAGTGAACTCATTGAAATCAGTTCTAGAGGCCAGGAGGGTCACTAGGGTAACTCAGGCTGAAACTAAAAAGCTACAGCTCACGGTGACAATGAAAGAAAACCAAATGTGGGTACCTGAAACCCCTTTCTCTTCCTCGGCCTTCTCTCATAGACATTTTCCTGCATCTGAGTACATTCTTGTTGTATAAATATTTTGTCTATACCTGGCCTGGGGCAGGGCCATGCCAGCTTGCTGGGGGCAGGAAACCATGATTAAGATCATGGGGTTTGGCAACACACCATACCTGGTTCAATTTCTGACTTTTCTAGTGATGAATTATATGACCTTGAACAACTTTCTTACCCCCTTTCGACCTGTTTCTGGTCTGAAATGCCCCAGCCCCATGAGTACTAGACAAGGGAACATATATAAAGTCACTGACACCAGCCTGGCATCTAATTAATGGCAGTCAGGTGACATTGCTAAATGGCCAGGTCCACACAGACCTGAAGGAGAGTGGGGAGTAGAGGCCATTTTAAAGAAATTGCTCATTAAGCAGAAAGGGGATTGTCAGGAATTGGAGGAGCTGCCTTGGCTCTTGAAGAAATTATAATCAATAGGTAATTACTTTGATCTCTCTGTTCTCATGTCGTGTTAGTGAATTCATGATATGCAGACATCCAAAACAGATGAGTCATACTCAGTCTGCCCATTTCGAAGTCAAGATAACAGCTTGTTTAACAAGCCTCCTGTCCCTGGATAAATCAATGAGCATGATTGTTTAACGTTCCCTTTGGCTGTGTAGATATGATTTAATGTAATGCAGTGATTTGTAATAAAGCAAACTAACCTCAGCTCTTTCCCCCAGGAACCTTGAGGTCTGCGTCCTGTAAGTCAGAGCTGTGAGCTAAACAGTCATTTTCAGACTTGTCTTGAAGAGGCCAGGTAGCATAAACTGTTCTCTTTTGTGAGCTATATTCACTGATTACTGTGTTTTTATTACCCTCAACCTTCCAGCATGAGGACAATTAATATTTTATGACAAAATTGTTTACTTCTTATATGTCTTTTTAAGGGGGTGGTTAGGAGTTCTATGAGAGTAAGGAGGAAAAAAACCAGGGGTCGGATCATTGTTCTCAGGAGCTTGCTTGGAGGAACACAATGAAGAAAGGACAATAGAGGGAGGCGGGCAAGGTTACCCAGTTTCCTAAGGGAAGGCAGTGTCTTGTCCACACACAGCAGTGCGCCCGGCGTTTGGAGACTGGGCTTTAGTCCTACATTTTCCACTGGCTACCTCTGTCATTCTGAGCAAGTCATGTTTTCTTTCGGGGCTCAGATTTATTCTTCAAGAAAATGAGCAGTTGACCTATACTTTCTAAGGTCTCTGTTAGCTCTGAATTTATAATTTCTCTTTCCTTTTTTTCCCCGCATGCTTTTAATGAAGGTTGGAAGCAATTTGTTATCAAACAGAGGCAGTTGACATACAGTTTTCAAGTATTGAAAATTATGAGTGTTCATGTCTGTACACTTGCTTAAACCTCTACAATACCCTAGACCAATGCAGTTCTTGTGAGTCCACACTTGAGAGGTGGGGACATGGTGTTTTGTTGCTGGTAAACAAAATACTCCAAACTATACTATTCATCTGTGACTCATCCCGGTCCTCCCCACTGCTGAAGCCTGTGTTTCCTTTTGACTTCCATCTTGTTGCCCAGGCTGGACACCTGACTGTCCCACATCCAATCTGCCATTAAACTCTGCCACTTCTACTGATGGAATATTTCCTCCTTTCTAATCTCATTGCTTCTGTTCTTGTTCTGGACCTTACCTCCTCGCCCCATGGCCTACCCCCCCGGCCCCGCCCCACCTTGCGCTGTTGCGATAGCTTCCAGCAGAGTCACCTGGGCTGCAAGCTTATTGTCTCACCAGCCATCACGTGTGTTCATTGCCGGGTGGGTCTTCCGAAAGCACAGCTCCGACTGCATCATTTCTGTGTCAACAATTGTCTGTGAATCCTCGGTGCCTTGGGAACCAAGACCAGGATCCCAAGCCTGTCAATTAAGGTCCTCTGTGGCTGATTACCAACTACATGTCTGGGCTTATTTTTCATTAATTCTCATTAGGCATCCCCAAGAGGTCAGCAATCTGGTTCGAATTTTACTGCTTGTACTTCGTAGCTGCCTTACTTTTGCCTCTCACTTGCTGACCTGTGTGTGTCCAATCTTCCTCTCAATGTTTTAAGCTTTTTGAAAACAATGGTTGCACATTTGATAAAAAAAAAACAGTGCGACATGGTGGAAAATACAAGGTCGGGAATATTGCCTTTGACAAATCACCCCACCTCAGTATTCTCAGTTGCGAGCTGGTGGTTTGGCCTGAATCAGTGCTTCTTGGTCAGCAGTCAATGAAGAAGATTTTTATGGTCCACTGAGAAGATGAGGAAAAATAAGGACAGTATAGATAGGGACTTTTTATACATGCAAACATTCACTTTAGTAGATCCTACATTTTTAAATTTTGCCCTTTTTACTTTTTCGATGTGAAACTTTCAGGTATTTTATGAACTAATGATGACAGGAGATAGTAGATGTTAAGTCTCTTCACTTGGTAGAATAACAATTGGAATATCAATGTTGATCTTTCAAATATTAGAAGATATTTGAATTGGAAGGGGGAAAGTAGAATTGGTCTATGAAAATTTTTTAAAGATTTATTTATTTATTTAGAGGGGAGTGGAGAGGAGAAAGAGAGGGAAAGAAACATCAATCAGTTGCCTCTCACACATCCCCAACCGGGGACCTGGCCTGCAACCCAGGCACTTGCCCTGACTGGGAATTGAACCAATGTCCTTTTGGTTCACAGACCAGTGCTCAATCCACTGAGCCATACCAGCCAGGGCTGGCCTATGAAATTTGAAGCCCAGAAGCCACTAGTCAAGGTGAAGGACACTTTCATCTTCATAATTCTAAGACATTTGTGTCTGTCCTATAGTGCAGAGCTCTGGATATATCCTTGGAAAATGATTGAATGAATGATTAGCTGACACTCTTCTACTACTGGTTTCTTTATATATCTGTGATTATGCTTTTTTGGACATAAATAGTGAAGTGTGAAAAAGACTTTCTATTTCATGAAACATCTTATGCTTTTCTTTCCCCCTTTCCCATTTCTTCCTCCCACCCTTGCTGACTGACCCATAGACGCCCGGGGCTGCTAGCATACTGAAGTTATTATTACTGTTATTTGCTCTCAGAGTGCCAACTTGGCCGGCCTGTGGCAGACAGGAGGGTGCACTGTGCCCAGAATCTCATCGTGGAGAATAAGGTGGTAGAAGTTGGAATAAAGGTGACTCCACACTTTATGCTTTTTCTTGGAAGAGGCTGATGCCAACATGTCCTCATGGAATTAACAGGAAATTTCCATTACAGAATCTTTGTCTTCTCTAAGGGAAAAAGCCTGCTGAACCTTGAGGGTTTTCTTTCCCCAAAACAGGAAACTAGATTTCAAAAAGATACAGCCCCGTTCTCCTCAGGTAACACAGTCTTATTTCTTGATGAGAATTGGCTACATGAACCAGCTAGAAAGTCAGCAACCACAGCCAGGTTTGTGTAAGCATATCTAATAGGATTTCTGAGTCACTCATTATATCTTAAACTAGTGAGCCAGTTTTACCCTAACTTTCCAATCAAATCAGTGTAAAAAGTTTTTTTTCATACAGGCTAAGGTTTGGTTTCTTAAATTCCAGTGGGACACTCTTCAAACAATACGGTAAAAAATAAGACTAAGAGAGTGTTTATCAGGGCAGAACCTTGCATCCTTGGTTCTGTAAAATCATACTCAAGATTTCATTTTCTTTGTAGGTCATGCAATTTATGTCTGCATTGTGCATTCTAGGATATAATATCTCATTTATTAATTGCCTCTATGTTAGTAGGCAAAAAAAAATCAGTGAAAATGATTGAAATTAATGGTGCCAGGCCAGCAACCACCCCCTCACAGGCCACAGTCTTCAATAACTCAGATAATACAAATCAGTGTAAGGTTATGGAAATAAAATTAGTGAAGAAAAATACTTTCATGAACTCTGTATTTTCTATGTCTCCTCATTATCATTGAACCAAGTTTCAACATGATTTTCCGGTAGAAAAGCTTTGGTTGCACAGGGAGCTACTAATAGACCTTGTTCTCACTGGAAGGACATTTAAGACTTTTCTTGCCTACAGTGGAAGCAAATAGGATTGAGGGAATTGTTTGGTGTATAGTCTCTAAGGCTTGATATGGCTTTGGGATTGGCAATCCCTGCTTCCCATATGATCCTTCACTTATTCATTCATTCATAGAACAAATATTTACTGAGCATGAATAGCATGTCATATTATATTCTGCCTCATAAAATGGTCTATAAAATAGACAGGGTTCCTACCAGTCGACCAGGGGAGAGACAAATAGTAAATACATGAGCGATAAAACAAATGTATAATTGCCAACTGGGTTAAGAGCCAAGATGGATTTAAAGATGATGCAGTTCAAGAGAGTAGAGGTATGCTATTTTGGAGGGGTGTTGAGGAGGACCTCTCTCAGAAGATAACATTTAGAGTGAGACTTAGGAGAAAGAGGAGGAGTCAGCTATATGAAGAGTATAGAGAAGAATGTTTTTGTCTGGAGAGAGAGTGAGTGTGAGGGGCCTGAGCAGGGAGTGAGCTTAGCATATTCTAGCACTGAGAGCAGCCCAGGTGGGTTGGAGCCTATGAACCAGAGACAGAGGAATATGGGTGGGGGCAGAGAGGCAGGCAGGAGCCAGGGCAGGCTGGTCCTGCCAGGCCAGGCACAGAGCTTGACTGCATTCTGAGCATAGTGGTAGCCATAGAAAAGAATGACACAGTCCAGTGACTTGTTAACAAAGACCGCCTTGGTTGCTGTGTAGAGGAGATTGGGCAGGGACAAGAGTGGAAGAAGAGAGATCAGTATGAAGGTTATTTAGAGTAGTTTAGTCAATGGATGATGGTGACCAGGTCTACGGTGGGAGATAGAGACAGACAGGCATATTAGGGTCTAATTGATAAACATAATTGTGGGGTAGGGTTGAAAATTAACTACTCAAATGTAGCTTGTGTGCTACCTCCAAAGTGAGACCTCAGAACCCTTCAATCTGGACTAATCCGTACCTTCTTTAAGCTGTCATGGCATGCTGCCTTTATGGCAAACCTAATCACTTCCTATTTTACACTGTAATTATTAGTGTCTATGTCTGCTTTTCTCCTCTAGATTATAAGGTTCTTGGGTTGGGGGGAAAGCTGATACACAACCGCATACTGACTGTCCACCATTCTGCCTGCTGTGCCACCTATCCCATTACTTTGCACACAAAAGACACTTGATAATAAATCCATAATAAGTAGTAGAACAACACTCTTGATAAAGTTCTCTGTATCTCACATTAAAAACTTTGAAACAAGCGTAGAGGTGTTGTTTTTCCTAACATTTGATGGCATTTGCCTATTAAATCTCCATGCAGGCCCCTTGGCCCAAGATCCAGAGAATTGTGGGAAATGGGTTTTCAACCTTTTCTCCCAGGCCCATGATATAGAATGTCGTTATATTTACAGGGTCTTAGGAGGCCCCCGAAACACGGCAGCACAATCATATATCAGAAACCCCTGTCATAAATGAGTCAAACAGGATAAGCCAACTTGAAAGAGAAAATAAAATATTATAACCCCAACTTGAAAAGAAAATGTGGTGTGGGGTTTATTGCTGTGGATTATGAAGAAAGAACTGATTTTAAGTCAAAAACAGAACACAGTGACAGTCTTTAAACTCTATTCAGTATCCACGTGGCAGACAGTGGGCTTTGGAAAGCTTCAGGCTCCTGCTCTGGTCTATAAAATAGATGTAAAATTGCTTTTGCTGCATTATTAGTGCTACATTATTAGTATGCCATTCTAGAGGCAAGGAATGTTGAGGGGAAAATAACTTCGGTGCTTTCAAGTTTGTTCATCAGAATCTCCTGTTGAATTTTAAAGACTTTTAAAGACTGTGGCTTTGGGAAATTCCATTCTGATGGAAGATTTGCAACATCGGAAAGAACTTGAACATCCTAGTGATAAGTTCTGCAATTATCAGGAAAAAAGAGATGATCTCAAATAAGGAGATTCCTTTATTTCTAGAATTACTTTTCATTGACAGTGCCTTCCCTCCTTTACTGAGTTCCCTAGCCCCCACCCCTATTGCTTGAATGTCTCTATTACATTCTCTATGTCTCTTCTTATATGTCTCTATGTCTCTGTAGTGAGTCATTAACATCAGGTTTAGACATGAAGTTATTGAAATGTGTCCCATGACCAAGGCTAAAAGTAGAAATACTAGAGTGCATATGGAATTTGTTGGTTGGGCTTTTTCTAGTTTAGAGGCACCAAGATAATATGTACAGACACTGCAGAGATTGAGGGAGCTAGGATAGATTGAGATAGGTACTTATGCACTGAGTGGAGGTTGACCAGATGGCTCCTAAGGACTTGTTTAAGCTGGGCCATGCCGTTTGCACTGGGTTTGCTCAGCCTTATGAAGCTGCCTCTCCATTTCTCCTGATTCTCTTGTGAGCCTTGGAGATTGGAAGAGGCACACTGCATTCTGCCCCATCTAGTCACACATTTTTACTACTTTTTGTGTCTTTTATGAGACCATTGCAGGTCATTAAAGGAGCAATTCCTAGTGACTGGAATGGCACAACTTAAGTAAAATGCTTAATGCAGTTAATGATTTGGATCCTTTAGGTGAGCAGGTTGTCTTGGTGATTCCACCTGATTGGGTGATTCCACCTGATTGGGTTGGAATCCATTCATTCATTATTTACTCACTTATTTACTCCTTCATTCAATAAACACTTTTCAGGGACCTCCTGTATGTCATGTACCATGGACCCAGTTTTCTATTTCAGTGCTTTTGTTTTGTTTATCACCATTTGAGGCAAGAAAGGTGAGTAAAAAAAGAGTTTACGGAGTCATGCTGGGAAAACCTTGTTTTTTAGGGAGAGGTGGGTCAGGTGGGTTGGACATCTGTGTGCCAGGCCCTAATCCTGTATCAGCTTCACTGGGAATCTCCAACTGAAAAGCAACTAAATAAAAACACTAGCTGCTATTGCTAGAGCGATTGCTGTTAATTTTTTTAAGGAACAACCAAAAAGGAAGTCTGTTAATGAAAATACAATTCATGCTTTTTTGTTGGTTTCCAGATCACCAGATTAAAAATTGACCGGAACCCTTTTGCTAAAGGATTCAGAGATTCTGGAAGAAACAGGTAAGAACAATTGGGAAAGAGACTCACAGGCATTTCTTTTCTATATGACACTATCCCCGCCACACCCCATTGGTGACATTTGGCTCCTGGTTTTTGGAAAACACCTGCATGTTAAGCCACTGTGCAGAGAAATAGGCAGCTGATCAAAGAGTGAAAAAGCTGCCCCACCGAAGGCTGAATTATCCAGATTCTTTAACACACTAAATTATACTAGCAGATCAAATCCCTCATGGTAGTTTCCCCTCTATATCATACTTGGTAATTCTGTCGCTTAAAACACATTTGATGTGATTTATTATCGTCAAAAGATGG
>CM052551.1:13016290-13063505 GCA_028533065.1 Trachops cirrhosus | reverse complement strand
CTTATTGTATATTTCAAATACATTTAGATGTCTATAAAATTTTATTTACCTCAGAATTCTTTAAGGTCACACCCAATTGAGTGAAGTAAAATCCGCTTAAACTTCCAGTTTGCAGATGACAAAATTGAATAATATGTTTTAGGTCAAGCAACTAGTTGGTGATATGGCTCAATGAGAACTCGGGCATATGGACTCCAGGCCAAATACTTTCCTGTCCAATGAGTCTTTGTTTAAAACAAGACAAAAGCCTTTGTTTTCAAAATTTAGCCAATGAAGAACTAATAGCTGTTCCTTTCATTTCAGAGGGACAAACTTCTTTGTCCCCACGAGTTTCTGTATGCCTGTGACCTGTTTCCTGCTTTGTCCTTTTCAGGACTGGAACTCCGGGCTCACTGAGCACCTTGTTAATGATAGGAGCCACTGTAGAAGCTGTGCTTACGTAGAGAAGCCTCTAGGGTATTTAAGATCTTTAACTCAGAGTCCAGGGATGGATCTCAGGGGTTCTGTGAGTTTCCAGGTAAAATTGTGTGTGGGTGAGCAGGTGTGCATTTCCTAGGGAGAGCTCTGTGGCTTCCTTCAGATTGTCAACAAGGTCTATGACTAGAAGGTAAGAATTTCCGCTCTCAACACAACTCTGTTTGTCCTGGGGCCAACCAGCCCTGCTGTCTTTAGTTATTCAAGTACTTTCTTTTTCTTTTCTCCTGTCTTTCCAGTGGTGTTTAGAGTGTTTATTTTCTTTTTAGTGCGCCAAAGCTTTTCTTTTTTTTCTTTGCTTTACTCTCCCACTGGAGTCCTTGTTTTTCAGGGGCATTTCAGGAGCTTAAGTGGCTTCCCTAATGTCACACAGTGGAGCTGGAGCAGGGACCAAAGCCCAAGTCTGCCCGACTTCAAAGCCTGTGCACTTTCTGCTGTATTGTGCCAACAATTTAAACCGGACTTATTGTATGTTCAACAGATATGGAGACCAGAATTCTTTCTCTAAAAACCCTTTATCTATTTAAAAATATTATTCAAGTACCCAGAACCTTCTATTTTCCAAATAAAACAACCTGAATATCTCTGCCTGTCTTTGTGCACTTCCCCAGGACACTGTCATCCGCTTTCTCCACCCCTGTGGACAAGGGGTTCCCAAGTAGAGAACAGGAAGTCAGGCTGAACTTCCCTAACAGGTGAAACAATGATGCTGAAGTCACCTGTCTCACTATGGAGCAAGGATGAATCATTTAAGGTAGAAGCGAGTTTATCCTCCGGCCTCCAGGAAGCCAGGCTAAAATAAACTTGTTGGCGCAAGTACAGTGGCCCTTATATTTCCTCCTTGGAAAGCTCAACATTACCTGGCTATCACAATTTAATCCTTGGTAGCTGCCTGCAGGATTGCATGAGGGCAAGAATTATTAAGGCCATTTTGCAGATGGGGGAAGGATTGGGGATGTAGGGGATTGTCTGTAAATCTCCTGGTGGTTCTGTGCCAACACCAGAGCCTAGTTCCTTGCCTTCCAACCAGCTAATCGAGTTCTTACAAATCTGTGATCTTCCCCATGCCTGTTAGACATCAAATGACTCATACAGATGAGCATGGTTTGTTGAGTTGCATATAAATGTACCCCAAACATACGGATTACATTTCCTTTTAAACACATGGGCTTAAAAATTAGGGGGGAAAGCACTCGGCTGGTGTTTTCTTGGTTTTGCAGAACACAAAACATTTGTGGAATACTTTAGAGTTACAGAATTTGCCAAACCTCAAACCAAAACACGTTCAGGTTTGTTGATCTCAATCTACCCTGGCATGATCCAGGAAGGGAGGCATGTGAGGGGAAGGATGGGGAGGACACAGCCACCCACAACGGTCTCTTTAGATGGCCTCTGTCAGTCTCTTGGCCCACGAGCCTGTCAAGGCAGTGCCAGCCCTCTCATGCGGCTTGGGTGATGGCGGTGTCCTCTGAGGGTGGCTGGGGTGAGGATGCTTAGTTCCCATTCTTCCTATTTTAATGCAAAGTGATATCCTTGGAGAAATATTCCTGGCTTCTAGCCCCATCACTTTCTCTTTCCCTCGATGGGGACCAGAGTGACTGATCTCATTGCTGAGTCTGGGAGGAGGACTTCTTCAGGACCTGCTCGCCTGCAGAGAGCTGACCTTCTGGGCCCTCTCTGTTGTATGGTAAGCCCAACAGAGGAGGCCCGCAGTTTGGGGGAGCCAGTTTATTCCAGGGAAGTTCTGGCCCACTCACTCAGCCTTCACACCTGTGCCACAGTCTCCAGACACTTTCATCAGTAGTCACACTGGTGTTCTGGTCTCCATTGCATCAGGCTCCTAGGTCTCTCTTGGAATTCATTCTTCATTCAAATAAGGACAAGAAGTGATATTTATGGGCCCTTCCAGAACCGCAGCAGGAGCACCAGTGAGTGCACAGTGTCAGCCCTGTGGTGTCACCAGCATCCAAGCCTGTCACAGTTCTCCCGACTTCTTCGGGAAGCGTCGTTCACACGCCTCAGTGTGAGGGGTCACCACCCTGCAGACTTGACTTGTGGAGCTTCAGCCTTTTTCATTTCCATGTAACTATGTCCCTGATCAGAGGTCTCCACCAGAAGAGTGTGCACGTGTGTGTTCACATGCATGTGTTTGTGTTCATGTATGTGAGTGTGTGTTGGGGGGAAGAGCAGTAGACACCTGGGCCTTTCGAGTGGAAACCCTGACCAGTGTTGCTTCTAGGCCTTGTCGTTGCAATGAGAGGGAAATGGTTCCTCCTTCTAGATATCTCAGAAATTGTGTGGTCCAACCAATCAGCGCTTGTCTCTTACATTGATATTTCTCTCCCTTCCTCTCTCTCTAAAAACAATGATAATACGTCCTTGGGCGAGGATAGAAAAATGATGTGGTCCAAAACTGGCTTTGGGTGGAGGGTGGGTGAATGCATGTTTACTGT
This sequence comes from Trachops cirrhosus, assembly GCA_028533065.1. Classification (NCBI taxonomy): domain Eukaryota; kingdom Metazoa; phylum Chordata; class Mammalia; order Chiroptera; family Phyllostomidae; genus Trachops; species Trachops cirrhosus. The sequence continues at coordinate 13,060,578 of CM052551.1, read as the reverse complement.
AATGAGACCTTTAATCAGACACAGTGCCCAGAGTTCCCTCTGGGAGCTGTCTCCTGCCAGGAGGAGACAGCAACACCTTCCTGCTCCTGGGGGGAAATAGACCCCCTCAACCTGAGGTGACTTTCTGTCCTGTGATCCCTGTCCTGGGGCTCTGGCCTGGCTAGAACATAGGCTCCTGGGAATGGGACTGTACCTTTTTCAGGTTTCGACTTTTAGGTCCTTTTTTCCTATAGTGCCAGGTGTACAGAGTAAAATAATACTTGTTCATTTAGTTACAGAACAGTAACCAGAGTTGGGGAGTAGCAGAGAAATTAAAAACCAGGAACTCTAGAGTGAGAAAGCCTTACCCCAAGCAAGGGCGGGTCAGGTACAGCAACAGTGGGGAGTTAGTTTTGGACTCCAAATAAAAAGGGAAAAAGGAGTGAATTTATAAAGAAGCTTAGTTTGAAAGACTAAAGGCAATTTTGAGCCCAGTCTGAGCCAGACTGCTGCTGTGAGGGTGCAGACTGATGCACCCTCATTGCGAATCAGACACATGCAGCCTTCAGGCCCACTGAGGACCCAGTCTGTCTCTGAGTCTGGGAGCCACAGGAAAGAAGGGGTCTCAGGGGCTGGGCCTGGGCAGAGTAAGGCTTGGTTGAGAAAGGTCACTCCATAGCAAGCTGAAAGGGAAGATTACATCCTTGGGGGTGCCACCCCAATGGGAAACCCGTGCCAAAGAGAAGACAAAGGTGATGAAGCTGGAGAGAAGCAACAGTCTTTGCACTGGGTCTCGTGGTCAAGAAGCAGCCTCTGGAGGTGCACCCATCCACATGCCAGGACAGCCCACCGTGCTCAGCTAGAGGGAGCATTCCGACCGCAGACCTTGCACTGCGAGGGGGCAGCCGCAGGAGCGGACTCTGCGGGGGCCCTTGGCCCACATCTAGTGTGAGAGCCTTGTTCCTGCTAGGGGTGGCTGCCAAGATTTTAGAGAAAGCCCAAGTCAGCTTGGGAAATTTTATATAATTCCCGGGGACTTCCTCCAAAGCAAACACATACATGAAAAGGAGAGGATTAAAAATGTGATCTGTGTGGGGAGAGAGGTTCTATGAACTTGTTTTAAAAGTGTCATAAGTATATGACTTTGGTCTTTGACGCTGGGCTTTCCCCTTACTCCCAGCCTCCCTGCATCTAAGGTGACTGCTAGGGGTGCTGTCCCACGTGATGTGCCTTCCTCCCCATGCTCCCAGCGGGCATGCTGCCCCAGAAGCCACTGCCGTGGTCTCGTGGTAGGTCCCAGGTGGAGGGGCCCTTCTGTAGTTCAGGGAGCTGGTGTAGCTTTTCAGGAGGGCATCTTTTTCTCTGTGGAGTTCACCCTTGCAGGCTTGAGCCAGGACACTTAAATTCTGCAACTTGAAGCCATGAGAAAGGAGCTGGTGGCAGGCCCTGAATGATGGTGAGGTTGGTTCATACGGGCTAATGGTTTCACTAGGTTGCCCCTCACTGCGAAAGCGATAGGGTCCGAAGGATGCAGTGTAGGAATCAACCTGAGCCTGAGTCGATTGTCAACCGGCACTGTGATTTGCAGGGAACGTGGCTGGTGGTAGCCCTTCTGGGTGCCTGGTGTCCCATTACATAACGTTTCAGGGGGTGGCAATCTAAAAACGGAGCCATTAATTGCTTTACAGGAATGGATGGATTTGCTTGCTGGAAGAGGATGCTTAATGAGACTCATGTTTAACCCAAAGGAAGGGGTCTCTACTGGTGGTGGGGAAAATCCTTGGGAGTAAAGAATTTTTCTGTGCCTCCCTCTTAAGCAGCTGTTATCTCAAGGCCATGTTCATAGAGGAAGAAACCATCTCCCTGGGCACAGACAGGAACCCCAGTCAAGGCCCAGCCTCTCCTCACAGCAGCCACTGAAGAGGAGTATGCAGCCAGCAAGAGGGCTGTGAGATGAGGAAGTAGAGTGGCTGAAGCTCGAAGATAGAAAAAGGAAAAGTCAGCTAGACATTGGCCCTGGGCCAGTTCATCTTTGCTTAGATCCCACAAGAAACAACGTTTCTTTGGGGGTCAGGGGAGAACGGGTGCAGGGCGAATCTCAGTTACAATCAGTTAGTAGAGTTCTGTTACAACCAAGTATCTGAAATCTTGTCTATACCCTTATCTATCTATCAAGCTGAACATAAAAAGTTACTGTATTTGTAGGTCAAAATGATAAAATAGCAGTAATTTTATACAATTTAACCTGATATTTATTTCTAGTCATTTAAATTATAAATACACAATTAAGAGTCATAATCACTTCATATAGTGTCTGTGGTCCAAGTTGTCCACTTTCCTCTCTGAGCTGTTTGGTATTGGTTCAGTGTGCCCATTTTACTGACGGTAGAACTGAGAACAGTGAGTTAGTAGCTTTCAGAATTTGCAAATCCAGCAGGGACAGCATCCAGAGAATGATGTCACCCTCCTCTGTTAGTCACAGCTTGCCAGTCAACAGAAAACCTTGCCCTCATCCACCTTGGATTCCTTGTCACTCTTGAAGGCTCACGTAGCCAGTATAGAGCCAATGAGCTGACCACTTGCCTTCTTTCCACCAGCACGACTTTCTGAGTCTCTCACTTTCAATTTCTGTATTTTCATTTGTTCTCCCTGGAGCCATTGGCTGTGCTTTTTCCAGCCAATCTCCTCCTGTTCTTTCCTGGCAATCTTTCTAGCCTCCGTTGATTTTGCATACTCTTTTGTTATCCCTGGCACGAGTGACATTGAGCAGAGCTATGGGAATAATCAGCGCTGGACTCCCTCCCTCTCCAGCCAGCGCAACTGCATCTCCAGTTCAAGGTAGCTGGCCCTGTACTGGACTCAGGCAGCTGCCTCCTGCCAGACCCCTCCTGTTCATCCAGGCCAGAGCTGTTCATCATGTCCCCTGGCTTACGGTATTTAACATTTTTCTCTGCCTTGTTATTTCTTCTCCCTCCTCCATCATGAACCTTTTCCACCATTGTCCTTTTGGCCATGTGGATTTGCCAAGGAAGGTTGGCAGCTGTTTTATTATCTATGGCTCTTGCCCAGTGATGGTGTCATCTAACAGAGTGACGTCTTTTTAATGGCTAACATATTGGAGTCTGAAATATCTGCAAGATAATGAGGCCTACGGAGGCTTGAGGGACACGTTTTTGGTTCTTGGAGGAGAGAATGAGAAACGGAATGAGGTAACACACAGATCCCTCCACTTTCGATCTGGAGCCAGAGGGCAGACACAGCTCTGAATTCCAGTGAAGTAAGAGTGTTTGCTCTGGTTATGAGTCGCCACCTGAGCCGTTGGCGGGATTTCTTTTGCTTCAGTTAGACCAGTGGTCATCAAGTTGTCCTTGTTTTCTCTCTTGTTTTGATGTATTTTGCCTCTGATCAATCTGCTTTTATTAAGTCACAGTTAGGAGGAAGCAGTACCATGGCCCCCATTTTACAGATAGGAGACTTAGGTATGGCCAGGTTGCATCACACGGCCGAGCTGGCATTAATAAGCAGCCGGGCTGCCCTCTGAACCAAGGCGGTCTGTCTCCAGAGCTTGCGTTCTTAACCATTATGCTAATCTGCCCCTGATGTGATTCAGTATTACCCCCCCTTTTTTTACCCATCATCTTTTATGAGGAGTTAATTACAATATGAAGGGACCCAGGGGTGCTGGGCAAAGGTCATGGTCAGGAATGTGGAGTCCACACTGGGCCCTCTTCAGTGGTACTTGCGTTGTGCTCATGTCTGAGTTCCTTATAAGACCGGCAGTAGCTGAAAGGGACGGAAGCTGCCTGCATGTGACGCCCTCTTTCTTCCCACTGACATACTTGTTGTGACACCAGTAGTAACCTCTTTGAAACTCTCCAGCCATGCCTTTGGGGGTGAAATCCACATCAGTATCCAGCTTGGCAGCTCCCCTATTTTGACATCCATGAGCTTCTTCTCCTTCAGTAGGACAACTGGAGTCCAGGGTCAGCATTACCAAATTCAAGTTAGACCATCCCATTCCAATGCAAAGAAACTTTATATTTCAGCCAGGCTGCTTTCTGTTTTCATGGCTTTTTAGTGTGCTCCCCAAAGCAGCGAGAACTCCTTATGGACTGCCTTTGCTCAAAGGGATGGGGTCCCCAAGTTGGGATCACTGCATAAGAAACTATTTTAACTCACCTCTGAGCAGTTGCCCATTGGACAGCTACCTGCTCTTCCAAACCATTGTAAAGCACATCAGTGACAGCCAACCAATCATGTAGGTTTACTCATTGTACCATCCAAAACCAAGTTTTGAGTGATGGCTTGCTTTGTTTTGTTTTGCCAGTTTTGCAGACTTCTGATGGGAGGTCTTTTAAGAATATCCCCAGACAACAGATACTCAGAGGAATCTATCTAGATGTAGGAGCCGATGGCAGAGCCAGCGAAGGAGAAGGCTGTGTGGAAGACTTGACCTCACCTTGGTGGTCCAAGGGCAGTCTCAGAAAAAGGATTTAGCAGTTGAGATACAGTAATGAGATCTCAAAGAACAGTATATTCTTGTTTCGTGTCTTTTCAAATGTTGGAACAGGAAGAGAAAGGAAGTTGCTCAGAGGCACAGTGCTGCCCATGGGATAAAATCTAAGCAGCTAACGCGGAATAAACATCCATGATGTTCCCACATCCCCCACCCCCATCTTGCACCACAGCTTCAGTCACCATGAACTATTTTCAGTTCCCAGAACATGCCTTCTCTTTTATACCTCCACGTCCTTGCATGCAGTGTTAACTGTACTAGGAAAGTTCTTTCTGCCTCTGTGTAGAAAACTGCTGAGTACCCTTTAATATGGAGCTTAAATAACTGGACTTTATGGACTATTCCTTGGGTTTTCAGGCATATTTAATACTTCTTGCTCAGTGCTCCATGGCATTTACATATCCTCAGTGTAGCATTTATCGCATAGTTCAGAAATTAGTCATTTGCGTGTGCTCTTTTTGTTGAATAGGACACGCCTAAAGGATGAAGATCTTGTGTCTTTCTTACATTCACATCTCCTGAACCTAGCATAATTGTTTTCCTGGTTAGACAACTCCTTATGATTTTAAGATCTTGATCAGTAGACTTCCTTTAGCTCTTGACTGTCTTCTATTGAGAGGTGACCAATGGTTTTATCAACTCCTAGCATATGTTCCCTTTGTTACCAGCATTCCTGGGAGAGATGGGAGAAGAGGCAGAACTAAAGAGAAAATAAGCAGAAGAAACATAAAAGTAGCTGTCTATCTCAAGACAAATAAGAAGCAGAACCATGCATTGGTGTGCCACCTAACAGGTTCATGAACATAGTTGTAATTGTTATAATTATCAAATATTTGCTGAACTGCAAATGGATGGTCCCAGCAATTTTTTTGAATGAGAAGGTTAGAAGAATATTTCTGTATAGTCTGGCTATTTTTCCAAATCAGTTGATCTCAAGGCATCATAAGTTTGCAAGAGCTCCTTGGCTTGCTCCTTCTCTTTTCTTTTCTCCCACCTCTTCAGCAGTTTCTGTTGGTTTGGCCAGGGAGCAGACTGAAAAGTCTAAAGAGAAAAGGCCTGGAAAGCAAAGAGGTGATTACAGCCAAAGGGCTGAACAAAAACAGTTTGGATATGGCCTCTGTTGTCACTGGAGAAAACAGGGAAAAGTAAGCAAGAGAGGGACACTTGCCAGTGCGATCATCTCTGATTGGAAACCTCAGCGATGACATCAGGTCTCTGGTGTGCAACAAACCCAGAGTGGCTCACCCTGTGGAACATGTTAATGATATGTGGTTACCTAAGGCCACTTTTTTTATTTGTTGGACCATGGACTCACACTTAAAAACCTTGAGATAAAAAATGGGATACAATGATGATGAATAAGTAAACAATGTGTTACAAAAGACATCCAAGTGGCCAAAGGTGTTAATAGGTGGTTTGCAAGGACTCTTGTAAGAGAAGAGGAGGGTGGAACTGACCGGCCTCAGCTAGGGGACTCAGACTCTGTCAAAGGTCAGAAATTCTGTGACTAGAATGGAAGAAACCAAAGGAAAACTGAAACTTCGCTGAGACCTGAGTCAAGAAAAGTACCATCAGCGATAGCAATAATTCCCAAGTCTCCAATACTAGAGGACTCCTTCTGTCTTCAATGTCTTGATTTTACATCAAGTTGTTTTCCTAAATTTTAGGTTTTGAAAAATGAATGCTGGTTAAAGTTCATGGAATAATGACTCATCTTTATTGACATCTTGCCACGTAACAGGCAGTGTGCTAAGCACCGGGACATAGAAAGTCATGGGATCCCAAGCAGACGTGCTAGTGCTGAGGGAGGTGGATTATCTAATACTTAACTTGCCATGGCGCGTTTCTGAGTCCTGATATATAGAACTGGTACTTTCTAACAATTAGATCTAGACAATGAAGCTTAATGTGGTTTGAGGACAAATAAGATGTGGCATGTTGTAAACAAATAATGATTAATTTTTCTAAGAAGAAATACATTCTGAATACATATTCAGTAAAGATCTAGGATAGATCTATGAGAGATGGATCCACAACAGATTCGTAAAGTGTTGTTAGGAATGTGTGGGCTTAGCCAGTATTTCTGGGTAGCCACGGCCCCTGCCTCTCAATTCCATCATCAGAATAGCTCTTGTGACAGACCCCAAACTGCAGGACCGTGGGCACAGCCCCATGTGGCGTGTTATCCATCGCATTCTTCACAGCGGAGGCAGGCCTTCCTGTTGAGGATGTGGGGATGTTGCGCACTTTCTGTTTCCCCATTGGCAATGGAACCAGAGGGTAAAAGTTGCATTAGAGATTTCGGCCCAAAGTCAGGAAGGACTTTCTAATAGGAGAGTCAAAAAATTGAATGGTGTCCTTGGGAAATATTACAACAGAGGCTGGATTGCCACCCAAGACGGTGTCATAGAAAGTAGAAGTCGACCACACCCAATATCTCTATTTTTTAAATCTATGATTCTACAACTCAGTCTTTCAGTAGGATTTTAGATTTGGGGAAATGGTTACTCTCTCGTATAGAACCGACTGCTTTAAATAAAATTATTAATACATTTGCCACAGTCTTTTTGCTTGTTATGAAAATGAAATCAAAGTTCATTTTCTCTTTCTTTAATGAATATAATATTGGCAGTATATTACAATGTTACTGGTACTTTACAGTCTTCTGTCACCTTATTATGAAATGAGAAGAGACTGTTCTTTGTCCTTGAGCTAATATTTTGTCACTATCATCAGCGCATGCTCTTGGGAAGAATGGAATAGGAGGTGGAACAATAAATATCTTGCCGTTGGCAATGAGCCTCCCGTGCCACCAAAGGGACCCCTAAGATGCTCTAATGGGCCATAACATTCCAAAACAAAGAGCTCAGTGTGGCTTTACCTGCCTATCCCCTTATTATTCTGAACTTCCTAACTACTGGGACTCTTTCTCTCCACAAATAGTGTCATGTACTGTATTCAGCATTAATGTAGGGTGACTAGGTGGAGATGTCTTCTATTCCTACTTTTAACAGATTAACAGCTAATAAACACCATGCAACACCCTCTTCTCTCCACCTCTTCTAAAAATACAGAGTTTGATTTGCCAACATTGGTGTATTTAAAGCCTCCAAGATTCCAGAGAAGACTTTAGAAAGTTAACTGTGCACGTAAGGCCTGTTCAGAGAGGAAATTTTCCAACACAAAGAGCCAATCAGTATATCAGCAGCTCATCTGAGAAGAACCTCAGGGGATCTTAGAGTCATTTATAAGGAAAGAATATTTGTTCTCACTTAAAATAAAACTTCTCACTTTCTTCATGGTATGCAAGACTGTAGAGAATTCTGGAAATGTATTACCTAGGGAGTTGGAAAGGCAGCCTAAGTTTCATCTCAAGAGTGAAAGCTTGTCTTTTCCAGGAAAGGACACCACGTTACATTCCAGTGACCTATGCCACTTCTCTACCCTCCTCCTCCAGCCTTCTCCACTGTCCTTGAACTTGCCTTTCCTCCACTTAGATAGAAGCAGTTAATTTTAAAGAAAAATCAAATGTCAGAAGCTGTGTTCAAAGCTTTACATGAAACACCAACTATAATACTCTGTTTTGACCATGTGGAATATCAGCAAGAGTATGTCTGAGGTAACTTGGATAATTATGTTAAACTGATGTCCATCAACACCTCACTGACATGATACAGAGAGAATTGATTGAAGGGTAAAGTAGGAGTGTGTGCATAGTTCAATGAATGGAGTTTCCAATATCAATGAAACAGAAGCCTTAAAGTAATGTATCTGCAAATTCCTGGGTGTTTTCTGAAGTCTGACAGTCCCGAGTATCTGACCCTCAAAGTTCAGCTTGATTATTAGATTATAAAATACAGATAAATATTTGCAGAAGTGGATTGGTCTTTTTGCTTGAGGTATAATTTCTGGGGTCAATCCCTCTCTTTGCCTTCAGGTAGGTATTCTTGTTCCAAAAGAACCTCAGGTGTATTTGATTGCTTACCTCATCTTTTATTTCTATTGCCCTGCTTGTCAGTTTCATGGACTCCATGTACCCAGCGGTGGAGTTGACTCTGGGACAGGCTGGGTCAATGCATTCTGTAGTGATGATGACCTTGCCCTGTGCCAGGGATGGCCAGTGCTACTCTGTGCTCAACCCTGTTCATGATATTAGCAACCCTGATCTTAAAGTGTTCTCTTTCATGCAGACCAAGTCTCCTTTGAAGAAGGTCAGAGTGAAATTCCATCGTAGTTATGACTTGTTTGCAGATCATCTGAATTGGGTTCATTTCTTCTTTCTCCTGCCACCTAGTGTCATCTGTGCCTTGTGCTCTCCAGACTCATTTCCTGGTGGTGCTGTCTCTCATGCCTCTGTATATACCACTTCCCAGACAAACCACCCAGGATCAGTAAAAAGTCAATGTATTTCTTTGGATTATTTACAACTTCCTTTGCTGGCTTTTCTCTCTGCAGAACCGGACTGGAAGCCATCATGGAGACTTATGCGTTCTGGAGACCCCCTGTGCGCACACTCACCTTTGAGGACTTCACCACCATGCAGAAGCAACAAGGTAAAGCCCTGGCAAGGCCTCTGCTCAGAGGTAGGGCCAGGGAGGGAGTGAGAGCTGAACTGAATATAGCACACCTGGCCCCCAGCCAAGCCTGATTGCCCTGGAATGAATAGAACTTGGTTGTTCTGCAAATAACAAAAGCATCGCCACTTGTGCAAACAGGCCGGTTCCAGGGGCAGCACCTCCCCCGGCACCCCGCACTCCCTCTGCCTTCCTAAAAGTGAGGTTATACAGGCAAGATTTTGACAATGGGGAGAGGATCATTTCTATCACCAACCATTCACAATGCCTTTGGCATTTGAAGAGATCTTCATAATAACTCCATTTATTCCTCATGGCAGCCTTGTAGGTTTTCTTAGTTTTGCAGATGAGAAAAAACTTGGCTTTGGACCATAGGAGTAAATCGCCCTGGGTCTGAAAGTGAGGAGGGGGCTCTGTAAACCCGCCTGGATCTGTAACTCATGCTCTCCTTCTTTGTTTCTGTGGAACACATCTCTCAAGGTGATGGGCTAGGTAGACTCCCCTGCGCCCCTGCTCTGTGCTTTTCACCCAGTTTCTAACATCCCTTCCCTTACAGTTCAGGCTGGGAAACCCGTGACCACGTGCTCAGAGGGCTCAGTGACTCCCCTGTTCATCAGGTACCAGAGCGAGTTTCCCACCGAGTCAGACACTTCTGAGTTCCCCTCTCCAGTATTGTCCTACTCAAAAATGACACCAGTCAAAATGATAGACTGAGCCTGTTCTGTTCCACCAAAAGTCCACTGTTCATGGTTTAAGTTGAATATAGAGATGAAAAGCATAGGCACTTGGGTTAGGCTCTTATGGCTGTTCCCTCCCAGCTTTGCAAACTTGGTCTAGTTCCTCATCCTTTATGACGCTTAATTTTCTCAAAATGAGAAAATTAATTTTCCACAAAATTAGGAAGTGTAATAAAATTCTTGTGAAGATTGAGATAATGCATTTAAAAACATAGGAAGCACTCAGTACATGCTAGCGGTGGTTGTCATCATCACCATTGTCACCATCACCATCATCACCATCACCTTCATCCCCTTATGTCTCTGTATACGGAGACCTAAGAGGAAGATGAGTCAGGGTGAAGAGATACTGCTTTTCTGATGATTGTTCAAAACATTCATCTTCACTGGGATCTGGTGAGGCAAATGATTCAGAATTTCTATCTCTTTTTCCATTAGTGGAAGAAACAAGGAAGCCCCCCCATGAAGTGACTTGCTCCCCATGAAATTTTGACAGAAGCAGGAGAGTAAATATTCAGCATGTTACTTTTAGGCCTTTGTGGCCCTTTTGAGGCAGAGGTTTTATGGGGAGTCAGGAAATCTGGGCCCTTATCCTTGATGGTCACTAACTCTATATAATCTCAGGCAAGCTATTTCAGTATCTGGGCCCCAGCTTCCTCACGCACCAAAAAGTGACAATATTTTTTGAGGCCCCTCATATAAACATGCTTTATAAATGAAAATGTATCATGTACACACTAGACCTTGTGTATTTCTGAGATGGCTTCTTGCTGATAGGCCTTTGCCTTACTCATTGACTCTCCGGGCTCTCGCTAAGCAGCGTCTGTATCACGGAGGCTGGTATGAAGGGGTGGCAGAGATATTGGCAGTTCCCGAGAACAGGTGCTGGTGGTAACATCGTGTTTACTGCTGAGTCCCCAAGACTTACTGCAGGGCCTGGCACCCAGGAAGTACCCAGTGAACGATGAATGAGGTCACACGGTGGCGTCGTGGCTCCGGAAGGCAGGGCCACTGTGTGATTACGTCTTGGAGCACCACCACCCACTGTGTGTGGGTGTGGATGGGGAGTGGTGTTGGGGCTGCTGACGGCAGGCATTTCACCTGCCCGGGGGGCCGCTGGGCAGGCGTGGGAGCAGCTTAGGTGTACGCATCGCAGGTTTCGTGGTGCTTCCACTGAAAATTTATCGATATGAAGACTTACTGGTGAAACTTGGCAGACTGTGGTTAAAGAGAAACTGAACTTTCGAAGTAAAATGTCACGTTTATTCAGCGACTCAGAGGAGGAGAATGAGCTTGAATTATTGGATACATATGGCAGTGGGTTGGGCTAGAGGAAAAGCCAAGACCCTATTAAATAGTATAATTGAAATACATTTTTGAACTATACACTGAACTTGATCCAGATTCTCATTATTAAAAAATATGTGGCTTGCTTTCTTGACGTTAACAAAGGATGTAAAAGTAACAATACCCATTCCCTCTTCCCTTAAGGACTAAGGGTTATAGTAACTCTGGACAGTATCACTCATGACATGAAGGAAAGAGGCGTAGCCATCTGTGTGGGCCTGTTTTTCTGTCTTAGAAGAAGTAGGCAGCGGTGAACTTCTAGAGGAAACCTCAGGGGCAGAGCGATGGTGTAGCAGTTACCTTTTAGTGAGGAGAGTCTTGGCGGGCTGGCACTGAACCTGACCTCCACGAGAGGACTGACTCGCCAAGGTGTCTGTATGACCTCATTGTCTCACACACAGGACCGTCCGGCATGTCGAATGCATGGCTCAAGACGGTTTTGCGCTGCTGCTGCTGCTGGGGGCTGCGTCAGCTCCTCTGCTTGGATGAGGTTAAGGATGCTCTTTCCATCCTGCCCTTGCATTATTTTTGTTTCTCTTTCATTAAGATCCATCTGTTGATAAAATTCCAAGGAAAGCCCTTAGGTGAATGAGCCACACTTCTGCAAAAACCCAAATCCTCTGGTTTTAAAAACATATTGAATGGGTGTTCTATATAGTTGTTTTTTCTCATAGGAAGCATGCATGGGATTCATTATCCTCTGCCTTTTACCCGGAAAGGAGCCGAGGCACAGAGCAGTCTAGTACTGCATCAGCAGTTAAGTGGTGGCAGAACTGAACTGAGAACTCTGATGTGGATCTCGTACTTGGCAGCACAGTTTCCACCAGACCACAGTACCTTCCTCCATTCTTACTTAGTACAGCTTTAATTTTCTAGAAGAAAAAATTTTAGTTTGGCCCTGGCAGGTTTCAGTACAGGTCAGGACACATGCCTGGGTGCGAGCCAGGTCTCCGGTTGGGGATGCGCGAGAGGCCATCCATCCATGTTTTTCCTACATGTCGATGTTTCTCTCCCTTTCTCCCTCCCTTCTCCTCTCTCTAAAAATAAATAAATATAACCTTTATAAAATTTAGTTGACTGTTCCATTTGGTGGTTTCTTGTTCAACAACTTGTGCATTAGCTCCAAATCAGTCCATATTTCGTTTTAATGAAGTCAAGTGTATGGTCTGATCTCCAGACATATTCCTATAGAATCAGCAAGGGAGTTTGTACTTGTGGAGAGTCGGAGACAGAAATTGTAGTTCAGGGATGGCTTTGCTTGAATGCTGCTCATGACAGGGACAAAGCAAACTAACCAACTAAGTTACGCTTGGGGAGTTTGCTAAGACAATACAGAGGCCAAAGAAAAGAAATAACAGCCCAGGCTGGTTGTCAGGTCCCATTCTGTTGTTCTGATGGGGTTGAGATATTCTTCTTTTGCTGATATTGTCAGTGGAGCCATTTGTACAGCCAAAACCGAGAGAGCGTTTGTGAGCAGTGTCTTGAAGTGTTTCTGACAACTGCTGTGCGAAAAGCAGCCCGCCAGCACCTGTGAACCCAGAGCTGGCAAATGTCTGCACCTGTGGAAAGTAGGGGCCAGACCTGCCATGGATAGAAGCCCTCCCTCTCAACTGGCAGCAGACATCCCTAGACAGACGTCACCACCATTGGGTGTTCTAATGCTTATCAGGCAGTTAGCAGTGAGAATGACGAGGGTCTCTATTGGTTGGAGATTTGGCATTAATCAGAGGTTGGTCGTGAGAGGGATCAGCTACTGAGTACATTCCTACTAGTAAGAGATTGGGAAAGGAGAGCAGTTGAATGGATAGCAGTCTCCGAATGACTGTGTGATCACTGTAATGATTCCAAAATAGCCAATTTCATTTATCACTGAGATAAGGAATAAAACCCTTGAGGAGCTCGTGACGGGGATTAGAGAACATCTCAGTTCCATCCCTGAAACCTACAGTTATCGCTTACATTTTCTATTTTGTCCCCAAAACCTTAAATTCAATGTGTCCAAAACTGAATGCAGGGACTACCCCACAGATTGGCGCCCTCTCCTGGAAGGACGGCACCACCATCCTTCCATCTGGAGGTTCCTCTCCCCCACCAGCTCCAACCATTCCGAGTCTTCAAGTCCATCCACATCCCTGACCTCCCTTGCCACCACCCTACTCTGAGATGTCATCATTTCTCACCTGACTTCACTCTCAGACTCCCCAGGTGGCAACATAGCTGCCAGCCGCCCTGGACCTGCATCTTTTTAGGTTAAAATCTGATGGGCAAGGTCATGTGCCTCTCTCCTAAGGGTTCTAGCAAAACCTCACTGAGTCTCACTGACTCTAACTGAGTCACCTGAACCAACTGCTGTGGCCCTGGGGGAAGGGAACACGATGCCTGGATTGTCCTGGCATGCGTCACATTCCTTCCCTGGAGATCCGGCAAAGGGGTGAGAGTGGAAGAGGGGGTATTACTCAGTGGGAAACCAGGCACGAATGCCAGGATGCAAGCAGATTGATTCGGTCTAAATTATAACAACAGACACACCTGCAGAAGGGAAGGCAGAGAAACAAGTTCATGGCAAGTGAAGAAAATGGGGCACTCCACTTAGGGAATGGGGTAGGCATAGACTAGGGCCATCTAAGAAGCAGAGAGACCAAAGTGAAAATTCAGAACCAGGCGATGATGTTAAAAGCTGTTTTAGAGGGAAGAGGTTTGGACCAATGCATGCCTTTGAACTTCAGGTAGAAGGATGCACTCAGAGTCTCTAAGACTGAAATCACCCAGTTCTCATTAGCGCTCCACTGTTTCACACTTGCATTTTGAGAAGGGCACTGAGGAAGGGTAGTTCCTTGGTTGGTACGAACAGGGCTGTGATCATTAAACTTCACGGCTACTGGGTTTATTCCCTGGAATCAATCCACAGGGGCTGACTTTTTGCCTCTTATCTGTTTGAAAGCCTCAAAAAAGGCGTCTCAGATACACAGTGAGTCAGCGCTCCTCAGGGACAAATGCCATCATGTCATATGAGAGAAGGGTATGGCTCGTGGAACCAAGTAATTACATGGAAATTTATTCTTTACTAGTCCAGATGGGGTTTTGTTTTACTCTTTTCAAGTGTTTTTTTTTTTTTTGGTCGGGGGAGCACAACAAAATAAACCCAAAAGGAAGCTGTAAGCAAAAGCCTCTGTATGACAGTCTGGAAGCGATCAACTTAAAGATGCAGAAGTCAGCAGGTTTGCTATTCAGGATTTTCACGGCCACATCTCACTTGTCTTCATGGTGTGCCAGGATATTCCAGGCTGTTGTCCTCGTGTGGAATCACTGCTAAATATGTATTCTTTTTGGTTATTTTGGCTGTTAGCCTGGAATATTGGAGCAAATTAATGTCAAATTTGAATTTTAATGAGCACCTTCTCACTTTGGTCCACAAATAAAATAGGGTGCAGGGGTGGGGCAGGTAGGGGCCTGGTCTTGGGATGCCAGAGAGTTTTTGGTTACTTAGGGCATTATATGTTTAAAAATACCACGTTAGTGTCAGGTGTACAACACAGTGATTCAACATTTATATTCCTTACAATGGGATTACCATATATACACATGTGATTGCCATGACGAGTTTAATAAATATCTGCCACCACACAAAGGATTATGATATTAGTGACTATATTCCCTATGCTGTACATCCCTGTTCACTTATATGTGGAATCTATGAAACGGAATAAGCAAACAGAACAAAACAGAAAGACTCACAGAGACAGAGAACAAACTGATGGTTGTCGGGGTGACGGGGTGGTGATGGGAAAAAAGGTGAAGAGGAACAAACTTTCAGCTACAAAGAAAATACGTCATGGGCATTACATGGTAATCACCTCTCAGAAGTGGATTAAGTCCTCTGAGTATAGTCAGTGATCTTAATCCACTGGGGAAAGAGGCCAGTCTACCTCTCTGTGTTCAGTTCTGCTTTGCTTGATCTGGGAAGAGATGGAGAGAGGTGGGGCATCTGTGTCCGTAGGGGCAGAGGCGAGGGGGGAGGGGCAGATGGTTCAGAGAGGAAGCAGAGTTGGGAATATCGCCCTGGTGGGCCCATAGATAGCCCTCACGTGACCAGCCCTCTATCATTCACAGCCATGGAGGCTCCTGGAGCCTGTGATGTCAGGGCATCCACCTGTGACACAGCTCACCTGTGGCAAGGCCGCGATGCTCAGCTCCCAGGACAGAGGCCAACACCTGACAGCTGTCCCATCAAGAGCCCAAACACACCAAGAATCCCTTCACCTTCCTTCACTCCTACAAGGGAAGAGGAAAGGAAACAAATAGTTAACGCCTATGTCCACTTTGTAATATATATTATTTCATCTATTCCCTTAAAATCCCTACCAGGTAGATATTCATAATTCCATTTATATGGAAAGGCTCATTTGCTAAGGTCAGGAAAATGGCTGGAATTGGGACTGGGTTGGTTTGACTCTGCAGACCAGGTTCATCATTAAATGAAGTTTAAATTGAGACCCTGAGCTTTTGGACCTGGTGGGTAGAGAGGGGATGAGGCTGCGGGAAAGGGAGGCATGCTTTTCTCCGAGAGGCAGTTCTGACACCTCTGTATCAGCGTGGCCTGGCCTCCCACTCTGCCTGAGTTTTTCTGCGAGGAGAAGCCTCTAGGAAGCCAAGTGTTGAAATGCACAGGGAGGGCAGCCTGCCTCCTTCTGCGTACTTAGCACTTGGCTGGCACTCCCGATCTTGTTTAACAGCTGACAAGTTGTTAGATCATAAGAGAGTAAAGACTTGTGAGTTTCTCAGTTTGCTTCTCTGCAAAATGCATAGCACAGTCTTCTCTATGTGGACTTTGAAAACTCACTGTTATCTGTATGGAGAACTTCAAGTGCATTAGAGCATTTCTTCAGTGCAAATGGAAGCATTATGACCTTGTCCTCACAGGTTTGCTCTCCCCCTTCAAACACTAATTCATATGGGGGGCTCTCACCCCCTGAAGCTCAGCAGGCCACCAAGTCTCATTTCCAGTGAGTGTCATTAAAAGCCAAAGCAAGCTGACTACAAACTTTTTAACATGTGCCTCTCATCTGCTCAGCAGAAATCCCTGTAACTTGTTAATAGTTCCCTTATTATTATGATTTTTTTTGGTAGTGAAACCAATTGAGGCCTTAAATCAGTACCATTCGTTCCATCGTGGGCCATCCGAGAAAACCATTTAGAGTTGTAAAAAGTCATGTGCTCCATCCCGCACTTCCTGCTGCAGAGTGAGGCCCGGCGCTGATGGAGCAGACCTGTAACAGGACAGTACGGTGTGCTGAACAGGGGGTCTCCCGGGGGACTGCATAAACGCCAGCTCTGGGAGCACAAGGATGGACTTTCAAAGCGAGGAGACCAGATACATAGCTCATAAAACACAACTCTCTTTACAGCTAGAGTCAGGTTTCTCCATTTGTGCTGTAGCATTTATTTCACAGAAGCTCATGGCATTTAGGGTGAAAGACAAGAAAAACGTGTAGAATGCCTCTAAGAGGAACCACAGGCTTGCAGAAAATGAGCTCCCAAGCTTCCCATAGGGCCCTGTGGGCAGAGCATTTAGAGGGACCAGATGCATGAGAGGTTCGTTCTCATCCTTCTCAGTCTCCCCTTCCCAGGCCGAGATTCCTGGAAAGTACTTGTTGTTGGTCATTGACATGTTAGCATCAATTGAATCCTCACACACAGATATAATTTTGAGAAAAACAAAAACTGAAGTGTATCAGTTTAAGCCCCTCACTTCACCGATGAGAGGACTTAAGAGGTAGCCCACCTTGCCTGTGGGTGCGAGCTGGATGGATGCTGGTGAACCTGGAATTGGGCTTGGTGCTCTTCCTACCATGGCCGGCTGCTGACTTAGGTCTTCCAGAGGTTTTTACAATGTTGGCCTTAGTAAGGGGTGTCCAACCCACGCCCAGCGGGTCGCATGCAGCCCAGGATGGCTACGAGTGCGGCCCAGCACAAAATCATAAATTTACTTAAACATTTTTTCTTGCTCATCAGTTTTTGTTAGTGTTTGTGTATTCATGTGTGGCTCAAGACAACTCTTCCTCATCCAGTGTGGCCTAGAGATGGTTGGACATCCCTTACTAAGAGTCTTTTTACCTCTCTTAAAGGAATTTTAGGCATGAACAAGAAACAAGGAAGAAGAATTTCCTGAAATGACTCTAAAATCGGCAGCTATTTATAACTAAATCCGTTTCTACCTTGGAAAGTCATTGGGGAAATTCTTTTGACCAAGGAAGAAATATTAGTTGGGCTCTGTAAAAATTTAACTCTAAGAAAACTATCAAGAGCTAAATTTGTATTTCTTCACCCAGTACCACTACCGACTATACTTGTAGATGTAGGCTGAGGCCTTTTTTTCATGCCAAAAATTAACTTTGGCTTCTCTTTGAGGTATCTGCCTCTCTGTTTGCACATCCGGACCCCCCTCCCTGGCACTCAAGGGATGGCGTCTTCCCAGTCCTGACATTTGGACTCTTTCCAGTTTTTTTAACAGTTCCCTCAATGATAAAAACTTTATTCCTGCTTCTTTTCACTGAAAATGTCCTTTACCCTTTTACAGCAGCTCAGGTTCTAAGAGTTGCTTCCTGAATTGTGGACAACCTGGAGAGCACCATGCCCTCTATTCCTTGGGGATTCGTAGGTCTCAATAGTTCTGGGGAACTCCCAATCTTGCCCTGAAGGAGGGACTCCATATGGGAGATTCCTTGTGGAAGACCTGACAGCCGCTCATTCTGGAGAATTCAAATGAAAGACCCAGCAGCCCCAGCACTCGCCACTGTCTTGAATTTCCAGTGGGGAGACAGGAAGTGGATGCTGCACTGTTGCTTCCTGGCCCAGGAAAGGAGATGCTTGCAAAGGTCATTTCTGGCCCTCTTAAACTACGTGAAGGCTAAGCTAGGTTGTGTTGAACTGGCCCTTCATCTGTTGGTGCATCAGCCACCAGTCCAATTCTATATCCACAGGTCATAGGAGCAACCCTTTCAGATACAGGAGCTTCCTGAGTTGAAAGGGACCTAAACGTCCTCTAACCCAAAATGTGCTGCCTGGACCAGCAGCATCAGTCTCACCCGAGAGCTTGCTGGAAGCGCGCATTCGGAGGCCCTGCCCCAGACCTAGAGAATCAGGAACTCTGGGGGCGGAGTCAGGGATTCCAGTGTGTTAACTAGCCCTCCAGTGATTCTCAAGCGTGCTCAAGTTGAGGAATCACTACTCGGGTACTTTGAAGTAAGGAATTTGGTTTGTTTCATTGGTTCTCAATGGGGACATTAGAATCAACTGGGGACATTAGAGTCATTTGGGGGAGTTTTAAGACAATACGGACATGGAGGTCCCATGCTCAGAAATTCTCATGTAGGTGGTCTAAGGTGGGATTCTGAGACTTAAGCAGCTTTTAAAGCTCAAAGCTTCTCCTCTCTTGAGAATCACTGATCAAACCCAAGTCCTCATCTTCTAGGAGATTGAAGCCCAGAGGGGAAAGCTGTGCACCTAGGGTCAGATGGTGGGGTTGGTTCATGGAGCTGAGCTGTGAGTAGAACACAGATCTCTGGACTTCATGACCCATTTGGCTCTTGTCCTCATAAATATCCCAGACCCAAAGATTCCATTCACAATATGTCCCAGTCCCTGAGATGGGGCAGACTTTTATAAATGAGATTGGCAGAGCCTACGGGTCATAATGATTTCATTTTGGATTAGTTTTGCTTTATGCTCATCTAGCTCCTGTAATTGTGCTCATAATGTCTTTCATATGACCCCACCCCCTGGGCCCCTCTGCTCAGCCCTCCCAGGCTTCAACCTTGACTTGGCCACCCTGACCCAAGTGCTGTGTTTCTTCTGAGACTAAGACCCTGAGACTTGGTATCCTACATTTTTAGCTGGAAGACTAAATATGGTGAAGTAAGCACCAGTGCCAGGTCAAAAGACATATTTAATGCATTTCCACTGAGAATGGGACAAGTTGAGCTAGTGGCTTTTAATGCTGACTACCAGAGGTCTACACTGGAAAGGGAAGTTGATGGCAAGAAATGGCAAAGCAAATTTTAGAAGGTTTATTATTATTATATTTTTTTTACAAAACAAGACGTACTAAGACCCACTTCACAGACGAACAAGAGTTCTGTGCTCTTTGTTGTCACCCTCTCCGTCCTCTCCTGTGCAGGGTGTGCGGCACACACACAGGGACAATTACTTAGCTTAAGTCTGCTGAGTTAAGAGAAAGCAACGGTTCTGCACAGGGCAGCCGGCCCATCTCCGACATCTGAGGGTACCTCTGGCGTGGCTTGCATCTGGCCTAGACAGACTCAACTTTAAAGGCCTCTGTCTAAGGGAATTCATGTTTTGTCTTTCAGGGGGCAGCACAGGCACCTCCCCGACCACTTCCAGCACTGGCACACCATCCCCTTCAGCTTCTTCTCATCTTTTATCTCCATCCTGTTCTCCTCCAACCTTTCATCTGGCCCCCAACACTTTCAACGTGGGCTGTCGAGAGAGCCAGCTGTGTAACCTGAACCTCTCTGATTACCCACCCTGTGCCCGAAGCAACATGGCTGCCTTGCAGAGCTACCCGGGGCTGAGTGACAGTGGCTACAACAGGCTCCAGAGTGGCGCTGCTGCAGCCACTCAGCCCTCTGAAACCTTCATGCCTCAGAGGACTCCATCCCTGATCTCAGGAATACCAACGCCACCCTCGTTGCCTAGCAACAGCAAGATGGAAGCCTATGGGGGCCAGCTGGGGTCCTTCCCCACTTCCCAGTTTCAGTATGTCATGCAGGCAGGCAATGCAGCCTCCACCTCCTCATCACCACACATGTTCGGGGGCAGCCACATGCAGCAGAGCTCCTACAATGCCTTCTCTCTCCACAACCCTTACAATCTGTACGGATACAATTTCCCCACTTCCCCTAGGCTAGCTGCAAGCCCAGAGAAACTGAGCGCCTCTCAAAGCACTTTACTTTGTTCTTCGCCTTCCAATGGGGCCTTCGGAGAGAGGCAGTACCTGCCCACGGGGATGGAGCACGGCATGCATATGATCAGCCCTTCACCCAATAACCAGCAGGCGGCTAACACCTGTGATGGCCGGCAGTACGGGGCGGTCCCAGGCTCCTCCTCCCAGATGTCCGTACACATGGTTTAATGGCCAGTCCAAACACTGCGGAGCCTACGGCAGCCAAGGCCCCGGAGCCTCCATGGGCAGATCCTCCTCTTTGGGAGCCCAATGGCTTTGAAACACAGGAACTGCGTATTTCTTTTCTGGAGGAGGAAAGCATATACTCAAGAACAACAGGAGACATTTAAGCCACTGAAATATACTTGCAGTGGAATCATCTCCGACTCAGTGGCCATTCTCCTGTCTTCCCAAATCCTAGTTTTATAAAGCATCGTCTACTCCAGAGTGGCCTTTGAAGAAACTGAATAATCATTTTATAATAATCTTAAGGGAGATGCTAGCATTTAGCAGCCATGAAAAGTTAGCCACACACACATGCAGACCTACCCATACATACATGCGTGCATGCACACACACACACACACACACACACACACATGCACACTGACTCAGAACTGGGTGAACTCTGTGGAGGGAGACCCGGAATGGGTGCTTTCATGGACAATGTCTATATACAACTCTAGATGGACTGGGCCAGCGGCAGCTGCCCACTCCCCCCGCCCCACCACAGCTTACCGTTTCTGGAATGAACCATGTATCTCCAACTCCTTCCCATCTGTGAGGGTGGAAAGACATCAGCACAACAACTGGACTTGGCTTCTTGAAGAAGATTGCTTTTAAACTTTGGCTGTCCTCACTCAGCATGCTAGCATTGACGTTCCAGTGGTCCTGTGAAAAGAGATGGAGAGAGAGAGAGAAAGAGAAAGAATAGAAGGCAAGAGAGAGGCGGAGAGCAAGACTGACAGAGGTGGTGTGAGCGATGTTGAGAGATTTAATTCACCAAGGAAATTTGGTTTTGGTTTGTTTTTTCCTGTCCCCCCTGCAGGTTATTGAAAGGATCACGGCGTTGTTGAGGAGTAAACATCTCTGGGACACTATGCATGGTCAAGGGCAATGGTGAGAGGGACCGGGCAAGGAACGCGTCTTGACCCCACAGCCCTGACCATTGTGATCTGGGAGAGGGTGCACCACGTGGGAAGTGCTGATTCTGGAGCATGCAGCCTGGCAGGGAAGGGATGCTGGGGGGCGGGGTGGGAAGATGGAAGAGTGATTGGGGCACAGTACATGAAGCCAAGCACAGAGGTGGCGAATAGAGGCCTGGCCTTCTGTGTGTTGGATTCAGACACCTGGCCTGGGTCAGCTGCCCCAATGTCCCTGTGGCTGGAGAAGTCCTGTCCTGTTCCAGGGAATTGCAATGGGCCTCCTACATCCTTCCACCTGCCCTTAGATGTCCAGTTTTATCAGATAGTTCATTGCATTTTGATGTTTGGGTTTTTGCCTTCATCTCTCCCTTCTCCTTCAAATCCTTTAATGATAAGAAAAGCAAGTGGTGTTTGGTGCAAGCTAAACTTTTTAAGTGGTGTGGAAATGCAAATAATACCAATTAAAATAATACAGATATTATTAAGATTTTTGGTTTTGAGGTGTTGTAGATAAGTGTATTTATGTGCCTAGTGGGGAATTCGATATTATGAATATTAAAAAAGGGGGCAATAAAAAGGGTATGTAAAATATGTATGAAGAAAAGGTGTATAAAAATTTGCCCTTATGCACGGAACTCTGTTTCTAAGTGCCAAGCACAGAAAGCCGCTGAATAAAATCTTTGCCATTGTTTCCTGCGTGTTTGTCTGTCAGATAACCCGAGCAGCAGCCTGTGTGCGTGCCCCGTGCTTCACGATGAGCACAGCGCTCTCATCTCCACCGCTTTCCATGATCTTTATTCAGACCCCACGGAGGAAATGTTGCCGTCCTCGTTTTCTGAGTAGTCACTGAGCCCCACAGATATGGAGCGGATTACCCAGAATCAGCCCATCAGAGAGGGAAGTAGAACTGGAAAGCAGGTCCGATCCTTGCAGTGGGTCGTTCGCCTTCAGACCAGCTGGAGAAGCCCTCCTCTCATGAGTCTAATACCTGCCCTCGACTTAGCCACGGGCCAGACGTCACGTCACTGTCCCGTAGAGTCGTGCCACCATTCTGTGAGACACGTACTATGTTCGTCATCATTTTATAGATCCAGAAATAAGCTTTCAAAAGGTTAAGTTCTTGACCAAGGCCTTCAGGTATCAAGTGACCGAGTTGGCAGTTTGACTGCAGTTAACACTGAGTCCTTCCTCTGGAGCCCCGTCAGTCCCATGAGGAACAATCGGGAAGGAAGATACATCCCAAGGGGTGGAGCCAAGCCTGCCTCTGTGGCTGGATTTACTTCCTGTATTTCATGATAACTATATACCCTCTTCCTTGAATGTATCACCACAGCACGGGAGGAGTGGTTTTGAGTTGTCTTGCACAAAGTGATGACTTCTAAAAGATTAATAAGGTACCTACAGCTCTTCCACATGTAAGCACTTTTCCATATTATTTCATTTGAACCCTGCAGTAACCAGGAGATGAGGACAGGGCAGGAAGTATTGTTTTGTAAATGGGACTCCAGGATTATGAAGACTGTGACACTTCTGTATTTAAGTAGGGCTGGGAAGCAGCAGAGCCAGGACTTCAATCTCCTGTTCTTACCCCTGCCCTGGACTGTTTTCTGGTGGACAGTTACATTGGGAGCCCACTGACCCATTTCAGTAGGGCTTCATTTGGGGGACTTGACTTGCTGACACCCAAATCCATTCACCGGAAGTGGAAATTGGTTTGGGGAGCAAAACCTTAATTAATATTGCTTTGGTTATAAATAACTTCAAAGAGCAGCTTGCTAGTCAATTCTGTGAGCCACCAGACCATTGCCGAAATAACTGGGACAATGGCTGACTGAGGACCTCCATGGCTGGTAGGCTCTCTGGGCATGATATGCCTCAAGACTTAGAAAGACTCTTCTATTTGGAAATCTTTTAATCAGCCTTTGACTTTACAATGGTAGACCTAACATGTGAAGCTTACAGTTATTTCTTTCTGATTCAGCAACATACCACACACCAAACATCGTTTACAGGTCTGTGTTTGAGGTTTTCGGTATTAGACCATCAAAATGTATAGAAAACTTGACTTAGAAATCTCCATATTTTCATTTACTAGTAAGAATAAGAATTTTAATAATTATTTAAGAGTATTTGGCACAGAAAACTTACAGAATTAGAATAATCCAAATCAGTTACATCTGAATTATGGCATGTGTTTCTATCTGTAACTAAGAAGTAATAAAAAATATTTATTTTAACACAGACTGGATAAAGAATTGTCAAGAGTATGCTCTACCAATTAATTCTCTTAAATGGAATGGGGAAAATTCATTGTAATTGGTCCACTGGCTACATATAAAGGGCTATTAGATATTATTATATACCAAGGTCTATAGAAGGACTATTCCCCTATAATTAAGGTGCTTCACCCTCACTCATGTTTCTTGAGGTAAAGCTGTCTCGTTCCTTTTGCATCCACAATGACTAGGAAAATTCCTGGCCTATTATTGAATCTTAACATGTGTTAATTATTATTGCTGAATTTATCAACCAAACTGATTTTTCAAGGATAGTGCAAAGTGGTCGTGTGGCTGAATTATCATCCACGCCAAATTAATGGGGCCTTAGTTAACAAGGATGTATTGTTCTTTATGCTGTATTCTTTGACAGATTAATGTAAATTTTGTTGAGAGACTAGCTTGCCAGCAACCTTAACATAAGGGAGGGTTAGAACAAATACATGTCTTGTTTCTTTCTTGAAAGGGTTCACTTCTCCGCGGTCACGCACATGTGAGGAAAATGCTGGAAGGTACTCTCTGAAAATCCAGAAGGTGCTCTGTGTAAGAAGGTGAGGGCAGGGTTGTTGTCACTGGGGAGGCAGAACTCGGTTGAGCTTTGAAAGATGATCAGGATTTTTGTAGAGGTAAAGAACGACAGGCTAAGAATGAAATGACATTTTAAAAGTCAATAAAATAAGCTTAGAAGAAAAATTATAGCATCTCAACTCAGTCGTCATAAGTTACTAAAACAAGACATTCAGAAACTTCTTGCAGCCTCTAGACTGACGTTCACTTTTATGTGATGGTTTATCGTTAGTGAGAGGCTGGAGGGCTGAGGCTGACAGGCAGAGATGCCTGGCGGATGCCAGTTGTTGGAGTCCTTGCTGGGCTGAGGACCCAGAGCGGCTCTGCTGTACCGTTTTGCATTTAATAGGCTCACGGAGAGCTGTCCTCTGAAGGACACCCAGCCACAAACATAAGTTTCCACAAAGCTTATCTGCTTATGATGGTCAGTTGGAGATCTGATTTCCAGAAGAGACCATGCCTGTGGCCAGCTTTCCTGATTCACCTGCTTCAACTCAATAAATATTTAACGCCTACTCTGCATCAAGCACCACTCTTGGATGAGGCTAAAGCAGTAAACCATTAGACACGTTCTTGCTTTTGAGGGGCTCATGGTCTAGGGGGAGACTGATATGGAATATATTAGTCCCTCCTTATCTGTGGTTTTGCTTCCACAATTTCCGTTATCCACAGTCAACCGAGGTCTGAAAATTTTAAGAGGAAAATTCTAGAAAAGAACAATTCAAAAGTTTTAAATCATGCGGTGTTCTGAGCGGTGTGATGGAACCTCATGGTGTCTCATTCCATCTTGCCTGGGACACAAGTCATCCCTCTGTTCAGTGTCGCCACACCACATACATAACTCAGGGGTTGGTCACTTAGTAGCCCTTTCAGTTGCCAGATTGACCGTCATGGTATTGTAGTGCTGGTGTTCACGTAATCCTCATTTTACTTCACAAGGACCCCAAAATACTGATGCTGGAAATTTGGCTGCCAAACAGAAGCTGTAAAATGATCCTTTAAGTGAAAAGGAGAGAACAGCACATAAGACACTTTGAGACAGACCACATCCACATAACTTTTATGACTATATTGTTATAGTTATTCTACTTTATTATCAGTTATTCTTATTAATCTCTTACTGTGCCTACTTTATATGTTAAACTTTATAGGAAAAAACATCATGCAGATGGTCTCCAACTTACAATGTTTCAACTTACATTTTTCAACTTTATGACGCCTACTTTGAATTTCGATCTCTTCCTGGGTTATCGATATGTGGTACAATATTTTCTCATGATGCTGGGCAGTGAGCTGCTACCAGGCAACCATGAGATTATGAGGGTAAACAATTGATATTCCACAGTGTACTATGTTGCCAGCAATTTTGGATATTGTGTTCTGAGCACATTTAAGGCAGAGTGGATTAAACTATGACATTTGGTAGGTTGGGTGTAGTAAATGAATTTTCAGCTTATGATATTTTTAACTTACTATGGTTTTATCTGGGTATATCTTCACTGTAAGTCATGGAGCGTCTGTAGATACAGGATTTGGTACCATTCCTGGTTTCAGGCATCCACTGGGGGTCTTAGAATGTATCCTCCCTGGATAAGGGGGACTACTGTACTCTAGCAAACAAATGAACAGTATAATTTCAGATGGAAAAATCATGTTGAGGAATTTAAAAGTAATAGGATGATAGAGAGCAATTGAGGAGTAAAAATAACGGCTCACTCAGAGAGTTTTCTACCAATGCAGCTATCATGTTAGAATGTATGTACCCTAAGGGTGGCCACGCCCTCCCTGGAAGATGCCTTCTGCTAGTCTCGCATTGGCTGGGGCCAGGCGTTTTTGTCCTTCCAAGGGCCTGCTGGCACTGATATTGATGGAAGCCCTGCTTCTGGCCTTCTGGGACTGGGGCTATTTATGGACTCCTCTGAGCCCTGTCTTCTGCATGGTCCTAATAAAGTCCTATTTTTATGAATTCCTTGGCAGAAAGATGAAAACCATTCTTTCTATCTGACTTTATTAAAAGGTTAAAACTAATGAGCAGACAACCAATGGATATCAATCAAATTACTACTGAGCAATAATTAAGAAGAAAAAATATTAACTATAGCTTGAGATTCTACAATTTTCTCAGGACTGTTCTGTTATATGGGGATATAGAAAATTTTTACCTTGAGGAAGATTTCAGCCTGGTTAAGAAATCAAGGTCTCATGAAATGTTAAAGAGACTTATCTAAGAAAGAGAAGATAAAAAACATGTGTAGTAAAATGACAGCAAACTCACAATTATTAACTACACCTGAAACAAAAACAAGAGGAAACTAAGCAAACAGCTAGAACAGGAATGGAACCACAGAAATGGAGATCACATGGAGGGTTAGCAACAGGGGAGTGGGAGGAGAGTGGGGGGAAGGTATAAAGAATAAATAGCATGGATGGTAGGTAGAAAATAGACAGGGGGAGGGCAGGAATAGTAGGGGAAATGTAGAAGCTAAAGAACTTATGACACATGGACATGAACTAAAGGGGGGAATGTGGGTGGGAGAGGGTGTTCAGGCTGGAGGGGAATGAAGGGGGGGATAATAGGACAACTGTAATAGCATAATCAATAAAATATATTAAAAAAAAGAAATCAAGGTCTCTGCATACGAAACAGAGAACAATAAAAATACGAGATTGGCGGTAAAGACCATGCAGGTACACCTGTTCTTACCGCACTCTGTGTTACTGCATTTTGCAGATGCTGGGTTTTCATCAGTATGGACTCAAGACCCTACACCATCAAAAAAATTATGACTTGTTGGAGGCCTAGGTGATGTTTAGCATTTTTTTAGCAATAAAAATTTTTAAATTGTTATGTAATTATTTTGTAGACATAATGCTATTGCACACCTAATAAGCTATAGTATAGCATAAACATAACTTTTATATACTTGGCAAAAACAAAAAAATCATGTGATTTGCTTTATTGCAATATTTGCTTAATGGTGCTGGTCTGGAACCAACCCCGCGATATCTCTGAGGCAGGTCTGTCTAAGTGGCACAATTTTAGAAGGGAACACATTTTTATTGAGTGTTTATTACACGTTACACATTATGCAAAGTTATCCTCTAATCCTTGCAACTACCTTGTAGGATTTGTATTTCAACCCCTATTTTATAGGTGGGGGAACTGAAACTCACAGAGGTTAGCAGTGCACACAAAGTCGTAGAGCGTCCGAGCAACAGAGACAAGGCTCCCACCCAGCCCTTCCACTCGTATGTTCTTCTAAAAATTAGATTTATAGGAACGATAATAAAGAGAGAAATGTTGGTGGAGAAGGTTGACCTTGAATTGTCCTGGAAAGAATTCATCAAATCTGCATAAACTGAAGAGAAAGTAGGGTGTCCTGGTGTGAGGGTGGGAAGCAACACCGTTTAGAAAGGTATTCTCCACATGGGACAATGAGATGTGGCGGTGGGGTTGGGGGAGAGCGTGTTTACTCTCTTCAGTCAAATCTCAAATCTCTGAAAGTCAAACAGAGAAAAAGTTCTCCCTGCTGCTCCCCACACTAGGACTCTGTATTTCCTTTTTCTTATGTGCGGTGTCCTAGCCTTGCAACTTGGGCATTTCAGGATTCCATCGTGTCTCATTGGGAACATTCACCCTGGGAAGGACCAGTAGGGACTGGGAGGTGATGGTCAAGCTAAATCCCCTGCAACAGAGCCACCTGCGCCCCCTGTACCCCACAGGGTCCCAGAGGGAGGGGCACTGTGACCCTCCAAGGCCAGCTCTGCACATGGCCCCTTGCTCCCCCCAGCCAGGCATGAGTGCCACGTGGGCTGGGGTAAGGGGACCTTGCTGCCTAAGGCAGAGAAAGCATTCATCATGCTTTCCTTCTTAGTTCATTTTACTGCCCATAGCACTCATCTTTTATGGGCCAGACTAATGGCATTTCCCACTTCAGATGCTTCCTGCTCACACTTTCTGCCTCTATTAGACTTTATGACAGGTTCTGCTGAGGCACAGAAAAACAAAGAGGTTTTGAGTCCTTTTTAATATTTTCACCCAACAAAGCTGAAATAGATAAAGAGGGCTGCCAGAGGATTGCCGAGTTGACCCTCCAGCAGTTCCTCTCTCTAGAAGAAGTTTCTGGACTCCATGAAGAGGATTCTTGGAGTTCTCCCCTTATTTCCACACTGCACACCTTCTTCCACCCATAGAAAGGTAAAGCCCCTCCTAAGTTTTCTCTAGATGATGTTCCAGAAAAAAAAACCATATTAATACACTGATGTTTCCTTCCCACTCATCTCCAACATGGGCTTCCTGGGTAGGGGGCTCTTCCCCATGCAGTAATTCTGGGAACCAGGCTCCTTCCTGACTCCACTATCTTTACAGTACCTCTCCACCAAGGGAGCAGAGAGAGAATAGAAATGAGTTCAGCAATCCCTTCATCCAGAAATGGCTCCCAGAAACATGTAGGCAAACTGCCGCAAGTTTCACTTCTGCTGATCTGGGGAGACTTTTTCCTCAGTGCTGGTTTTGTTTCTTTGCAGTGTGGGCTTATACACATCTTTTCATTAAAGCTCTCCAAGCATTGCCCTTGCATGGGCTCATTCCCCCAGGCCAGGGAAGGCCTTTCTTAACCATTCAAAAGCAGAGCAGATTGAGGCCTCAGTGAAATAATCAGGAAAAAAAGCCAGAAGATCCAAGGTTAGAAAGACTCAGTTGTCTGCTTAAACAACCATGATACAAGACTCTTCATCACCCAGAGACATCCTCTCTTATGTAGCTGAACAGAGCTACCCTGAAGCAAACCGACGGTGCTGACATTGGCAAAGACTGTCTGGAGCACCCAATCTGTCTGTACGACAGACACATGCTTGTGTAGTAGCTGGAAAGTTGACACAGAAGGTGAGGGGTCCATATGTCATATCAGATGATTTGACAATGTCCATGAAGCCCAGCAGATCCCTTTGGGAGGGCTTAAGGAAGATATTGCCAGATGGTAGTGAGCTATGGACCCAAATGAAGGATAGTCCAAAGTGGCTGCTAAATGGCTCATGTCTTACAAGGTGAGAGTAAGAGGGGAGTCAGTCGTCCCCCTCAATGTGGCCCTCCACAGGACCTGGTAAATAAAGTTACCCTTTGAGTGTTAAACTAATTAGTCTTTCTGTGGTGACAACTCCATCCAGCTGTGTGTTCTTCTATCTGAGTGTTGACACAAGCCATAGGCAATATTTCATGACAAAGCAATACTGGCAACAAAAAGAGTTTCTGGAATAGAATTAATCCACAGGCCTGGAAATAATATTCACCCACACTTATTCAACCAAACCTGCAACAATGGCTCATCAACACGAAGTGAACATCTATTTTGTACAGTACATAGCGCTAAGTGTTGGTAATATATAGATAAGTAAGAGCTGGCCCATATAATTTAGGAGCTCACAGCCTAGTATGGAGACAGCAGAAACAGAAACAATTATCATGAGGAAATTCTATGACACAGAGCAACATGAATGCTGTGGAAGCAAAGAAGAGAAACAGATGGGTCAATCCAGAGTGTGAGGAAGACTTCCTGGAGATAGTGATGGTTAAAAGCAAGACTGCTTAGCAGAGACATGGGATAAGCTGAAGACCAGGGTGGCCTGCAGTAATGCTCCTAAGAAATGCATAGCCCACTGCCACACCAGGCAGTATGACTGTGGAATTCTGGGAAACTTCCTGTAAGAGGAAATGGCTCTGTAATGTTAGGAAATGACAGTGCATGCTCTAACATTTACAGTCCAAGGGATGAGGTGCCATCAAGTATGTGGAAACTCAGTTTGATTTTTTTAAAAAAGTGCTGACTAGCTGAAGAAGATACAAGAGGTCATATCCTGGAGACATAGAGACATGTAGGGCACATATCATCTTGCTATGTCCTTTTTATCCATAATTATTCCAGAAAGGATTGCAGGAACCCAAGCAGAACTTCAACCCTCTTGCATATATGAAGAGCAAAACCATGTATGGCCATGTCATTGTCACACCAGGAACCTGCTGATGAGAATGTGTGCAGGCACTTAACCCACCACAGAAAAGCCAAGCACAGAGTGAAAAGGTCACTGTGGGAAGGTGTGAGATGTGTGGGGAGAGCCAAATCACAGAAGAGTTACCCCTGCAAGGGCCAAGGCAAGCAAGCTTCAACAGGGGCCGTCTTGCCTGTTCAGGCATTTCATAAGTCCACACTCTCAAGAGTGCTAGCAGAACCCAGAGATCAAAAATTATGAGTTATTTAACTTGGCCTCCAGCATGACTAGCTCTTTTGTGACTTGGCTGTTCTTGGGGATGTCACACCTTGATTCTATTGGGCTTTACTGAAGAATATTTTTTTAGGTGCATTTTAGACTTTCAATGACATAGTCCTCTTTCTGTTTAGAGAAATAATTAAAGAAGAATCAGTAGTAGGGGATGTATTCCTTCCAGCTCATTATCTCAGGGAAAAATGATGCTTTGCAAAGAGTTGTGCTACAGGATCACAAGCTCCAATGGGACCTGCTGTGATGCACAAAACCACCCTTATTCTCCACTGCATTAAGCAGTAGACCTGATCAGCACTGACAGACATTAAGAAGGGGGTCGGAAGGTGGTAGGGTAATCCTTAGACTTCAATGAGGAGCATCTGTTTTTGGCTTCAGCTCTCCTGAATGCCAACCTCCAGAAACTCAGAGGATGAGATGTATAGGATGTTTAAACCTAAGACCTCTCATCAGTTCCAAGGGAGCACAGATTGCGCAGACTGTCCAAGCTCAGGACAGAGTGGTGCTGTGATCAGAAGAGAGCAGGAAGCCAGCCTGAAGGCCAGATCCAGAAATCAGGAGCAACAAGAAATGAGCAGAGACTTTTGTAGAGCCGGAAGGCAGTGACTCTCCAAGAGTCTGGTCTTCTAACTCACTTTTATAGGTCAGGAGATGACAGAGTGAAATTCACTCTTGTTTAATTTCCACTGAGTGCCCCCTGGAAGCAGAGGTTTTATTGGCAGGTTTTGCTTCTAAAGAAGCTATAGTCTTTGGGCTACATCCAGTGATTTTCCTGCTACATCATGGAGGGCAGCACACAGGGAACATGCCCTAGATATGTTTTCAAAGGGCCTGGACTTGATCCTTTGATTCTATTGTTTATTAGCTGTGAAATGGGGATCATAATCCACCTCCTAGATTGTTAAAAGAGCATGTAATCAAAAGCCCTGCTCTCAAGAAGGGCCGTATAATAGGCACTTGATAAACGCTAGTTGTGACAGTGTTCATCCATCTGTCTTCCTGATATGAAATAACAAGTTAGCAAAAGCTGTTTCAAACAAGACATGATTAGAATGGCGTGACTGCTGGTTCCAGTCAAGCTGATCTGAGGAACTCTGAACCAGTGAGACTCTTGTCTAGGTCAGATTGCACCTTGGTGGGACCATCTGCCTGGTAAACAGGGTTACCTAGGAATGGTAGTTTGGTGTCTCACTGGGTTGTTTATGAGAACGAGAGTGGTACACATGGGTCCAAAGGGTAGTAGAGTTAAGTTCCAGCCCTGCCAAGCCCGAGGTGGCTGCATTACGGTCTTCAGCCCGTTCTGGTCCACAGTTTCCTGTATTTAAAGGAGAGATGTCACAAGAGGTGATTTCTAATGTCTCTGCTCCATGAAAACTGGCTGGGTTGTGTCCATGATTTTTGGTCAATCTATGAAGTAGATTCTGCTTAAAGAAATAAGTGAAAAGCAAGATCAGCAATAACCTGACAAATCTTATTTGTGTGACAAATCAGGCTAGAAACTTGGGTGTCTCATTTCTGTCTAAGTACTTCTAACTAATTCTTAATTTTGTTGAAATATCCTTGCTTCTTCACAGCCACACACTCCAACAAATATGAAACCCCAAAGAGGACATTGATCTTTAAGCATTTGGTGGTGAAGATCCCTAGATTTAGAGCCAGAACCCAGTTTTTTCACTTGTTGTCATTCAGTTTCTCTGAACCTCAGTTTCCTTCATCTATAAAATAAGAATAATTGTAGCTCTCTTACCTATGAAATGGGAAGGACTACATTACTTTGGTTAAGCATATATATGTGTGTATGTATATATGGTCTCCACCATTAGGGTAGTATAAATACAAGGTGGGGTAAACGTAGGTTTAAACCTACATTTAATATATATACACACATCTTCCAGCCAAGACAGAGGCATAGGTGGACACACTGTGCCTCCTTGCACAACCAGTATAGGGACAACAACAATTTAGAAACAGAATAGCAACCAGAACTGACAGAAAATTGAACTGTATGAAAGTTGGACAACCAAGGAGTTAAAATAGACACATTCATCCAGACCGGTAGGAGGGGCAGAGTCACTGCCTGGAGTCGGGTAGCTGGGCGGAGAGGGGTCGAGGCACAAAGAGCAGAGGGACTGGGCACATAAGGCACCCTGGGCATGCAAGACTGCAGTGGGAAGACCCTGGGTGCACAGGGGGTGGCTAGCAGACCCGAGGCACGGGGTGGCAACCAGCAGACCCAGCAAGGCGGCGATTGTGAAGCAAGGCACTGTGCACAACCCAGGGGCCCTAGCACCAGAAAATAGAGCCTTGGAGCACTGATTGAAAACACCTGTGGGGGTTGAGGCACAGGGAGAGACTCCCAGCCTCACAGGAGAGTTCATTGGAGAGACCCACGAGGTTCTAGAATGCACACAAGCCCACCCACATGGAAATTAGCACCAGAAAGGCCCAGTTTGCTTGGGGGAAGCAGTGGAAGGGACTGAAGTCTGATGGAGAGTGGAGCAAACACCATTGTTCCCTCTCTGACCCCACCCTCACATACAGCATCATAACCCAGCAACTGGGTTGCCCCAACCTGGTGAACACCTAAGGCTCCACCCCCATATCTAACAGGTGGGACAAGACAAAAAAAAATGTCCCAAATGGAAGAACAGATCAAAGCTCCACAGCAAATACAACTAAGCAACAAAGAGAGAGCCAACTTACCAGATGCACAGTTCAAAGCATTGGTGATCAGGATGCTCACAGAATTGGTTGGGTGTGGTCACAAATTAAATGAAAAAATGAAGGCTACACTAAGTGAAATGAAGGAAGATGCACAGGGAACCAATAGTGATGGGAAGAAAACTAGAACTCATATCAATGGAGTGGACCAGAAGGAAGAAAGAAACAACCAAACAGAAAAGAATGGAGAAATAAGAATAAAAAAAAATGAGGAGAGGCTTAGGAACCTCCAGGACATCTTGAAACGTTCCAACATCTGAATTATAGGGGTACCAGAAGGGGAAGAGGAAGAGCAACAAGTGGAAAACTTATTTGAACAAATAATAAAGGAGAACTTCCCCAATCTGGCAAAGGAAATAGACTTCCAGGAAGTCCAGGAAGCTCAGAGAGTCCCAAAGAAGTTGGACCCAAGGAGGAACACACCAAGGCACATCATGATTACATTAGCTAAGGTAAAAATGAAGGAGAGAATCCTAGAGGCAGCAAGAGATAAGGAGATAGTAACCTACAAAGGCGTTCCCATCAGGCTGTCAGCTGATTTCTCAAAAGAGACTTTGCAGGCAAGAAGGGGCAGAAAAGAAGTATTCCAAGTCATGAAAGGCAAGGACCTACATCCAAGATGGCTCTATCCAGCAAAACTTTCATTTAGAATGGAAGGGCAGATAAAGTGCTTCTCAGATAAGGTCAAGTTAAAGGAGTTCATCATCACCAAGCCCTTATTTTATGAAATGTTAAAGGAACTTACCTAAGAAAAAGAAGATAAAAAACATGTACAGTAAAATGACAGCAAACTCACAATTATTAACAACCACACCTAAAACAAAAACAAAAACAAACTAAGAAAACAACTAGAACAGGAACAGAACCACAGAAATGGAGATCAAACAGGGGAGTGGGTGGAGGAGAGAGGGGGAAAGGTACAGAGAATAAGTAGCATAGGTGGTAGGTAGAAAATAGGGAGAAGGCAAGGATAGTATAAGAAATGTAGAAGCTAAAGAACTTATGACACATGGACTTGAACCAAAGGGGGGGAATGTGGGTGGGAGAGGGTGTGCAGGGTGGAGGGGAATAAGGGGGGTAATGGGACAATGTAATAGCATAATCAATAACATATATTAAAAATATATACATACACACATATATGTTATGTATACATATTTTTATGTATATATGCATATCTATATTTATGCTCCCCTCATGAATTATATTATATACTCAAGGATAGGAGTTTTTCTATTTTCTCTTTTTTTGTTTATTCTCTGTATTATTTTGTTTTTTTTAAATATATTTTATGCATTATGCTATTACAGTTGACCAATGTTCCCCCCTTAATTCTCCTCCACCCTGCACACCACCTCCCATCAGTATTCCCTGCCTTTTGTTCATGTCCATGGATCACACATATAAGTTCTTTGGCTTCTACATTTCCAAAACTCTTCTTAACCTCCTGCTGTCTATTTTCTACCTACCATTTATGTTACTTATTCCCTGTACCTTTTCCTCCTCTCTCCCTCTCCCCCTCCCCCACTGATAACCCTGCATGTGATCTCCATTTCTGTGATTCTGTTCCTATTCTAGTTGTTTGCTTAGTTTTTTTTTTCATGTTCAGTTGTTAAAGTTGTGAGTTTGTTTTTATTTTACTGTTCATATTTTTAATCTTCTTTTTTTTCTTAGATATGTCCCTTTAACGTTTCATATGATAAGGGCTTGGTGATGGTGAACTCCTTTAACTTGACCTTATCTGAGAAGCACTTTATCTGCCCTTCCATTCTAAATGAAAGCTTTGCTGGATAGAGTAATCTTGGATGTAGGCCCTTGCTTTCCATGACTTTGAATGCTTCTTTCCAGCCCCTTCTTGCCTGCAAGGTTTCTTTTTAGAAGTCAGCTGACAGTCTAATGGGAACTCCTTTGTTGGTAACTCTCTCTTTTTCTCTTGCTGTTTTCAAGATTCTTTCCTTCTCTTTAATTGTGGGTAATGGAATTATGATGTGCCTTGGTGTGTTCCTCCTTGGGTCTAACTTCTTTGGGACTCTGAGTTTCCTAGACTTCCTGGGAATCTATTTCCTTTGCCAGATTGGGGAAGTTCTCCTTCATTAGGTTTTCAAATAAGTTTTCAATTTCTTGCTCATCCTCTTCTCCTTCTGGCACCCCTATGATTCAGATGTTGGAACATTTAGAATTATCTTGGAGGTTCCTAAGCCTCTTCTCATTTTTTTGAATTGTTGTTTCTTCATTCTGTTCTGGTTGACTGTTTATTTCTTCTTTCAGGTCAAAACCATTGATCTGAGTCCTTCCTGTCACTGTTGGTTCCATGTACATTTTCCTTTACTTCACTTTTTATAGCCTTCATTTTTTCCTCTATTTTGTGACCATACTCAATCAATTCCGTGAGCATCCTGATTACCAGTGTTTTAAACTGTGCATCTGATAGGTTGGCTATCTCTTCGTGGCTTAGTTGTATTTTTCTGGATCTTTGATCTATTCTTTCATTTGGCCGATTTTTTCTTTTTTGTCTCAGCACACCTGTTAGTAGTAAGGGGCGGAGCCTTAGGTATTCACCAGGGTGAGGAGGCCACCTGCATTGCTGAGCTGTGGAGCCGTGTGTGGGGGAGGCGTCCAAAAGGGAACAATGATGCTTGTTCAGCTCTTTGCAGGCTTTCAGTGACTTCCTCTGCTACCCACAAGGAAATTGGGACCTTCCTGTGCTGATTCCCAGGTGGGTGGATTTGTGTGCATCCTAGAACCCTGTGGGTCTCTCCAATAAACTCTCCTGTGAGTCTGGGAGTTTCTCCTGCCACCTCAACACTCACAGGTTTTTTCAGTCAGAGGTTTGAGGCTTTATTTCACCATGCTGGAAACCTGTGTTTCGTGGTCTGTCTTGCTCCCCAGTTGTACTTTCTGGTTTATCCGCACACAAATGTGGTACCTCTCACTCCCCCAGCTGCTCCTTCGCCCATCTCTGTTCTCCAGCCACCGCCTTGCCATGGGTCCTCCCCACCCTGGTTGCCTGTCTTCACCCCTCCTACTGGTCTGGAACAATATTTCTTTAACTACTTGGTTGTTGGACTTCCATACAGTTCAATTTTCTGTCAGTTCTGGTTGTTTTTTGTTTTCAGTTTGTTGTTGTCCTTTTGGTTGTGCAAAGAGGCACAGTGTGTCTACCTACACCTCCATCTTGGGCAGAAGTTCTCTTTTATTTTCTTGATGGGATTTAGCAGAATATTGGAGTCACAATAGATGGTAAGTTAATTATGAGTTGACTTTATCCGATATGAGTTCAATATTTTCTTTAGATATTCAATTTTTAAATTTACAAAATTGCTTCCTGCTCTTTGTAACACTACAGAATATGTTCAATAAAAACATATTTTTTCCTAGCATGCTTTTTTTATTTGGTATGTGTCTTTCCAGGTTCTTTTCTAAGCCTATTCAGCCCACATCCTCATATATCTACTTACACTTACACATACATACACATAGGTTTGTACTGCCTTGTTTGTCATGAAAAGTTTTTAAGCAAAAAGTGACAATATCATACACATTTTTGTACAGATAGCTTTTATTTTATTTTATTTTTATTTTTTAAAGTAATTCTTACTTTTTAAAAAAGATTTTATCTATTTAATTTTAGAGTGAAGGGAAGGGAGAGAGAAAGAGAAGGAGAGAAACATCAATGTGCGGTTGCCTCTCATGTGGCCCCCACTGCGGACCTGGCCCACAACCCAGGCATGTGCCCTGACTGGGAATCAAACCAGTGACCCTTTGGTTCACAGCCCACACTCAATCCACTGAGCTACACCAGCCAAGGCTATAGATAGCTTTTAAAAATTAATTTTATTTATCCCATAGCTTGCTGTATCTGTTTCATAGATAAATGTACTATAATTTTATCCAGTTTTCTACAAATAAATATATAGGTCATATCTATCTATCTATTCATCTATCTATCTATCTGTCATTTCAATGTAAACAATGGTGAAATGAAAATTTTAAATATATGTTTTGGCCACTTGTAGGCATTAAATCTTAGCTTAACCTAGCTATAGCCTTTGTGTGTTGAATCTGTTGGAAAATTATGTTGGATTCCAAAGATAGACTTGGCTCTTAGCGACCTATGAAAGCTTCTTTATCTCCAGCATAATGCTTAAGTGAGCGAGGCTTACTCAACAGCTGCCACCAACCCCAGTGCCCCCATATGGACCATCCTGTGGGCTTCAGCAGACCTGACCATGAACATAGCGGCTGCTGGCTCTGGCAACCTCTGTCTCTCTCCCACAGACATGGAGGACAGGGGTGGGTTCTCCTGCTAACCATACATAGACAATTTTAGCAACAGCTTGCCTGGCATCTGTTTCACCAGCTTCTTAATCTCAGCACCATTAGTAAGTGACACCATAAATAAGATCACCGGTGAGTGCCTGGAATCTTGGGATGGGCCAGGAATTTGACCTGGAGATTCTGGAGGATCTGACAAGAGCGGTCTTGTGGTAAATTAATATCTGTGACAAAAAAAGGGTGACTCTAGCACATAGCTGAGTGGACACGCAGGTTTCCCAGCCTGGAGGTGCTCCATAAATAAGATAAAGTTTCCTGACCTATCTCTGGGATTATCTGTAGTCATGGTTACAGCATGTGGTAGCTACAAGTCCTTTCTGGGGCTTCAGACTTCAGACTTTAGGCCAGAGGTTGCAAACTGCTGGTATGTTGTTAGTAAACATGGAAAGTGCTAAATATTTTTAAAAAATTATTTACCAACATTTAAAAATTGGAAGATTTTACATGAAAGTCTGGACTTTGGGTATCTCTTGGGAGAAAAATAAAGGAAGACTGTTGACATTGTGGCCACAGTTTCATGTGGCGCGCTCTTCAGAAGGGTCATGAGCTCTCCAGTTTGACAGTCTTCATCAGGTCTGCCTCCCTGGCCTTTGTGTCTATAACTTCTGGCCTCTCACTTGGATGTGGTGACATTTACAACTCAGAAATTATGTTACTATGTATTGCTAAGTAGAAGAGGTAACCCCTCACATAGTGTGAATTTACTGGATCTCCGGAGCAGTGCTCCTGACTCTCAAATATTTCCTTCTTTTATCTACACAGCGGGCAAAAATGCCAGCATTATGAGTCACTTGATGATAAATAAGAGCCAACATTTATCCTAGCAGACTTGTTATCCCTCTCTTACAGATAAATAAACTGTGGCCAGAGAGGTTAAGTAAATTGTCTGAGGTCACAGTGGTAGTAGGTGGTAGAGTCAGTGTTTGGGCCCAGGCAGTGTCTTTCTAGAAGCTGTGTTTAGAGTCACTATACCTTATTTCCCCAGTCCCTTCCAAAGATGAAAACGCCTCCAGATAAAGGGATACTTGGAGTGTTCAGCTGATGCACTGAGTGAGGAATCACATATAGTTGACAGCCATATCTTTAGTTTATAAGTCCTTGAGGGTATAGAAAGGGCCTGAAGGAGGGTGGGCAGGACACTGAGAAGAATCTCTTAGTTGAAGATTGGAACTGGGCAGGGGAAAGCCCTGTTGATTAGGAGAATAGAATCGAAGAACAGTGTTGATACAAGAGATGTAGACTCCTGATGAGAAACAGAATGGGTACTTTGAGGACCTACAGGAACCAAGGATCTCCAATGTGCTCAAAGGGTTTTAGGTGAAAGATGGGGGATGAGCTTGGCATCAACATAAAAGTACAAGATAAGCTGAAGCTGGTGAAAAAATTATAAATCTCCTTTTGCTAAAATGTGCTCAATTGTTTAATGAATACTTAGAATGTATGGCAGCCATGAGAGAGGGCAAAGACCTCTGTTTCTAACTAGTTTCCATTTTCTTCACCAATGAGAAGTGTCTTCATACTGTAAAGTATAGAATATATATAATTAAAGGGGAATTGAAGGCCAAGATAGGTGAGAAGACAGAATGAGAGTCCTAACAGCAAGGTAGGTATAGCTCAGTGGGTGGGTAGAACATAGGTGTTGGACTTGGACTGACTTGGGTTGGACTCTTGACTCAGCCTGATTCTACTTGTGTAACCTTGGTCAGCTCTCTTCTCTGAACCTCAGCTTTCATGGTTAGGATTAAATGAGTTATGTATGTTAAATGCCTACCACATAGCAGACCCTCAGCACACAGCTGAGTAGACACACAGGTTTCCCAGCCTGGAAGTGCTCCATAAATAATATTAGGTTTCCTGACCTATCTCTGGGAGTATTTGTAGTCATGGTTACAGTATTTGGTAGGTGCAAGCATTTTCTGTGACTTGAGGAGGGAACTTCAGACGTCAGTAAATTGAATTCTTTAGATGCAGATGAGTCAGACCCTGAATACCAGAAGAATTTGCAGATGAGACATAGAAACTACCCTTGGTAATGGTTAAGAAATTACAAATATTGAGAAAGGTCCTAGAAAAATTGAAGAAGGGCAGATGTTATTATTTTGAAAGAGGAATTGGAAGAGAGTTTGGATACTAGAGATTCACTGTCAAATCCAGGCAACATTCTGGAATATATTAATAAGCAGATGGTTTGAAAGAAAGACAGAAAATGGTTTAGAAAAAAGCAGCAGATGGTTTATTAAAGACAATAAAATAATGATTACTAGGTGTCAGCCCAAGATTGTTAAAACAAAAGTTATTCTAAACAGGTCCCATTTTAACATTTTGTCAAAGTTACTGAACTAATTAATTAGGAGAACACTTTGGATTAGCTAATCACACTATTGGTATAACATCTGACAAAGATTTCAAGATACTTTGTTGATAAGATGGTGAGGCTTGAGTTGAATGACAACACAGTCCAAGCTTGTAGAATTCAAATATTGTCCATAAGTAGACCACTCTCAGTTCTTGAAGGAGCTCCCCCACCCCTCCAGCTGTGCCACAGGATCCTCTACTTGGTCTTACCTTCACTGACATCTTCATCAGCAACTAAGATGAAAATAAATGATATGGCAGGCAAATTCATAGTTCATATAAAAACTAAGAGTAAATAATACACTGAATGAGGAATCAAGATCCAACAATATATTGCTATTCTTCAAAATGGGCCAATGATGAAAATCAGCAAACTCATCAGAGGTGCTTATTTAGTCTGAGTTTTAAATTTTAGTGTTCGGTTCTTAAAAGTATAAAAAGGAGGAAAACTATGTTGAAAGAAGCACATGTAAAGAGATCTGGTTTTCTCTTACTGTTTGGAGTTGATGGAAATTTTAATATAAGTCAAAGTATGCTGTGACTTCTAAAGTAGTGGATTCAATTTCAGGCTGAAGTGAGATAGCGAGATAATACATTGGACTTTTAGTCAGACTACGTCTGCAGTAGGAGTAATTGGAGTAGTGGTAGTGATTTAGGTGCTAATATTTATCAAGCACTTTCTCTATAACTGGTACCATATTTTTACATGAATGAATTAGCTTAACATGCATAGCAGTATTAGGCTAATGACTGAAAAAAAAACCTCTAAAATCTCAGTGATTTAATATAATAAAGTTTTATTTTTGCCTGTTACACAGCAGTGTGGGTCAGGGGGAGGGGGCAAGGGGATGCAGCCACACAAAGACTCAAGTTCTTTCCCCCTTGTAGTTCCATCTTCCTCTAGGTACTTGGAATAATCTCCAGTCAATAGGCAGATAAAAAAGAGAAGAAAACTTCTGGTCAAGATGGAGGTGTAGTTTGTCACTTCCTCACACAATCTCAGCAAAAATTACAACTAAATTGCAAAACCACCATCACTCAGAATCATGAGAAAATCGAGCTGTATGGAAGTCTGACAACCAAGGAATTAAAGAAGTGACATTCATCAAACAAGTAGGAGGGGTAGAGATGAGGAGATGTGGGGACATGGAACGGTGGTTAAAATTGAGGATATTTCAGGTGGATAAAAATTGAGGATATTTCAGGAGTGAGGGATCCCAGCCCCACACCAGACCACCCAACCTAAGGTTCCAGTGTCAAAAAGATAAGTCTCCATAGCTTCTGGCTGTAAAAACCAGTGGGGGTTGGGACAGAAGAAACTGTGGGATTCTCAGGTATCTCATCTTAAAGGACCCATAGCAGTCTTAGGACTTATGCAGACTCACTCCCTCTGGGTCCAGCACCAGGGCATCAGCTGGAAGGGCATCAGTAGTATAGGGGAAGAAATTGAATTGTCTGGCATCAGGTCAAGTGTCTGGTGACAGCTTTCTCCCAGACAAAATTCCAGAGGCCAGGCAGCAGCCATTGTCCCTTTTCTGAGCTCTCCATCTCACAAAACCATAGAGCGGTGACACCATATCTGAGACTCCATCAACCTGGTTCACACGGGTTGCCCCACCTTGGTGATTACCGAAGGTTCCACCCCACCCAACTTACAGATGTGTTTTTCTATAATAGGTCATACAGCTAAAACGGAGTCAAAGTAGCTCTACCTACTACATAGAAACAAACACGGGGAGGCTGACAAAGCCAGGAGACAAAGAAATATGGCCTAAATGAAAGAAAGAACAAAACTCCAGAAAAAGAATGAAACAAAATGGAGATAAGCAATTTATCAGATGCAGAGTTCAAAACACTGGTGATAAGGATCCTTAAGGAACTCGCTGGACACTTAAACAGCATGAAAAAGACACAGGCAGGGGTAAAGATTACACTAAGTGAAATAAAGAAAAATTTATGGAGAATCAACTTGGAGTGGATGAAGCTGAGGATCAAATCAATGATTTGGAACATAAGGAAGCGAAAAATGACCAATCAGAACAACAAGATGAAAAAAGAATCCAAAAAAATGAAGATAGGGTAAGGAGCCTCTGGGACAACTTCAAAGGTACCAACATTCAAATCATAAGGGTGCTGGAAGGAGAAGAGAAAGAGCAACAAATTGAAAACTTATTTGAAAAAATAATGAATGAAAACTTCCCTAATTTGATGAAGGAAATAGACATCCAAGTTCAGGAAGGACAGAGAGTCCCAAACAAGATGGACCCAAAGAGGACCACACCAAGACACATCATAATTAAAATGCCAAAGGTTAAAGATAAAGAGAGAATCTTAAAAGTAGAAAGAAAAAAGCAGATAGTTACCTACAAAAAAAGTTCTCATAAGACTGTCAGCTGACTTCATAAAAAGAAACTTTGCAGGTTAGAAGGGGCTGGCAAGAAGTATTCAAAGTGATGAAGAGCAAGGACCTATAACCTAGAGTACCTTACCCAGCAAAGCTATCATTTAGAATTGAAGGACAGATAAAGTGCTTCCCAGATAAGGTAAAGCTAAAAGAGTTCATCGTCACCAAGCCATTATTACATATAAAATGTTAAAGGGACTTATTTAAGAAAAAAAATAAAAAATATGAACATTAAAATGGCAATAAATTCATGACTATCAACAGCTGAATCTAAAAAACGAACTAAGCAAACATGCAGAATAGAATGGAATCATACATATGGAGATCATTTGGAGGGTTATCAGTTGGGAGGGGAAAAGGGGAGGATGGGGAAAAAGATGCAGGAACTAAGAAGTACAAATTGGGTCCTGGCTGCAAACCAAAGGGTCACTGGTTTGAGTCCCAGTCAGGGCACATGCCTGCGTTGTGGGCCTCGTCCCCAGTAGGGGCGCACAAGAGGCAACCACACACTGATGTTTCTCTCTGTCTTTTTCTCCCTCCTTTCCCTTCTCTAAAAATAAATCAATAAAAGCTTTGAAAGAAGAAGTACAAATTGGTAGATACAGAATAGACAGGGGGATGTCAAGAATGATATAGGAAATGGAGTAGCCAAAGAATTTATATACATAACCCATGTACATGAACTAAGGGGGGATTGCCAGAGGGAATGGGGGATACTGGGTGGAGGGGGGTAAAGGTGGGAAATTGGGACTTTTGATTAATGGCATAATCAATAAAATATATTTAAAAAAAGAGAAGAACTGTCACACAAGAATATTTTTTGGAAGAAGAGAATAGATCTGGAAGTGGTATGTATCACCTCTGCCCACCTTCCATTGCCCAGAACTCAGTCACATGGCCTCTGCCAACTGCAAGGGACACTGGAACACGTGCTCCAGTTGTGTGTCTGAGCGGATGAACAGAACGCAGCTACTGGTCAGCACTCATAGTCTGGATCACCACACACCTAAGAGGTAGGTAGCACTATTAACTCCACTTTAAAGACAGGAAAGACCAATTCAGTGCGGCATCGTTCAGATCTGTGTATTATACTTAAAGAAGAATAATGACAAGTGACATATTTCAAAGAAATGGGACCAACCTCTTAATAGATGTCAGTGAGTTTGCAGAATTGTTTATGTAAAACTTGTAAAGAAAAAGGCACATGGGTGCCAGGATAAATATCTTCAAATAATTAAAGAGTTGATTTGAACTAGAAGTAAAAGAAATGATTTTCTAGAAGTTGAAGTCATTCTATAAAGTCGTGATTCCTGGCATGGCTTCTAAAGGCTCTTTGACCTTAGAGAGTTCCCATGGAGACAGAAGAAGTATCTTTGAAGAATATTGTTAGAGGGACTCCCAAACTGGGCAGAAGCTTCGGTTCCATTAGTTTATGAGATGGGAAAAAGAAGACACGCTGCCTAGTTAAAATTTTTGCCATGGACCTCCACTTTCTCATTTGGCATCTTAGATGGAAACAGGCTTCCACAAATTTACCATGCAAACACAGTAAAATGTCTTTAATATAGATTAACTGTGAAGGGCATGTGTGTGGGAAGTTGTGGGGGTAGTGGTAAAGGGGAACGAGGTAGGATATAAGAAGGCTGCTTTGAATAAAAAATTAATAAGGATATATTTTTTAAAAGAAATTAGGTTTTCTCCTGTAATTTTTAACTCAATTAAATCTTAACTCATTTTTTAAAAAGATTCTATTTATTTATTTTTAGAGAGGGGGAGGGAGGGAGAAAGAGAGGGAGAGAAACATCAGTGTGTGGTCGCCTCTCATGCGCCCCCTACTGGGGACTTGGCCCTCAACCCAGGCATGTGCCCTGGACTGGGAATTGAACTGGTGACCCTTTGGTTGGCAGGCTGGCACTCAATCCACTGAGCCACACTAGCCAGGGCTAAATCTTACCTCATTTTATATGTTTTTAGTGAATAAACCTAACTTACTGTGTATGTTCATTTTTAGGCAACTAAATCAATGTTTATAAGTGGATAAATGGTTTTTATTTTTAATTCAAGGGAGTTACTAGCAAATTCCCCACTATTCTT
>CM052551.1:12995106-13009374 GCA_028533065.1 Trachops cirrhosus | reverse complement strand
TTTGAATGCTTCTTTCCAGCCCCTTCTTGCCTGCAAAGTCTCTTTTGAGAAATCAGCTGACAGTCTGATGGGAACTCCTTTGTAGGTAACTGCCTCCTTATCTCTTGCTGCTTCTAGGATTCTTTCCTTCATTTTGACCTTGGCTAATGTAATCATAATGTGCCTTGGTGTGTTCCTCCTTGGGTCCAACTTCTTTGGGATTCTCTGAGCTTTCTGGACTTCCTGGAAGTCTATTTCCTTTGCCAGATTAGGGAAGTTCTCTTTATTATTTGTTCAAATAAGTTTTCCACTTGTTGCTTTTACTCTTCCCCTTCTGGTACCCTATAATTCGGATGTTGGAACATTTAAAGTTGTCCTGGAGGTTCCTAAGCCTCTCTTCATTTTTTTGAATTCTCGTTTCTTCATTCTGTTCTGGTTGACTGTTTCTTTATTCCTTCTGATCCACTCCATTGATTTGAGTCCCAGTTTCTTCCCATCACTATTGGTTCCCTGTATATTTTCCTTTATTTCACTTAGCATAGCCTTCATTTTTTCGTTTAATTTGTGACCATACCCAACCAATTCTGTGAGCATTCTTATTA
The DNA here is from genome assembly GCA_028533065.1 of Trachops cirrhosus. Taxonomy (NCBI): domain Eukaryota; kingdom Metazoa; phylum Chordata; class Mammalia; order Chiroptera; family Phyllostomidae; genus Trachops; species Trachops cirrhosus. The sequence continues at coordinate 13,008,793 of CM052551.1, read as the reverse complement.
CCAATGTTTTGAACTCTGCATCTGATAGGTTGGCTATCTCTTTGTTGCTTAGTTGTATTTTTTGTGGAGGTTTGATCTGTTCTTTCATTTAGGCCATTTTTTTTGTCTTGACTTGCCTATTACATAGTAAGGGGAGGAGCCTTAGGTATTCACCAGAGTGGGGTATCCTACATTGCTGCATTATAATGCTGTACGTGGGGAAGGGGTCTGAGAGGCAACAATGGCACCTATTCTGCTCTCTGCTGAATTTCAGTCACTTCCCCTGCTACCCACAAGCAAATCGGGTTCTTCTGGTGCTGATTCCTGGGTGGATGGGTTTGTGTACATTCTAGGACCCTGTGGGTCTCTCCAACAAGCTCTCCTGTGAGGCTGGGAGTTTCCTCTGCTGCCACCTCAACCCTCACAGGTATTTTCAATCAGTGGTTTGAGGCTTTATTTCCCAGGCGCTGGAGCCCTGGGTTGTGTGGTCTGTCTTGCTCCCCAGTTGGTCCTCCTGGTTTAATCTTCACGTGAATGTGGGACCACCCACTCCACCAGTGGCCGCCTCATTGGGTCGGCCAGCTGCCGCCTTGCCATGAGTCCTCTCAGCCCCAGCTGCCCATCTCCGCCCCTCCTACAGGTCTGTATGAATGTGTGTTCTTTAACTCCTTGGTTGTCAGATTTCCATACAGTTGAATTTTCTGTCATTTCTGGTTGTTTTTTTGTTTTAAAATTGTTGTTGTCCTTCTTTTGGTTGTGCAAGGAGGCACAGTGTGTCTACCTATGCCTCCATCTTGTCAGGAAAACCCTGAAATTTCTTATGAAGCAAGCTGACCAATACGATACTTTTTTGGAATATGAAAATCTTCTCTAGGTTCAAGGTATGGTTTATTTTGGTATGTCATGGAAAGTTTTTTGCAACTCCTTATGAATATTTAGGATTTTAAACAATATATATTTTATTGATTTTGTGATTACCGTTGTCCCAGTTTTTCCTCCCCATTATTCCCCTCTGACCTGTACCCCCTCCCACCATTATTACCCCACCTTAGTTCATGTCCATGGGTCATACATATAAGTTCTTTGACTTCTCCATTTCCCATATTATTCTTAACCACCCCCTGTCTATTTTGTAGATACCATCTATGCTTCTTACTCCCTGTACCTTTTCCCCCACTCTCCACTCCTCTGTACTGATAACCCTCCATGTGATCTCTATTTCTGTGACTATGTTCCTGTTCTAGCTGTTTGCTTAGTTAGTTTTTGTTTTTTGAGGTTTGGTTGTTGATAGTTGTGAGTTTGTTGTCATTTTGCTGTTCATATTTTTGATCTTCTTCTTTTTCTTAGGTAAGTCCCTTTAACACTTCATATAATAAGGGCTTGGTGATGGTGAACTCTTTTAACTTGACCTTATTTAGGAAGATCTTTATCTGCCCTTCCATTCTAAATGAAAGCTTTGCTGGATAGAGTAATCTTGGATGTAGGTCCTTGCCTTTCATGACTTTGAATACATTTTCCAGCCCCTTCTTGCCTGCAAGGTTTCTTTTGAAAAAGCAGCTGATGGTCTAATGAGAACTCCTTTGTACGTAACCCTCTCTTTTTCTCTTGCTGTTTTCAAGATTCTCTCCTTCTCTTTAATCATGGGTAATGGAATTATGATGTGCCTTGATGTGTGCTCCCTTGGGTCCAACTTCTTTTGGATTCTCTGGGCTTCCTGGACTTCCTAGAAGTATATTTCCTTTGCTGGATTGGGGAATTTTTCCTTCATTATTTTTTCAAATAAGTTTTCAATTTGTTGCTCTTCCTCTTCTCTTTCTGGCACGCTTATGATTTGGATGTTGGAACATTTAAAGTTGTCCTGGAGGTTCCTAAGCCTCTCCTCATTTTTTTGAATTGTTGTTTCTTCATTCTGTTCTGGTTGAGTGTTTATTTCTTCCTTCTGCTTGAAACTGTTGATCTGAGTCCTGGTTCCCTTCCCTTCACTGTACATTTTCATTTATTTCATTTTTCATAGCCTTCACTTTTTCCTCCATTTTGTCACCATGTTTAACCATTTCTGTGAGCATCCTGATTACCAGTGTTTTGAACTCTGTATCTGATAGGTGGCTATCTCTTCATTGCTTAGTTGTATTTTTTTCTGGAGGTTTGATCTGTTCTTTCATTTGGGACATATTTTTTTTTTTGTCTCAGCACACCTGTTACATAGTAAGGGGCAGAGCCTTAGTTATTTACTTGGATGGGGCAACCCACATCGCTGTGTTGTGTGGTGGGGAGGGGTCCAGAGAGAACAATGCCACTTGCTCAGCTCTCAGCCAGCTTTTAGTTACTTCTTCTGCTACCCATAAGCAAATTGGACTCTTCTGGTGCTGATTCCTGGGTAGGTGGTTTTGTGTACATTCTAGGACCCTGTGGGTTTCTCCAACAAATTCTCCTGTGAGGCTGGGAGTATCTCCTGCTGTCTCAACCCCTACAGGTTTTGTCAGTCAGAGGTTTTGAGACTTCCACCCAGGATGGAGGCATAGGTAGATACACTTTGCCTCCTTACACAACCAAAAGGACAACAACAAATTTAAAACAAAAAAATAACCAGAACTGCCAGAAAATCAAACTATGGAAGTCTGACAACCAAGGAGTTAAAGAAGAAACATTCATCCAGACTGGTAGGAGGGGCAGAGATGGGCAGCTGGGGCTGAGAGGACTCATGGCAAGGTGGTGGCAGGAGGACTAGGTGCTGGGACGACTGGTGGAGTGGGCGGTCCTGCATTTGCATGTGGATAAATGGGAGGAACAACTGGGGAGCGAGACAGACTGCGAAACCCAGGGTTCCAGTGTGGGGAAATATTTAGGAATTTTTATCTGCCTTTCAGAATTTGGGAAGGTTCTACTATTGCTTGCTTTTATATTTCTATTTCTCCAGTGACTAGGATTTATTTTGACCAAATTGTTGTTGAACCACTCTATTTCAACAAAATTGTTTTCAGCCAAATTGTTTTTGGTGAAGTCATCACGTGGTAATAGTTTAAAAAATATCTTACCCCCTATTGATCTATAAAACATTAAAAAACACTTTCTGTAAATTCACATAAAACTTAAAATCTTTACATTAGAATGAATCAATGAAAAGGAATGTAATAAGCAGCCTCTGAGATGATCTTATTGATCCCTTGTATGAATTCATGTCCTTGTGTAATTCTCTCCTTGAATGTGGCCTGGACTAATTGATCTATTTCTACTCAATAAAATATGGCAGAAGTGTTGAAATATACTTGTAAGTTACATCCTTCTTTTATAACCTTTTAAAGTCTTATAAGATTAGATGAGAAAAAAGACCCATGGATTCCATTTTGGGAATACTCTTTGGCTGTTGTCCCGATGGCTCACCCTAGGAAAAGCCAGCTGCCATGTTATGAGACATCCCTGGGAAGAGACTTCAAAATAAAAATCATATAAAAAGCAGGCTGGGACTGGAGAGAAGACTCAGTAGTTAGACTGCTAATTGCTCTTCTGTTTTAATAACCACCTAATCACACCAGGTCTTTCTAAGGCCAGGCCTTCCTGAGGACAGATGGACAATTTTGGCATTTGCTGCATCCCATCCTGAACAGGGGCTCTCAACGAGTTAGCAGACACTGGGCCTAGCAGAATCCTTGGTAGGAGGGATTGTGCTCTGATAACAATCCCATGAATGAAAGCAGAGTCCCCAGAGCCAAGCTTTCAGACGAGACCACGGCCTATGAGTGCAACCTCATGGGAGAATTTAAGCCAGACCTGGATTTCTGACCCAAAGAAACTGCAAAATAAAAATGTTCATTTTTTTAATACTCTAAATTTTAGAGTAATCTGTTATACAGTAATATAAAACTAATATAGGGGCCAAGAGAGTTGAATTCTCAATAGCGACCTGAAAGATTGATTTGCACTCTGCTTTATACTTTCTGTAAAGTCAAGACTTATACCTGACGTTGTCTGTTAATTCAGCAAATTGGCTTGCTAGGGTTCAATACCAATGATTCCTTCTTCCTTCCTTCTCCTTCCCTGAGCTAGTCACACCTTAACATAACATCTGCATCCTGCTACAAACCCACCTTTTCTCCCTCCATCCCCTACCTCCTTTCTTTCTTTTTTTTTTTTTAAGAGTAGAGCAGGGATAAAGTGATTTGAGTTAAAATGAGACATTAATGCCCCTGAACAGATGCATTTGGGAGTAATGTGACAGAATGTTCAGGAGAATGTGCTGGGGCCACATTGTGGCTGATGATCACCCAACATGGCATGCAGAAGCTGGTAGGGGTGCGCAGCAGGGACCCAGGTGACAGCTGTTGTTTTTATGGCCTGGCTTTGATGACAATTTAGGAAGGGTCTGTTCTGCTCTTTTGGGAGGGCGGGATTTAAGCTCATCCTCAGAATATAAAATCCTTCTGATTAGCTAAGTTGAGACTGGTTCTCTTGCTTTCTCCAGAGTCACCTCTGCTCTTCACTTCTTGGGTCAAGGGCAGCAGTGGTTGCTAAGTGAACAATGTTTATGCTTCTTCCACTGACTAAATCTTGAAGGAGGGGAAAATGCCTTGTCAGCCAACACACCCAGGTTTCCCTTGCAAGTGTCAGTATACTTCCATTTGCAGTTATTGCAAAAGTAAAAGGACCACTCAACAGTAGTTGATAGGGATATTCAAAAGACACCTACAATGCAGAAACTCAGAAGGGCAGAGTTTATTAATGACACTGATACCTCTTGGTGGCAATTTAACCTCTAATCCATGCCCTTACAACTGAGAAGCTCCTATTAAGGGATTACAGTGAGATGGAAATTAATAAAAGTAAAATGGCTAACGACTGATCAGGTATCTCTCACTGGACCAACGTCCCAAGGACACTGTGTACAGAAGTAATCTCCTTAAGAAGGCAGACTTTTCACTTTCTCTAAATGCAGAGCTATATCAAACACTTTTGAATATGCCACAGGGCAGTGATGTTGCAGGGCTGGTTGTATGAGGTCAGTGTATTCCCCCCTGAGAACACTGCACAGCTTCAGGCCTTTTGCATTCAGTAGGCTAATCAGAAGACTGTCCTACAGACTACAGCAGGCAAAGGGTCTGTCTTTGCACACAAGATAGCTTCTGACTTAGCCTGTATTAATAGTTACTCTTCAGTTCTACCACCTGACCTATATGATGAGCACTGAGAACAAAATAGGCTGGAAGGGTGAGGTCAGCATAAAAGAGAGCAAGAAGCCAAGAAAAGGGGCACACGGCAAGACCGCAGTCCCAGAAAGCTGCATTCTCTTCTGCTTTCTCCTCAGTTTCCTTTGAAAGGAAATTTCCCCTTAATACTTCCCTCTGAGTTCACATGGAATAAAAGACACTAATCCCAAGCCCTATGAGCTCTTTCCTATTTCAGTTCCTATCAAAGAGGAACTCGATAAAAAGATGATACAGAAAGCAGGCGGTGATGGGAGAGAAGACTGGGTAGTTGGACTAGCATTTGTTTTCCTGTTTCAGTAACAAAAAAGTCCCCAAACCACGAGGCCAGGTTTTCCTGAGGCCAGGTGAACAGCCTTGACATTGGCTGGGTCCTGACCCGCACAGGAGTTCTTGCTGAGTTAGCAGGCACTGGGCCTAGTAGAATGTTTGGTGTGAGGGGCAGATTAAAATATGGGGTTTCTGCTCGAAGGCCCCCTGTGTCTTTGCCAGGAAAAAACTACACTGAGGCAAGGGGCACACAAAAATAATTGTCTCTGTGTAGAGCAGCGTTCTCAGATTTGCAATTAAACAGGATGATCAGATCTTTTAATTACATTTTTTTAAGGTTGACAGAAATGACAAGTCCTGAGTAGGCTGTGATTGGTGCTTAAGAAAATAATCAAGCAAACAATCAAATGGACAAACAAGCAAAGCAAATGGAAGTAGTATTGTGGCATTAAAATAGAACTTTTTAGAGGCAAAAGGCCTGTATTCTACTTTAGCACTGTACAACAGAAATAAATTTTAAGACACAAATGTATTTTTAATTTCTATTAGCTACATTAAACAAATAAACAGGTTAAGTTCACTTTAACAATATATTTTGCTTAACCTAAAAATATTAACCTATGTAATAAAAGTATAACATTTCAGCATGTAATCAATAAAATATTATCAAGATATTTTATGTTTTCCTACATTTAGTCTTTGAAATCCACTGTGTACTTTATACTGTGGCACACCTCAGTTTGGACTAGCCACATTGCAAGTACTCAGCAGCAACATGTGGCCAGTGGCTACCATATTGGACAGTGCAGTTCCAGACCAGCCTGGCCAGCTACACACTCACTCACATGCCAAATGACCTTGACTAACCCACCTTCTCCTCTATGGCTCATTTTCACATCCATGAAAGGAGAGGACTGATCTGTACCACTCTTTCTCTAACTTTCTTGCATACAATCTTACACAAAGGAGCAGTATCTATAAGAAATAATATGAATGGAAAAGGTTTAAGTCATAATTGTTGGGCAGAAAATTGCCACTTTACTCCTTGTTCATGAGTTCCACGATTTTTAGAGTCCCTTTCAGATCTAGCATTCTCTTTAATGACTGACCACACTTCGGGTTTGCCCACATTTTTCCAATATTAACCACACATCAAATCTTGATCACATCTTCTGCAAACCTTATATCAGTTGGTTCTGAGAAAGAGAAAAAAAAGCAAGGAGGGAAATATGAAGGAGAAAACAGAAGCTGAAGAAGAAATCAGAAAGAGAGAGGGGAGAAAAAGCAGAAAACCTGGGAGAGAAGAAAGTAGTTTACACTTGCTTAGATATGGAGCCATGTTAACGCCACAAGAAGAAAGGAGGGCCCTACTCCACCTCATCCCGATCTTGTGATGCCTTCATGATCCTAATCTACTGAGGACCACACAACTGAAGCCTGTGTTTGCTGAAAGGGACACCCTCTGTAGACAGTCACTTCTGCTGCCATTCTTTTGAGTTAGTCAACAGACACATCCTGCTCTTTGTTATAAGCCAGACTGTGCAGATGCTGGTGGTATGCAGACATTAGTAAGGTGTCAGTCTACACAGACTATGCCATCACTTCCCATCCCATCCCATCCCATCCCATCCCATCCCATCCCATCCCATCCCATCCCATCTTTGTTGAGAATGGCACCACTGAGTGTTTCCACTTGGGTGAATGTTGCAGTTATGACTGCAGGACCAGAAAGCAGTTTGCTGAACCAGGACTAGGACTCATAATCACGGAGTCCCACAGAGACTATTAGTGTTCACCGCAATCCCTGTGCTCCTCAGCATAGCCCAACTTCTCTTTCAGTGAGCTGGCATGTGACTAGTGCAGCCTATGGATTGTGAGAAGTGAGGCTTGTTACTTCAGAGCTGAGATCGTGAGTATTTGATAGGCTTTTCCATATTCCCTTCCCCCGCCAACTGATCATTGAACAATGCCTGGCCACAAAAGAGAAGCAGCCTGGGTCCCTGAGTTGTGCTTAAATGAGAGCCATCTGACCTGTATTGGAGTGTGGCATCAGTAAGAAATAAGTCTAAGTTTTATGAAAACACCAGCAGTTGGGTTGTTTTGGTTTTTTTTTACAGTTGCTGGTGGTGTTGTCCTGGTGGACACAGTGACCCATGGCTGGTTAGTTTGTTCCTTTCTAAGGGACACACTGAGCTTGGGTGGTAACCTGAGAATGACCATGGAAGCCCAGGGCTATTACTTTATTGCCACTGCGTTGAGTACTGTTAATAAATGCCAGCCAGTACCTACAGCGAATGTTTTCTGTATTGACGATCATGCCTCCTCGCCTTTCTAAGTGAACATGAGAGCTGTATTCACAGGCAAACAATCTGAGAGCCAGAATCCATATTTGGGGAGACTCTTCCATCGAGAGGAAATGGGTTTTTCCACTGGATCATAGCAAGGGAAGGTTCACATTTTTTAAAAGAAAAATAAAGCATATATCTTACATTTTTATTGTTCTTAATACTTTTCAAAGTATATTTCTATTTACCATCTGAGTTGACTGTCACTGGTATCTGTGTGACAAGCATGACAGGTGTCCTCAATTTTAAGAGCTGGAGGAATTGAGGCTTGAAGATGCTAAAGGACTTTTTCAAGGTCATACTGAGCACGGTACAGCAGGGATCAGAAAGAAAGCTGTCTCAATTAAGTGGCCCCCTTACCTTTAAGCAGCATGCTTATTATGCTAATTAGGGTTTTCAGCAGTATATGTAAAATTATGTACCAACAGTACCATTTAAACTTCAAATACAAATTATTTGTACTATTGAAATATACCATGTATGTATTAATGAAAGCTTAAACTTCATTTATTGAGTAAATTTCAGCTTTCCACAGAGCTTTCATATTTATTACCTTGCTTAATCCCTGTGAAAACTCTGCAAACAAGGCAGCAAAGTTATCACACCCACTTCATAGCCAAGGAACTGTAGCCAGAGAAGTTAAAGCCATGTCCAAGATGGGCAGAGCCAGGATTGAAATCTGTGTCTTTTAATTTCAAACTTAAAGCTCCTTTCCCTCTGACATGTGCCTTAAGACATATAATAAGGGAACATCAGTTATATGTGTAACAAAATAAATTTTAAATACCTAATGAAATGAAGTTAATTCCCTCAGCGAACTTTGCTGAATATCCAAGTGGCTGGTATGTTCCACACCCTCTTGAATCTTGAGTGCCTGGTAGAGCTGAGCTTGGCCTGCCTCGTACCATCTGCCAGCTTGTGGCAGATTGATTCTGCCTTAGGAGGTGCCAGCTCTCCTTGAGGAGGTAATTTAAAGCCCATTTAGTTCAGGACCCACGGACCTTCCCTCAAAGGATGGAGAGCTGCTTCTCCTGTGAGGATGCAAAAGGACCTGTGGCTTTAAGTAACATGCTCAGGGAACACTAGTTAATACCCTTCCAAGTCGTGGGCAGTGGGTGATTTTAAAGCCCCAGTTGTCCAAGGAGGGAGGAGAGCATGCACACTCCCCAAGACGCGCAGCCTGGTGCCTCTTGGCTTCCTGCACGTGGTACCTGCGTCTGCAGAGACACCGACAGCACTGTTTTAAGACTGCCCCTTCACCTTAACATTTACCTGTCTTACTGCACATTCCAAAGTGCCCGAATCAACAATGTTCAGTCACTCAGGAAATACTAAATATATGCTATGCTATGCTAACACAGAGAGGTATGCAAATGAACTAGTATTTGTTTTTTACAGGAACTTTCTAGAAACTCTTCTAGTAACATTTTCACCATAGGAAAAACTCAATATTAAGAATATGACCTCCGAATTATTCATTCAGTCAATGGTTTTTTTTAATGAGTGCTGATCGCGTGGCAGGTACTCAGCTGACCACTGGGCGTAGAAGTGGGAGTGAAAGTTGACATCATTTCTGAGAATGAGGTTCATGTTTTGGGAGAAGCAAGCCTTTTTGTATCTTATGAGTCCTACCTTGCAGAAAGTCATCTATCCTGTCTTACAGAAAAGCCTGGGTCACACAGGGCAAGTCCTAAAGCCTTAGTGCAGGGCAGTCCTGCATATAAGTGTGGGATTTAGTGGCTAAGAAATCTGCTTTGCCTTCACAGAGCAAAATAAGTGCTTATTGACTCACTGACCAAAACCTCACAGTTAGTTATATGGAATCACATTAATCAAGTGCTTTAGTTTCTGTTCCATCTCTACACAGTTCAAGATAAAACAGACAGGGAGAGTAAGTCAAGGACGTTTGAGACCATAAGACATGGTTGTAAAGGACATCTCAAGTGAACAAAGTCTCATCCAATTTTGTTCCCTTTCCCTAAATCAACTGGATGAGTTCCTTAACCCTCTCAAAGCCCCAGATTTCCAAGGTGATGAGCCTGAAGGTACGTCTGCTCTTTGTAGAATCTTGTTGGTTATGTTCTGCAGGGAAGGGGGCAGTCACTTGCCAGCGGCAATTTTTCATCATTTCCTCCCGGCGTGCAGCTCCGAGGCCTGCAGAAAGCTGTGCGTGACCCAGGCTTTTCTGTAAGTCAGCTAATGATCACCCAATCCACTGGAGAAAATTGATTGTGTCAAAGCTCATGAAGAGCTGCAGGCTGATCAATGTCTCACTGAAGTCAAGTTTCACATGGAAGTGCCCAAAGCTGGAATTAAATGTCAGGTGCAATTTAGCACTGATGCCCCAGCAGAGCCTTTGGAGAGGGCTCATTCTGCACGTCAGATTAACCCCCCACCACCCCCGCCCCATGGCGGGCTCCCCTGGCTAAGCGATCAGGGCCTGGCAAGTTGCCACACCACAAGTCTCTCACTAAGATCTGCAAAAGTGGGAACTTGGTGCTCAGGCTGCTCTGTGGCCGTGCATCCTGTCAAGGCTCGAAGGGAAATGTCTTGGGAAAGAAAGGAGAGAGGTGTTGGGTGTCAGGCCTGATTTAAACGAGGCTGTGGCAGTGAGTGGGGAGTCAGAAACGGCAACTTTCTGGAAAGAATCCTGTCAGAAAGGGGGGAAAGCTGAAGGGGAGCTGGAGGAGGCTGCTTCGTGCCATGCTGTGACGAGGCTTCCCGTCCTTTGTGATTTAGTTCTGCTTCACTTCTTGCATTAAAGCCCCACGAATGTTCTTCGCTGCCTTCCACTCTAGTCAGAGCACTGGTTTGCTCAGTCAAAGCCACATTCCACCCAGTATTCTTGCTTTCTTTTTCTTCTTTCTTCACATATCAAATCCTAACATCCTTCCATGCCCTTCCCTTCATATCTTCCATTGATTCCTGCAGCTTTAAGGAGTTTCTCATCTCCTGAAATTATACAGAAATTAACTCTATTATTCTTTTGCCATTTTAATTTCCATTTTGCACTATAGCTATTTATTTATTTATTCCTTTTATCTTCTCTATTAGGTCAAAGATGATTTGAGGATAGGATCCAGGCCTGATTTATTCCCCTGTTCCCCAAATTTCTACACAATATTTTAATTATTTCTAAAATATAAATAATACATTTTAATAATGGGTTTATAATGTTGAACTTGTAAATATTTCTTGTATAATTCTCCAGTAGGGTCCCGTCTTCGTTTGGGCTGTTGTAACCAGTACCATGGACTGGGAGGCTTATAAACAAGAGATGTTTATTTCTCACTGTTCGAGGGCTGGAAGGCCAAGGTCACAGTCCCGGTGTGGTCGGGTTCTGGTGAGGGCCGCCTTCTAGGGTGCAGACAGCTGACTTCTTCTATCCTCATATGGTGGGAAGAGTGAGCTGGCTCTCTGACCCCTTCTTATATGGCCACAAACTTCATTGTAATTACCTCCCAAAGTTTCCCCCTCCAAATACCATTTAATTGGGTTGGGGTTCAAATTTCTGGGGGATACATTCAGTCCATTGCCGAGCCAGAATGCTGGGTTGCTCAACTGAAAGCATCTGACCTCTCATGCCAATGAAGCGTTTTTCTCCACCTCTATGGCCACTGTCTGGCTTCTAAATGAGAGACTTCGCTCTTTTTGATTACTTGGGGATGAGGTGAGACTGCCCATTATCACAAGGTCTATTAAGAATCAATCTTGCATCTAATACATTCACAATATACCTTTCAGCTTCTTCTGGGGTCATGTTCAGTTTCTCTGCCAACATAGTTAATGCTGATACACTGCTGAATGTAACCAAAGGTCTCAAACATGAGAGAAGTAGCATTTTCAAGGGAAATCCTCAAAATCAGTCGCCAAGGAGAAGTTGTCCACAAGTACCTACTCACATCTCCCTGGCCCTATCAAACTATTCAACAAACTGAAATTGGGTCTTTATACGTGAAAGATTCTTACTGAGTAATTTTGACTAGGTCTTTTAGCACCTGTTTGCATTTTCCAACATCTTTGCTCTGACTGCTATAGTCACACAGTGGAGAATATGTGCACACATGGTCTGAATTGTTTTAAGGTCCTGTGCTGCTAAAAGAACAGATTAATATGCTATTAACTGCCTTTGGCTGATTGAAGGGAACAAAGAGACCAGTGAAGGAGCCATGTTCACTGCTGATGACACTAGAGTGGAGAATGACAGCATTTTTATCTTTGGTCTCTTTTCATCATGTAAGGCCTTCCATGGCCGCAGTAGGATTTCAGCGGCCCCCTTTCCTCAGAGTGAACTCAGAGCACTTCTATCTCTTCGTGACACAACCTCTAAAAACAAAGATATCCTGCTGCTCCTGAGTAGTTGCCACACTCATATTGGAATTTCTTATACCTGAGGTGCTTTCTAAATATTTCTGCTTAAAAACCTATTCATCAGCTAGGTGGCCAAACAGTATCCAACCATCTCTGGTTGACTGCATTTACCTCGAAGCGTTCTGATTGCCAAACATCTTCACAACGGGTTCCATTTCTGCTTGAAGCTGTTTCAAATATGGTTTTTCCCCTCTCAAAGCATGAAGAGAACATCAGAATAAAGGTTTCTGTAAACCTCTGTAGCAGAGTTTACCATGTTATCATCATGAATAAGATCTGATTTCTCTCATAATGCTTATTTTTCATTATATATCATTCTCGTGAAAAGAAAATCAGTGCAAAGTCTAGATCCCAATTTAAATAATGTGTGATGGGAGACTCAGGTCTTCCTTTGCCATCTTGCCAAAAAAACAAACGGCCTGACTTATTTTTATATTTAGTACTTCATGCAACCCCTTGCTCAGAAGTGGTGTTCAATCAATATTTGATTGATGCTTGGATGATGAATGATTGTAAATTTCCAAAGTTCTGTTCCCCAACATATGGAATCAGTCATGACTTCGCCAGGACTAGGTTGGCCCAAATATGAAGATGCTATTGCAGCTCAGTAAAGACAACACCTTGCCCCCATCCCACACAAACACCTCGTTCATAAGCAGCAATCACAGCAGAAAAAGTCCCCTGTGGAAGGATGAGCTGCTAGAGTAGCACAGCTATGTTTGTACCTAGTTAGTGGTTCACATATATTCAACAGCACTGAAGAGTCAGTACAAGCTGATTGTCCTGGCATTAATCAGTATAAACTATTTGCATTTGAGTTAGATTATTGTTAGATTAAAACTTTGAACAATGAAAGAAAAGGAAGAAGAGATGGAAAATAAAATGAAAGACAAGAAGATGAAAGAAAAGACTGTATGGGACTAACAGTCACACAAAATACTGAAGTTGAGATTTGGGCTTGCTGTGTGGCCTCAAGCAAATTCTGTAACCTCTTGGAGAAGCTTTCTTTTTTACAAATGGGCAATAATAACCTCCTGCTAGGCTCTTTGTGAAGACTAACTTAGCTAATGTAAAATGTCTAGCCAGTGCCTGGCCCCTGGTATATATCCTCAAAAGTGGTAGCAGTGTGTTCAATAAGTGATTTTTGGATATGATTATACATTCATGTTCATGGCCATTTATTTTTCAGTTCTAAGAAGAATACAATTTTTAGTAAGTTCATGAGCAAACTTTCACGATGTTAGACATAGGCAATGACTAATTTATGTGAATGAGCCCAAGAAAGTCTTTTCATTGCACATAACAACAATAAACATTTATTTGTACTTACTAGGTATTTCCAGGGATATGTCTAAGTATTTACATGCATAATCTTATTTAACCTTTTACTGTGACACCAAGAGGTAGGTGCTATTATTACTAATCCAATCTTCCAGCTAAGGAAAGTGAAGTTGAGAGCTACTTTACTTGTTTGAGTCAGCAAGCAGGTCTGGAAAGGAGATACAAAGATTTCTAACCACAATG
>CM052551.1:12960434-12994606 GCA_028533065.1 Trachops cirrhosus | reverse complement strand
CTTACTAGGTATTTCCAGGGATATGTCTAAGTATTTACATGCATAATCTTATTTAACCTTTTACTGTGACACCAAGAGGTAGGTGCTATTATTACTAATCCAATCTTCCAGCTAAGGAAAGTGAAGTTGAGAGCTACTTTACTTGTTTGAGTCAGCAAGCAGGTCTGGAAAGGAGATACAAAGATTTCTAACCACAATGTCTGATCTCTTATAAAAGAGACTCAACTTAAGCTTTGTAGGCTTAAAATTAAGACTCTTATATTTGCACGGTACATGACAGTTTACAAAGTAATTTAATATAATTTTTATTTGGTCCTTCTAGCAACCATTTTAGAGATTAGCCAACTCTTAAAGATCCATCATTCAGGAAAATACAGTATTTTGCGGTGTATAATGAGCACCCATGTTTTTATGTGCGTTACACATGGGGTTATTATAGCCATGTTATGTAACTGTTACACCCATGTATAATGAACATCCTTATTTTTCCCTCAAAAATTTGGGCAAAAAGTGCTCATTATACACGAAAATATATGGTAATACCTAGAGAAACCGAGACCTGTTCATGGTAGCAGCACAGCTGGGAAGTGGCAGTCCTGGATGCAAACTCAGAACTGGCTCCAACCCTGGAGCTCTATTTATTACCCCACCGTTGATTCATGGGGCTTTAGAAAATGCCCCTAACTTGGAATTGATTTTGAAGCCTGAAGTTCATCTTCAGTTACATTAATGGAACAAAACTTTCTTCTCTGGGATGCACTGTTATTCTGTGTGAAACTAGCCGACCCAGTGTTGATCAAAACAAACGATCCTGGTTTAGTAAAATTGGAGGTATGACTCTAAGATCAAGAGGTTGGTTTTGCACATTGGCATGTGTGCGTGACTTGAAAAAGATGGTTACAAAATGCCTTGAAAAACAGCAGCATTTGGGGATCGATCAAGGCCGCTGGCAGGGAAGTAAATACATCCCAAGGTAGTTATTCAGAGTGAACCATACACATCAGGAGTGGCCTTATGTACTCAAAAGCTATATGGGGCAACAGAAAAGGTACAAAGTGTAAAAGAGAGGAGAAGGCAGATTGCCCATGAGTGGTGTACGAGCAAGGTGGGAAGGCTGGCTGGAAAAGGTAAGAAGGTACAAATATTCACCATTCCGCTTGGGTTCCCTCGGTTAGTCCTTTTTGCTCGTTTTCTCCCATGATCACATCATGGGTTCTGATCCTGGTCACTAAGCTGTGGTTCCTCACTTGCTGTCTCAGGTTTGGGATTAGAGGAGACAGGTGTGGAGAGATGTCAGCTCCAGGAAGCAGCCCTCTGCCCTGGATCCTAATCACCACGGACAATGGCTGTAGATGCTTTCTCCCTTTCCTGCTGGCCCCTGCCGGCTAGCCTGCTTCCTGAGGCCGTTTGTGTGGGACCACATGCTGACAAAGAGCCTGCAGGAATTCTCTGTGAAAATGTGCAGTTGTTACTTCTTTAGTGCAAGCTTAATATTCCCTAAAAGTTTTCATTGTGAATAAATTACAATCTAAGTCTATAAACCTAGAACATTATCAGTGGCTGAAAAGCTCCATCTATGCCCCTCCCTGGGCACACTCCAGAGACAGTCTCTATCCTCAATTCTGTGTTAATATTTTATTGCTTTTTACATCATTTTATCACCTACATGTGGATCCCTAAGAGATAGATTCTTTAGTTTTGCCTGTTTTCAAGTTTTATATGAATTGCATGACACCACGTATATACTTTGTGACTTGCTTCTCTCCCTCTAAAGTTTTTTGCTTTGAGACTCATCCCTGTTAACACTGTGGGTAATTTTTCCCCATTATTATATAGTGCTCGATTTTATGAATGTACCACAATTTATTTATCCATTTTATTATTTATAGATTTTGTTTTCTTCCTTTTTGTTATTATGAACAATGTTGCTTTGGATGTTTGTAAATGTCTTGGTACACAGCCTCCCTAGGGTGTGTATCTGTGTAGGAGTAGAATTTCTAGTCACAAAGTATAATCATGTATAGATTCACTAGGTAACACCAAACTTATTCAAAGTGGTTGAACCAACTTATACTCCCTCTGCTAATGAATGAGACTCACTTTACAGCCTAGCCACCTCTTGATCCTTTTAATTATTCATTGTTTTGTTAATTTAGTGAGTGTCATATTTTAGACATAACTGTGGTGTTTTAATTTACATCTTTTTCTGATGACTAATGAGGTTGAGTATCTTTTCATGTGTTTAAAAGACATTTGTATTTTCTATTGTAGGAAATTTTGATTCACGTTCTTTTACCTATTCATTTTTTAAAGATTTAATTTATTTTTAGAGAGAGGGCGAGAGAGGGAGAAAGAGAGGGTAAGAAACACCCATGTGCGAGAGAAACATCGGATCTGTTACCTCTCATATACCTCCAAATGAGGACCTGGCCTACAGCCCAGGCGTGTGCCCTGACTGGGAATCAAACCAGCAACCTTTCAGTTCACAGGCTGGCACTCAATCCACTGAGCCACACCAGCCAGGGTTCTTTTACCTGTTTTTAATGAGTCGATCATCTTTTTCTATTCTTCAAATACCCTCAACACATATCATATCCACTTCATGTGCTGCAAATATTGTTTTCCAGCAGAAGATTCTAGGTTTCAGCTGTATTTATATACTAACATCTAAAACCATGAGTACCTTGCTCCTGCCTAAGTGGTTTGTGACCAAACACTCGCTTTTTCTGATCTGCCACCTGATTTACCACATCGTCTTCACCCAGTCATCCATGGAAGGACACTTAGGTAGTTTCCATGTCTTGGCCACTGTGAATAATGCTACAATGAACATACTTTTATTCCTTTATTTGGTCAAAACATTTTATTGGCACTTAGCATAAGGAAGAAACTCTGCTAATCCCTGTGTCACCTAGAAAGATATAAAGTTCGGTCTTCATTACCTGTAGCTTGGGCTCTCACAGCAGCGCCATTACTAATCTCCTTGCCTCCTGTCTCTTACCTATCTAATTCAAGGTAGATGGAGCTCCAGATAACTCTTTCTGGAGTGTAAAATTTGGGTCGTGTCATTTTCATCTCAAAAATCTTTTATAAAGGCCTTTTCCTTCCCAAATAAAGTTTGGCACGGAGAATGAGAAACAGGTAGGAGAGAAGAGCAGGCTGGTCTCAATGGGCCATACAGGACATCAGGCCTTCTTCTGGGGGCCTTGGGAGCCACTGAAAACCTGTAAACAAGGAAATGATTTAATGAGATTTAGATTTTAAAACATATGCCATTCTCTGGTAGCTGGATAAAAAGTGAGTTCAAGGGGAGCACGAGGATGGAGGAAGGGAGACCTGTTAGGATCCAATTCTGATTTCCCAGTGAGAGATGAGGGAGGTGGGACTAAAGCAGTGACAGTAGGCACACAGGGGAGTGAGCAAATTGAGAGATGGTGAAGGAAGGAGGCTGGGAGGATTTGGTCAGAGTTTGGATGCAGAAGGATAATGAAAATGAGAAGTGGAGGTTGACTCCCAAAGCCACCCTCTCTCAGAGCTTTTTTTCTAAGTGGGAAGGCAGGATTTGCTACACAAGAAATAGTATAGAAAAAAAAAGAGTAACAGGTGCGTATTAGCAATACATTTTTGTAATAAAAAGAAGCAATTCTTCAACTCAGAGCATCTCCTTAGAGACACTTTTCTGTGTCCAGCTATGCAGAGGAGGATAAGAGGTTTAAATTTCTAAAATTTAATTCCTACCTCTCCAAATATCTGTGAAAATACACATGCCTTAATGGAGCAGACAGTGCCCTATTTATTGGACCCCTCATGGTACCTCACTCATGAATTTAACTGACTACAGACAAAACGGGCTAGAAAATTCTAAATTACAAAATTGTCATAGAGTTTAATATTTTTATTTGTTCAAATGCACGGGGTCATTAATGACTCTTTTATTTAAGTGTAGGTATCACAACTACCTATGCCAATACATTTGAGGCAAAGCTAAGTACCAAATATTGTATGGGAACCTAGCATGTGTCAAACAAGAATCATACAATTTCACTCAGATGTGGGATATAAACTCACATCTCATGTGAGCTGGTGAACAAAGAAACTCATAGAGACACAGAAAAGAACATGATGGTTACCAGAGGGGAAGAGGGTGGGGAGAGATTAAAGAGAGTAAAGAGGGTCAGATCTATGGTGATGGAAGATTAGGCTTTAGGGGGTGAGCATACAATGCAATATTATAGATCAGGCGTGTCAAACTCATTTTCTCTGGGGGCCACATCATCCTTGTGGTTGCCTTCAAAGGGCCAAATGTAATTTTAGGACTGCATAAATGTAACTACTCCCTAACTAGGGGCAAGGAGCTTGGTGCTGCTGACAGGTAGAAACAAGGTGCCAGGCCAGATAAAACAAGGTGGAGGGCTAGATTCGGCCCACAGGCCTTGTGTTTGCCACCTGTGATATAGATGATGCATTGCGGAATCGTACACTTGAAACTTATATAATGTTATTAACCAATGACACCCCAATAAATGTAATAAAAAAGACAAGTAAAGCTATGTAAGAGCTGATATTTAGATGTGAGGCAGTACAATAATGACCTGTGGTTCTTGTTCACATCAATAAAGAGAGAGATTGTCTCTGGGACCAGTCAGGGTTTGCTGTGGGACAGCTAGATATTAAAGCCTGCCTTCCATGTTGCTAAGTCTGACTCCATTAAAACGTAGTGTCAGCATCTCCTGTCTCCAACCACTAGCTCCACTACAAAGATGCACGGAGCCAAGCTGGAGGGGTGCGCCGACTTCATTTTGTGATTGGTGAGGTAAGAACCAATCATAGCCAGCATTTCCTGAGCACTTTTTGTGCCAGGCACAGTGTTATGCATTTTAATGTATTTATTGCATTTAATCCTCACTACAATGCTATGAGAAACATACAATTACTTTACTCATTTGACAAATGGAGAAACCGAGGCACATAAAGGTTCGGTGTTCCTCCTAAGGTTGCAGAGTTAAGGTTTGGATTAGGTAGTCTGACTGCAGCCTCAATTTTTAACTTTAATGCTGAAAGAGTGGTGGTTAAGGAGTGCATGAAGCCATGTAGCTTCCTATGAAGAAGCTTTTAAATCATTAACTATCTCTCCTTTACTCTTGCTTTCCAGCCCAGTCATTCACCATGTGATTTCTCGTGTCTTGTTCTTTCTCACCTCTGGGCTTTCGTGCACTTTGTTTGGCTGGACAGTAAGAACGCTGCTGTTTCCTTCTGGTTATTTCATGTTCGAGTCCTCCAAGAAGTCTCTTCAGACTAGCCCCTCGCCATTCTGATCCTTTACCCATTCTTTCCTCAGAGCTTTCTGAAAGTAGGGCGAGCAGGGTAGTAAGGTCACCTGGCTTTATTGCCACACAGCACTGTGTTTAGATCACTTTTGTCATTTACTGACTGCGTGACAATAAGCAAAATATTGAACCTCTAAACATCAATTTCATAATTTGTAAAGTAGAACTATTGTTTACCTTGCAGTTTTCTGTGAATTTAAATGAGATGATGTATGGTTAGAGCCCAGCACATAGTGAAAGCTCCCCCGGTGACTCATATGCTCATTTCACTGATTCAAAAAAAATGTTTCTTGGGGCCTACCATAGGAGGGTACTACTGGACCTAACACAGGGATAATGCTGAACACAGGAAGGCTATGCCTTTCACAGGTTGGGGTACCTCCTCCCTCGATACTACTTGGATAAACTTGAAAATAATTTCTTTCTCGAACCTCCACTCTCTGATTCCATGAAGGGAAAAAAACCTAGGTAGTTTGTTGAACGGAGGTTTTTTTTTTTAAGATCAAATAAAACATTAAATACAAAAAGTAGCAGTTAGTTTTCCGATTCTTCAATCTTGACTCTAATCACTTTCAGTTTTTTTTTCTACTGGTATTTACCTCCATATTTAACAATAATATAATACTTATACTGCTGTTAGTTTATTAATAGAATACATTACCAATTAACTCCCTATGGTAAATGGGATGGGGGTCTTTTTATACACCTCTTCTACTTTCTTCCCTCCCATTCTTCCATCATAGTGATGTCACAGTTTTTGGTTAAATCAGTATTTGACATCATTTTATTATGACACTCTAAGTATTATTTACTGCAGAGCCAGGTAGTGTACTGAATTATATTTTCTTTTTATGCAAAACTTTGATTTCCTGGAGTTAATGGATGCTTTTTAAAAAACTAAATTTTAATTTTGTTATAATCTTAGACTTTCAGAAACATTGCAAAGACAGTTGAGAACATTTCTATATACCTTTCACCTAGTTTCCACTAATATCATTTTAGTTTATCGTGGTACATTGTCAGGGCTAAGAAACCAACACTGGCACATTGTTATTCAGTAGACTTTGGGTTTTATTAGGGTTTCACGAGGGGCTCCACTGGTGTCTCCTTTTCAGTTCCAGAACCCATCCAGAGAGCTGCATTGCATTTGGTTGTCATGTTTTCTTTGTATCATCTGGTCTGTTACAGTTTCTCGGTCTTTCCTTGCTTTTCATGACCTTGACAGTTTTGAGGCGTACTGGTCAAGTGTGTTGTAACATGTTCCGCAATATGGGTTTGTTTCGTGTTTTTATGATTAGATTGGGGTTATGAGCTTTTGGGAAGAAGAGACACGGAGATGCAGTGCCCCCTTCATCATCGTATCAGCAGATACGAGCTGTCAGCATGAATTATCACAGGTGGTGCTAACCTTGATTACCTGGCCACGGTAGTGTTACCAGTATTTTTCAGTAAAAGTCACTGCCTCTGTTCTCTATATTCTATTTTCTGGAAGTCAATCACCAAGTCTGTCTCACACTCAAGGAGGAACATAACTAAGCTTCATCTCTTGGAATGGAGAGTGATATCTACGCAAGTTATTTGGATTTGTTCTGTAAAGATCTGTCTCCTCTCGTTCATTTACTCAATCATTCATTTATTTATATCAGTGTGAATTTGTGGATATTTATTTTATACTTTGGATTATAATCCTATACTAGGTTATTTATTTTGTTGTTCAAATTGTTCCGGCTTTGGCCATTGGGAGTCCTTTCAGGTTGACGCTTGCCCCACTTCGGGGTGCTCCAATCCCTATATGTTTGAGTGTGCCCCTGCTTTGATGTGCTGCAATCCTTGCTTTGCTTTGAGTACTTCTCTACTTTCTGGCACTACAAGACGCTCCAGTCTCACCTTGTACTCTCTCTTCTTGTTCTTAAAACCAATCGTTTCTCCAAGGGTTTTGGTTCCTTGTACTGGGGAGTGTTATTTAGGAATCATGATTTAAATGTGGGCTGTTTAGGGATGGTAGTAAAAGACAGAAAACTGTACTTGAACAACAATTAAGATAAAAAAATAAAATAAATGTGGGTTGTTTTATTTTTTACTTGCTTGGTTTCTCTATGTGTCTATCACTAATTTCCCCCAAGTTATTCCAACAGATTTGCCAACTGCCTTTAATTTTATTTACAAAAGCTCAAATAATCATGGAAGCTGTCAGTTCTATTTCCTCTTGGACACCTGTCTTCCAGAGTCATCTATCCCGTGGATCCTGTTCACCTTGGTGCCAGGCCTGCTTCCCTGCTGTCTTCCTGGAATTTCCTCCCCTGTACAACTGGGACTTCTCTTTGTTATTAAATTATAATAGAACTCCTATCTCCTGCATCCTAAATCTCATACCTTTATTTGCTGAATGGAACCCTTGGTAGATAGCTATAAAAAGTGGGGAAGGAGATAAAAACCTTGACCTGTGCGTCTAAAAATGTGTTTGTTTCATCCTCACACCAGATGGACAGATTGGTCGTGCATCTCAATGTCTAGGCATTCCATTGTCCATTTTTCTCGGTCTCAAGCAGTTGCGTTATCTGAAGTCATTCTGATTTCTTATTGTATATCATGTTGGTTTGTTCTCTCTTGCAGTGCCTCTGAATTTTCCTTATTGTATGCCTTTTTCACTCATAGAATTCTTTTCTACCCATAATAAAGCGCAACATAAAGTGTTCTAATCTGGAGGCTCATGTCTTTCTGTGCTTTTCCCCCTCATTTTCTATCCTCTGTGTCTTTGGAGCTATTGTTAGTTGAATGTTGCTCCTGAATTGGTTAATTTTCACTTATCTTATATTGTGTTTTATTTTAACTTATGGTTTCTAATATTTTCTGAGAGTTTTTAAATTTTACTTTTCAGTACTTTTTTGAACTAATATATTAACTCTCAAACTTTTTTTCAATAATTTTGTCTCTCTTTCTTTCTCCCATTGCTCACTCATTTCCCCTTTTCATGGCATCCTGTTTTTGTTTAACAAACATATAATCTTTTCTCTCTGAGGATATTGATGGTCATGTATCATTCTCCCATCATACTAGAGGGAAGTCCAAGTTGAAAATCACTTTCTCTCAGAAATTTTAAGGCATTGTCCATCCTTTTATAGTTTCAGTGATTATTGTTGAGAAGTCTGATATCATTCTGATTTTCACTGCTTTGTATATTGTTCTGGATTTCTCCTCTCCACCAGACTCCTTTCTTTATCTCCAGTAGTCTGAAATTTCATAATTATATGCAAGTATAATATATGTATATTTTAATATATTTATATATTCTCACCCAAGAACATTTTTTAAAGAGAGAAACATCAATGTGAGAAAGAAACATCAACTGGTTGCCTTCTGTATGCATTCCGACCAGGATCAAACCTGCAACCTAGATATGTGTCCTGACAGGGAATCGAATCTGCAACTTTTGGGTACAGGGTGACACTCAAACCAACTGAGCCACAGTGGCCAAGGCTATGCCCTTTTCTTTCATAGTACAAGACACATGTTAGTGTTTTGATCTGAATACATATTCTATCAGTGGATGTGAAAAACAGTAATTCCTAACACTTATTGAGTGCCAATTATGAACTGGACCCTGTATTAAGTGTAACTTTTCACTAATACCCCAAGTAATCCTTTGAGCTAGATAATATTATTATTATTTTAAAGGAGGCACGTGAGGTACAAAAAGGTAGGTAACATGCCAGAGGCAAAGTAAGAGCGGAAGACAAGAACGTTCTGATTGTAATGACGCAATGCTTACAGTGACTATCAGGTTCGCAGTGCGGTCTCCTAGACTTGGGAGCTATCAGAGAGTCAAGGTGAGTTTTTATGTCTTTATTATGATATGTGGATTTTACAGCTTAGTTCTCGCCTATACCTTGGCAAGTGGTGGGTGGGTGGGAACAGGAAAATTTAAATTTGATGCAGATATCAATGAAAAATCAGTTTACCTTTAGGGAAAAATATTAAATAATGAATTTGTTATTAAAAAAAGATTATGCTGAATCTCCTTGGTCCCAGGAAACCTGCTGCCACCAAGAGCAGTAGCTGTGGAGACAAAGGGGTAGAGACAGACTTTCACCATTGTCTTGCTTCCTAGGCAAGCCCTCTGCTGTGAGCGCCGTATGTGGCTACTCAGAAAAGTTGGGCCAGAGACAGAGAGCCAACTGAATATTTAGTGACTTTTTTCAGGGAAGCTGGCATATGTGAGTAAATTCATCTTTGAGGAGACAACCTTGTTAGATATTAAAGATACTGCAGAGTGGGGGAGCCAGGAAGAAGACTGAAAAAAGAACCAGTTCAGTCAAGTGTGATGTCTTCTTAATAGATTGTCATCCAACTGGAGTGACTGGCCTTCCTAAGCAAAGCTTTTGAACACAAGTCAAAATTACTAGGGAGTTAATGGAACTTCTTTAGAATAACCTTCTGAATTATCCAAAATAAGCATTTACACGCAGGCACTTAATTCTGAGTAATTAATGTCTGTCTGTATAACCCAGCAACTTAATGAGCTGGAGTGTGGCGGGCGCACTGAGTCACTGGAGAACCCCAGAGGGCTGGCTGTGAAAAAGCCCCTCTGCTTGCCAGAGTTTTTGGTAATAGTTGGAATATTTTTATAGGTGCATCAGCTTAAAGGCATATTGGCTCTATGCTAGGTTTTGTGTACATTATTACACTGCAGATACAAAGGCAGCTACAAAATAATTGTGATAGTCAACTTCTACATCCTCTGTGGGCAAACATTTTAAAAGTATAATTCTTTGCAGTAAATTAGCTATGAGCTGAGAGATATATTTGGCTTAAAAACCAAAATTATCAACTAGATAATCTTTGATGCTTCCCTTTGTGGACCTTTTCTCTCCCTTTTAATCATCCTCTGGTGCAATCCACAGATCCCAGTAGTTTCATCCTGAACTTGGTCCCTGTCAAGAGAAAGGCTTTAATAGTTTGCCAATAATAATTTCTGAATTAGTATTATACCCTCACATTCTGCCCAGTATATTTGCATTTAAGGAGAAGCTTTGCAGGAAAGGAATCCAGGGGAATGATGTGTGGTGGACTCTCAGGCACAATATTCATTTATGGAACATTTATTGATACGCTGCTGTGTGTCAAATGCTGGGGAAACAAAGATTAATAAGATGTGGCTGTAACCTTTGAGACTGTTTAGCAGGGGAGACAGAAACATAAAAAAATTAACTGTATAGTAAATATGATCAGTTTTAATCATAGAAACAAGATAAAAGGTTGATTTATTACATCTGGAGCAGAGCTGAGGTGAGTAGAAGAAATCATGAGAGGCTTCATGGAGACTGTGACATTTGAGTTAAATAACCTACGGTGATTGGCCTTGGCTGGTGTGGCTCAGTTGATTGGAGTGCAGTCTCATAACCAAAGGGTTGTGGATTTTATTCCCACTCAGGGCACACGCCTAGGTTGTGGGTTCATTCCCGGTCTGGGAGCGTACAGTCCTGGGTCTGGGCGCATACGGGAGGCAGCCGATTGATGTTTCCCTCACATCCATGTTTCTTTCTCTCCCAACCTCTCTCCCTTTGTCTCTCTTTAAAGGTAATGAAAAAAATATCCTCAGGTGAGGATGAGAAAATTGAACAAAAATAATCTATGGCAATAATACCGGGGAATTTTAAGCACCCAATACATTTAAGGGGTAAAGCTGACTATTTTCTAAGAGGTGAAAGAATTTTGGGCTTTAGGACTCCCTTGGACATTGTTGAGTCATAGTGGGTAGATGAACCCCTTACTTTGCTGGGCCTGAAGCAGGACCAAGAGCAGCAAAACCTGAAACTGAAGGCAGCGCCAGAAATGACAAAGAGCAGGAGGTGTTTTACTTAGCTCTTGCAAAGGGAAATAGTAATGTCCATAACATTAAAAAATGTTGGGAAGGCTACTCCACGCCCTCATAAGTCCAGATTTATTAAGTGCACTAAAATGGTGCTGCCAAAAGGAAATAACTGGAGAATTTTCTGGAGCCAAGGCGGGCAGAATATGCAGTGATGAGAAGTTGGAAAGCAGCATTATCATTTTCCAGAGTGGATTTCACTTTGTTCCACTTCAACCAACGGCCACTGTGGTCCAACACAAAATTTAAAACAAGACCATAGCAAGCCCTTGTTCCAAATGAGAAGATGGAAAATAACAAATACAAAAGAAGTAAGAAATCCTTCCGCAAGCATACTTGGCAGGCAAAAGTGCGAGGGCAGGGCAGGGAAAAGGTGGGGGAGTAGAGAAGGAGAGGGACTGAAACCAGTGGCTTTTAACATTTTATACTGAGGCTTTGTGTGATGGTTGAGTTCACTGTTGAAATGCACAATGCACAATGGTCAATCATTCCTTACATCAAAATTGTTTACTTGGCTATCTGCTTGGTATCTGAAGCCCCTCTCCTGTGTCTGAGGCAGCATTCAGTAGGGATGAAGAGGTGTTAGTAGGTGAAAGGAAGGTGCAGCAGTATGAATCTGAACTTCTTTGTTTGTGACAGTAGACTGTGTCTATAGAACAGCAAATGTGGAATCTAAATGGTCTATCTATTGTTTTTGCTAAACAGAGAAGCAGATATATATATAATCTCTGCTTGATGGTGAACCATAAGCCCCTTAGCCTTTTTTAATTCTTTTTGCTTATCTGCATGCATAATTTCAAATGAACAGTCTTTGAGTTCACTGAGTCTTTTTTCTGTGCTCTAGTCTGCTGCTGAACCCCTATATTGAATGTTTTTAGTTGTTATTTTAGTATTCTTCAGATCTATGATTTTTGTTTGGTACTTATTAATGTATTCTAACCCTGTTGAAATTTTCACTTTTGTTATGCATTGTTCTGAGCTTGTTGAACATTTTTATGATGGTTATTCTGAATTTTCTGTCAAGTAATTCATATATCTCTGTTTCATTGGGATTAGTTTCTGAAATTTTGTCCTTTTCCTTTGTTTGGTTTATGTTTCCCAGTTACATTCTTGACTTTGTGTTGCTACCTATGCTTCCGAAAAAACTGCCACCTCTTCTAGTCTTCATGCATTGGCCATGTACAGAAGACCTTTACCAAGGAAACTGGCCAGAGCTTCTGTGGGCCTCTCAAGCCTTCAGGCTAACGCAAACTGTCATCAATGTTTCTAGTGGCTCCCAGACATTTAGATTATGGTTATGATGGGTTCCATCAGGGCTGCACACTGGGCTGGTTGGGAGGGGCTTTTGAGGGTGCTTTTGTTCTAGTTCAAACCACCTTTGATCTCAGTGGCTCTAGAACATGCTGAATCCCATCAGTGCTCCAAGACAGAAGTTACCCCTTGGGCAACCCCCAGAAAAGTTTAAATGTTTGATATACCATCCAATACTTTCCAGGAGGAAGCTGGGAGCTGGAGGTTTCCCTGATCATATGGCCCTGTGCTTAGAAGAGGGATTATGGTGAAAGGGTGTCCCCAATTTTTCCCATCAGTTTTGATGTAGCTGGTTTCACATATGCCTGGAATGCAGGAGCTAGTCAATTAATTTCCCAATTTCTCACAAAGGGAATTGAACCATGTATTGCTGTTGAATCAGTGTGTCCATGAGGGGAAGGAGAGTCCAGAGCGTCCCATTCTTCATCTTGCTGATGTCTTTCTCAATGGGGTTTTTACTGAAGGCATTGATATAACCAAAGAGATGGTTTCTAAATATTTATCTGGCATGAGTTTTATGGGCTTGCTAGCAACCATACTGCTGTGGATGAGCCACAGCTAAGTGTGTGTACCAGAAAGTTCAGTTCTTTTCATTAAGATGAAGCCATAGAAAGTACCTCAGTTTCATTGGCCTTCATGTATATTAATCATTAGGGATGGTTTGTGCAATGTATTTTTACTTCTTCCTTTCTTCCTCCATCCATCCATCCATCCATCCATCCATCCAATCAACAATTATCTCAAAGAAATTAATACTTTTCTATGTGTCCAGAGCTGTAAGTTCTAATCACTTCAGTTCCTAAATCATGTAAAATGCATATATGATTTCCAGGAATTTATGAACATAGATAAATAGTATCTAATTAATATGATCAAGCTTGATGGAAAGTAAGGTGCTCCAGTTAAAAGTCTTCTTGACCTGAACAACTCAAATTAACCAAATAATGAACAGACCAAACCTTGGGTTTTTGCTATGGAAATTCTAGATATAGCAAGCAAAATGAAGTAGAAAGAATTAAGGCTATTCAGTCCAAAATTCACTTTTTGAAAGAAAAAGGATTTAAAAAATGTTTGGAGTGGTAAGTATTGTGGACTGACTAAACTTAGACAAATTAGTAATATTTAGTAATTATTCACAGAATAATTATTTAATTCTTCATTCAATTTTCCACATGTAGACATTATAAATAATAAAATGCTTATTTAGAGGATATTTGAGTTTTTAACATATATGATTTTCTATCTGCAGAAATAGTCCCATAATGGTCACTTGGTCCTTAATGGGTTAATGAGCCCAGAATGCCTCCTCACACCCATCCTCTAGAAAACTCTGTAAGTATGGTCAAGATTTGCTTTCAATTGTCCCAGGGTTGGGCCTTGGACCTTTTCTATCTTCTACCAACATCCTGAGTGATCTTATCCAGTCATAGAGTTTACACACCTTCTGTATGCTGGTGACTCCAAGATTTATATCTACACCTGGCTGTCTAAAGGCATTTTGACCATGACAAGTTCAGCTGGTTTTCTTCTTGAACCTTGTGTTTCCAACCAATTGGTCAGTCCCAACATGCTGTCCTCCTTGTCTCCTCTCTTTCTATCCTACTCTCAGCATATCAGCGAATTCTCTTAGCTCTGTTTTTAGGTTCTGTCCAGAATTTTTACCACTTACTATCACTTCCACTGTTACCATTCTACTTTAAGCCATTATCATATCTTGCCCAGCTTATGGCAATCCTGTCCCTAATTGGTCTCTATGCTTCAGCCCTGGACCCCCTACAGTCTTTTTCAATTCAGTAGCTAGATTGAGCTGCCCACATGAGTAACTGCAGGCTTCTCATTCTTTAGCATAACTTTCTTGCTCTGCAGAGGCTACCCACCAAGCTTAGTTCTGGTTGACACATTAGGCCTGGATTGGTGTGGCTCTGTGCCCAGGCAATCTGGTTTTATTCACTAACAGCAGCTTACAGTTTCATTTGTACCATTAGAGAAGAATGTTTGGAACGTCCCAAACAGCATAATACCATAGCATATTTTCAAAGGACTTCAGCATTCCTTTCGGGGTCTTCCATATGTGCTCAGCTAGGATTTAATGACTCTTGGTCCATTTCATTGAGGCGAGGCTATGGACTGACTGGATAATTTCAAGAAGCTAAGCTTTTTGGCTCAATGACTGTGTTCACTTAGCATGCATTTGAATACTATGATTCCATATTAGCTCATATCTTAGATCTGTGACATGCAATTATTAAAACTGTTTTTCTGGCCACAGCAATCTAGGCTTGGAAGTTGTCTTGATTTATCTCAGGAGAGGTAAGATTGCATTTGCTTCTCATACATCTTAATAAACTATATAAATGACAATTGCAGTGTGCTGTCCAGCTATATGTACCCAGCTGTGTGACTGCATGACATTAACTAGGGGAATACATCTGTCTCTTTCACACTTAACATGAACATTTTCCTCCTTAGTTTCCACTGTCCCTCGAGGTGTGGTGTCAGTTGCAGGACATGTAATCTGACAGAAGAGTGAATATCAATCAATCAAATATTTATTGAGTGCTTACTACGTGAAAGGCACTGTGCTAAGCTGGGTTTAAGCAGAGTATTAACAGGAATTGGAGGAAAAATGTTCTTTTTTTTTTTTTTTTTCCAGAAACACTCAGAAGCTCAATGTTAGACAGAGGGGAAAATGTATAGAATAATACTTTTCCAGATTGTGAAAAATTGTGAATTAGGTGTTTTCACCTCCTTGTTTTAACTCATTTCTCTCTCTTGCTTTCTCCTCCCTCTTATCTTTTCCTGTTTACCCTAGCTATTCATACTCACCCCCTCACACCCATAACCACACTACCTGGTACCAGCATTATTTCCTTCAGCTGTACTTTGGCCATCCCGGCACCCCACAACACTCATCCAAATGTCTCACTTCGTTAATGCCACCCCATTGGGGTACAACCTGCTTCCCTAGTCTATATCAATAACAATGCCATTAAATTCACTTATTTACCAAGGGCATTTACATATTAATAGGTATCCTCTACATGACAACATTTACTTTAAAAAAGTAAACACTCTAATGATGACATTAAAACACTCTGGCAGACTAGGGCAGGAGATATTTTAGGTGAGTATGTATTTCTGGAATCCTTCAAATCACACTTCTGTCGGCAGCCACCTATTTTGTTCAGAGGTATAATTAACCGTATTCACTACTCATTTACTTTTTTTCCCATGGATTCAATTTAAAAGAAATTTGCAACTGCTTAAATTACTTAATTTCCCTTTCACATTTTCATTTAGCAGGTTGTTGAAAAGAAAGGGAAAAAAAAACCCTTTGCATTTTAAGCTCCAAGGGTCCAAGAAGCCCAGAGTTCCTTTTATTATTTTTCACACACTTGCAATTCATTCATTGATGT
The DNA here is from genome assembly GCA_028533065.1 of Trachops cirrhosus. Classification (NCBI taxonomy): domain Eukaryota; kingdom Metazoa; phylum Chordata; class Mammalia; order Chiroptera; family Phyllostomidae; genus Trachops; species Trachops cirrhosus. Next base: position 12,978,683 of record CM052551.1, on the reverse strand, counting down.
GCAGGTGGTTGTATTTTTAGATTTTTCAACAATTGCATCTGCATTTCCCAAATCAGAAGATTTTTCAAGCGAAGGTCATGCTCAAACAGTGAGGGGACTCTAAGGTAGGTTTTAAAACTATTGTGTTCTGTTTATAAAATGATTATAATTTTAGGAAAAGAAAAGACAGTAAATGTAGGCAAGCCACATGATGGATGAGGGAGAAGAGCCACACAGAAAGAATCCCTGACTGCAGCAGACCTTCAGTGGGGAAGCCTCCCGGAAATGTCTATGCAGGTCTGTCCTCACCTGCATCTCTTGTGTGATCAGCAGAAGCTGTGTGCAGAGTGTGAGGATAGGAGGCGGGGGCTGGCAACTGTGCTCTTCTGATTGTGAAGGGAAATCCCGAGCTGCAGAAAGAGGCAAGGACAGCCTGGCACACAGGAATAGAAAATGTCCTATCTAAAAAAAATAAAGGAAGCAAAGCACTCCAAGTTTTGTTGGAGGCTGAAAATGTTGAACTTTCAAAGAATGCTCTGAAGCCTAGAAAGCTCAAAGAAATCCAGAAGCTGAAGACAATGTCAGGTGTGTAAGAAAAACCTTCCCTGAGACAAGGCAAAGGAAAAAGAGTTCAAAGTTAATGATAAGAAATGGAGAGTAGAAAATAGGAACATGACTAGATTGTATTTCTTTCCACTCTTCCATCCTCATGGTCTTTTATGTATAATCTTTTAAAGTCATTTGAATAATAATCATTAATTTTATGGAAGAAACACTATGTATTGGATTTTGTGCATTTTCTCCTTCTCTGGGCCACCCACTGCTGCAGTGTTGGACCTAGACTCCCGCTAACAACAAAACTTTTCCCCTCTGGTGGCTACAGAATTGGAGGAACAGAAACATAAGAGCTAGCACAACACATATGTAGGTTCTCTTTGCAGATCTAACTAATAGAGGATAGTAACTTAAAATGCCAGAACACTGCTAGAGCCAGTGTTGCTGATGGGCACATTTCAGACATAAATATGAAAACTTTAGAACATCTTAGCCAGAAAAACAGCCAGGCATCCTGGTATTTGTGGGTTTGCAGATCCCTGGCACAGACAGTGTTTGTCCCATTGTGGGGCAGTTAGAGCTAATGTCATGCAGATTAACAAATGTGCTTTCCATCCCCCTCTAACAGTCCTCCAGACCGCAGGCTCAGACCGAGGTCAGAAACCAAGGCAACTGGCTCAAGAGGCATCCTACACTCCAGGGAGAGGAGCCCTCTGTTCTTGTGGGTAAGCAGTTAAAGGAACTTTCTCCCACACGACAGAAGAGCCAACTCCTCCAGACTGAAGGTTACCTGTGATAATTCATCTTAGGTGCTTTTCGGTTCTAATTGAGTGGATTTTTATACTATTTTGTCAGCGATCTAATTAAGTTCTCTAGCTTCACCTCTTGAATTCATTTTCCCTACTTACAATATCCTCAAATATATGTTAATTATTTTTCCGAGAGGTGTGTTCCCCTAAGGAAAGTGTAGAAAAACATTTGTGTCATAGAGTTATCTGGATTAGTGAATGTGATAAGGTAGGCAATGTTCCAGGCACAGGTCTTGGAATATAGCAGGCATGCAAATATTGGAGCAAAAAGAGTTCCTTCACTATCCTTCAACTCTCACCTTTCCCCTATTTCCCAAGATAATCTTATTTTTTATTAGCTCTTCATAAGTAAAATAAACATACCATTTGATAGCCCATTAAAGTAAACAATCAACCAGAAATGAATAATAAAACCATAGATCAGGGCTTCTCAATTTTATTACTGTTGACATTTTAGACTTGATAATTCTTCACTGTGGGGCATTGTAGTATGTTTAGCAGCATCCCTGTCCTCTACCCACTAGATGCCAGTAGCACCTCCCTGATTATGACATCCAAAAGTATCTCTAGACATCACCGAATGTCCCCTGGGGGCAAAACAAAATAGTCACTGGTTAAAACATTGCTTTAGACCAACTGATCTTTTTGTCTCTCCCTGATCTCTGCTTTTGGAGAGAAAAAAAAGCAAATAACTAAAGAAAGAAACAAACACCAAGCATTTGATTAAAATAGTAAGAGTAACTTCTGGTCACGATGGCCTCCTCCCACAACCACATCAAAATTACAACTACACTACAGAGCAACCATCATTCAGAACTGTCTGAAATCTGGCTGAATGAAAGTCCTACAACTAAGGAAGGGATTAAAGAAGCCACAATGAGACTGGTAGGAAGGGTGGAGAATCAAAATAGGATGATCCCACTTGTGGCAGATAAAAATTGGGAAGGATATCTCAACTGCAGTGGTACTCGCCAGAGGAGCAAGGAGTCCCAGCTCCACACGAGGACCCCCCCAGCCCAGAGTTTTGGTGCCAGGAAGTCTCCATAACTCCTGGCTATAAAACCCAGTGAGGGTTGTGGCTGAGTAAGATGGAGGGCTTCTGGGGTCCCAGGCAGTTTCTCGTAAAGGGCCTGCACACAGATTTACTCAGATTCCCTTCCTCTGAGCTCCAGCACTGGGGCAGCAGCTTAAAAGCCACCAGAGATAGAGAGGGAAGAACTGAAGTGTCCAGCATAAGGGTCAGAGTTGGGGGGATGGCTTTCTCCCTGATAGATATGCTGGCAAAGGCCATTGTTGCTCTAATGAGCCCTCCCCACCACAGAGATGCCAGGTGGGTGCCATATGTGAGATTCCATCAACCTTGCTCACACAGTTTGTTCCACCCTTGTGATTCCCTGAGGCACCGCCCCACCCAACTTAGGGCCTATCTAAGCTGTTTCAAGTCGATTTGGGGTACAAATGGCCTATCTTGGCTTACACTTCAGATTTTCCGAAAATCTCTCAAACAAGAAGTACCTGGCTTGAGTGAGCCCCATATCTCTCACTAAGTGGCCCGAGGCATGGCACTAGCAGAAGCTAGCTTTGGTTCACAGCTTGGCCTCAACTGGGTACCTACAAGCCCAGCAGAAGTAGCAGCCATCTGCAGATCACTTTGTAGCTTATGCTCGGTGGCCCTGGATAGAACACAGGTGGCAGCTGACCTTGGCCTGTACCACCTGACAGGCCCCAGAGCAAATGTACCCAGTGGACAGCTTCAGTTCATGTTGAAGCACCACCACCCAACCACTTCCACAAGTGACACACTAAAGGGATGGACTATATGGGCACCAGAGGTCTGCTGAAATAAGTTCTGCTCTATGGGATGGGCTCCTGCATAGCTGAATGCCCATGATGGTCAGAGGTTGCAGGTCAGTGGTCTCTGCCAGTCTTTGCAGCTGACTGGCCTGCAGGTAAATCCCTCCCATTGACATGCCAACAGCAATCAAGGATCAACTATAACACGAGGATGTATACAGCCTATACAGCCTACACTGGGGGTGTACCTCAAGTGCCCACCCAGCTTGTGTGATCAGGAAGACTGTGTACTGGACTCTACAGAACATCTACTACATCAGGCCACTCTACCAAGCCTAGGGGATGTAGCAGCTCTACGTAACATATAGAAACAAGTGCAGGCAGGCTAGCAAAATGATGGAAACATGTCCCATATAGAAACAAGTGCAGGCAGGCTAGCAAAATGATGGAAACATGTCCCAAATGAAAAAAAACAGAATAAAATTCCAGAAGAAGAACTAAAAAAAATAAAGACAAAGTCTACTGGATGCACAGTTCAACAAAGAGATAGGAAACATAAAAAAAGAAGATAGGAAACATAAAAAAGAATCAGAAGTGAAGAATACATTAACTGAGATGAAGAATACATGGCAGGTAATCGAATCAAATCAAAGATTTGAAGATCAGGAAGCAAAAAAAACATGCAATCAGAACAGCAAAAATGAAAAAATAATTTAAAAAATCGTGTAAGAATAATGTAAGGAGCCTCTAGACAAATTCCAGGGTACCAATATTCACATCACAGGGGTGCAGGAAAGAGAAGAGGAAGAGCAAGAAATTGAAAACCTACTTGAAAAAATAATGACAGAAAACTTCCCTAACTTGGTGAAGAAAATAGAGATACAAGTCCAGGAAGTACAGAGAGTCCCAAACAAGATGAACCAAAAGAGGCCCACACCAGGATACATTATATTTAAAATGCCAAAGGTTAAAGACAAAGAGATAATTTTAAAAGCAGCAAAAGGAAAGCAGTTATTTACCTACAAGGGAGCTCCCATAAGACCATCAGTTGATTTCTCAACAGAAACTTTCCCAGCCAGAAGACAGCAGCAAGAAATATTCAAAGTGATAAAAAGCCAAGTACCTACAACCAAGTATACTTTAGCCAGCAAAGCTATCATTTATGATCAAAGGACAGACAAAGAACTTTCCATACATTTAAAGAAAAAGCTAAAGGAGTTCACCACCATCAAACCAGTATTATATGAAATGTTAAAAGGTATTCTTTAAGAAAAAGAAGAAAAAAGGATAAAATATGAACAATAAAGTGGCAATAAATATACATCTATCAACAATTAAATCTAAAAACAAAATCAATGAACAAGCAGAACAGAAACAGACTCATAAATACAGAGAATATTTTGACAGCTGCCAGACTGGAGGGAGGCTGGGAGGATAGGTGAAAAAGGTGAAAGGATAAAGAAGTACAAATTGACAGTTACAGAATAGTCATGGGGATGTAAAGTACAGCGTAAGGTACAGGTGGTAAACACAAGGCCCGCGGGCAGAATCTGGCCCTCCACCTTGTTTTATCTGTCCTGGCACCTTGTTTCTACCTAGCAGCAGCGCCAAGCTCCTTGCCCTAATTAAGGAGTCATTACATTTATATAGTCCTAAAATTACATTTAGCCCTTTGAAGGCAACCATGAGGCTGACGTGGCCCCCACTGAAAATGAGTTTGACTCCCCTGGCATAGGGAATATAGTCAATAATATGGTAATAGCTATGTATGGTATCAGATGGGTAAAAGATTTATTGGGATGATCGCTTAGCAAGTTATATAATGTCTAATCACTGGGGCATACACCTGAAACTAACAAAACAATGCATATCAACTGTAATTGAAAAATAAAAAAGATTTAAAATTTAAAAACCCAGTAATAGAAACATTGCCAGGTAATTACATTCCCAGGGGATCCCATTCATGATGTGACTGTCACTCTGAAGCCAGTTTTCAACGTGAATGGTGTTCCCTGGGCTTGGGCAACACTGGGGCCCTCAGAGGATGACTTGAGATCAGGACACAAGCAGCCCAGTTCTTCACGCCTTCCACCCGGAGTCCTGGGCAATGAGAAAAAGCGGGATACCACATTTCCCGACAGCAGGAAAACTCCATTATGTTCACCATGCTCTGTGGAAAATCACAGGAAATCATTTCCAAAAATATAGATGAGAATTACAAGGGTTTTCTGGATAGTTTTCAGTTTACCAGTTAGTACTCTTCAAATAGAATGACTCATCCCCTGAATATGCCATTTATTTGAGAGAGTGGTTACTGTCTCAGTAATAATTGTTCTCCTACACGATTTTGGCAACCTATGGATATAAATCCTGGTTTTGGAATGGGATAGTTCATTGATTGACATTTGTTCCAGGATAAATTACCATCTGATAAAACCCACAATTCCAAATCCCATCAGTAGTTTCAGATACATCTGTTTGCAATTATCCTATCATTTGCTAGTTATTTCTTCTGATGGTTCACAGCTCTCTATATCCTCTGTATGTGTTAAAAGCCAATGGCCTTCTCCTTAGCTCAAATATTCCCCCTCCACTTTAACTAGGCACATTCCTGGCACCCACATAAGCCTCTTTTATACCTTAAGCTTCTGAGTCAGTGGTCAAATTAACATTCAAATAGCCCTCAATTTTGTGTAATCTACAACTGTGAGGTAGTAGGCATCTTCTTTTTGGTATTGAATGTGCCATCTACCTTATTGCCATTTCTCCAAGTATCTATAGATGCTGAGGTTATAAAGATTTCCAAAACTATACAGGTGTGATACAAGATTATTATTATTTTTGTTATTCATTACTTAAAAATCCAGGTTTTATTGTGTGCAGTAGCATGCAAGTCAAGACCCAGTGCCTTGATCTTTTTTTAAATTTTTTATTTTATTGTTGTTCAATTATAGTTGTCTGCATTTTCTCCCTCCCACTCCCCCCCAACCCCAGCCAAATCCCCTTGCTTCCACCCTCCCCCTTGGTTTTGAATACGTATCCTTTATAGTAGCTCCTGGAAACCCTTCCCCCCATTATCCACCCCCCCACCCCATTACTGTCAGACTGTTCTTAATTTCAGTCTCTGGTTATATTTCGTTTGCTTTTTTCTTTTGTTGATTATATTCCAGTTAAAGGTGAGATCATATGGTATTTGTCTTTCACTGCCTGGCTTATTTCACTTAGCATAATGCTTTCCAGTTCCATCCCTGCTGTTGCAAACGGTATAAGCTCCTTTCTCTCTGCTGCGTAGTATTCCATTGTGTAAATGTACCATAGTTTTTTGATTCATTCATTTGCTGATGGGCACTTAGGTTGTTTCCAGCACTTGGCTATTGTAAACTATGCTGCTATGAACATTGGGTGCATAGGTTCTTTTGGATTGGTGTTTCAGGGTTCTTAGAATATAATCCCAGCAGTGGAATTGCCAGGTCAAAAGGCAGTTCCATTTTAGTTTTCTGAGGAAATTCCATAGTGTTTTCCAGAATAGCTACCCCAGGCTGCATTCCCACCAACAATGTCCTAGAGTTCCCTTTTCTCTACATCCTCTCCAACATTTGTTTGTTGATTTCCTTATGATGGCCATTCTGACCCGTGTGAGGTGGTATCTCACTGTGGTTTTAATTTGCATCTCTCTGATGGCTAGCGATGCTGAGCATCTTTTCATATATCTCTGGGCCCTCTGTATGTCCCCCTTGGAGAAGTGTCTGTTCAAGTCTTTTGCCCACTTTTTAAGTGGGTTTTTTGTCTTCCTGGAGTGGAGTCATGTGAGTTCTTTATAGATTTTGGAGATCAAACCCTTGTCCAAGGTATCATTGGCAAATGTTTTCCCATATGGTTGGTTCTCTTTTCATTTTAATGCCATTTTCTTTAGCCATGCATAAGCTTTTTAATTTGATGAGGTCCCATTTGTTTATTCTTTCCTTTATATCCCTTGCTTTAGGGGACATATCCGTGAAGATGTTGCTGTGTGGGATGTCTGAGATTTTCCTGCTGAGGTTTTCCTTGATCTTATCTTCCTGCACAAATCCTTTCCTTCATTTCTTTAACAGTGCTGCAGGCAAAAGCCTTTTAATCATAGCCATACTGCCTGTACCCCCTGAGAACATCCCGAGGTTTGTCCATGGGGGGACAATCAGTCATTTCACACTGGTGAAATCCAGGTGAGCTGGAAGATAGCAGCAGCATGGTGGGGAAGATGGGTTCTACTGATGTATGGTGAATGTACTGGATGTTGAAACCATATAGTGTGGCAAAATTTACCTGAAATGTGCAACCTGAGTTGTGGTGTGTGCACTTTGTGATCCTCACAGCTCTCATAGTGTCTAGCTTCAGTTCTGACCATTAGTGAGCCAAACCTCTTTTGCATTTTTAAAAACCAATATGTAGTTTTATTTTTTAAATGTTTTGTGCTCCTTAATGGACTCCAAACATATTGAAAGGTAACAAAGACACTACCAAAGCTACTTCTCTGACATCAGAGAACATCCTGCTTTTCTTTGAAATCAACATCATCACATCATTATCTTCATAACAGCAGATACTTATTGCATGATTACTATTTGCAGAGCACTGTCTTAGCTAGGTTGGTGAGGAGGGCCCCTCATGAACTTTCCATTATGCTGTGTATCAAATTTTAATTCTTTATGCTCTCTTTCAAGGTGTCATGTTAGAGTACCCCTGATCTGTAATGTCCTCTTGTCCCACCCTTTCTCTTAGCTAATTTTAGGCAAATTGTTCAACAACCCTTCACCATCCTAATTCTGCTTTTAACTCTTTCATCCCTTAACTTTCCCATTGCCTGGACTGATTCACTTTTCCATTTTTATTCCAAGCAACTCCTAAGTTACACTAAGTAGACTCTGTGAGCTGTACACAAGAAGCTTATATGACTCTCATGGTTCACCCTCCAAGAGTGTGCAGAGGAGTGAGGACACCCAAATGATTGCATTCTTGAAGATTTCACGTGGCCTGTAGGATTCAACAGGGCAACAAACTTCTCTTGCTGAACACTGTTCTGGAGTGATGGCATTTTAAAGATATGCATCTAAGTGACAGAGTATGTCAGCAACCAACTTGATTTCCACCTGAACATGTAGTAAGGAAAGGATGCCTTCATTCTACTGGAAGCAAAGTGCGGACTCAATAGAAATATAATACACACTAGTTAGCTCCGTTTTGCATCCAGTATTTGCTTAGTTTTCACATATTATGCTGATGTTTATGCATTTTTTAATTTTGTTTATTCCCTAAAAGACAAGAACTATGGCTGTTTGCTTACTTTGTTCTTTCCCAACACAGGGTCACAGATAGATGGCTAGAAGATAGACAGAGAAACAGACAAAGTGTTTTGTCAATGATGCTCTTCGACTAAGTGATCCTCTTTTATTGTAGTATTTATTATTGCTCAAGTTTGCCCACCCTCTTTTGTTTCTGATTTCTGTAAATGCATTGCAAATTTATTTTATTCAACAGACATTTTGGCTAAGGGACTTAAAACTCTGAATCCTGCCTTTGGCCACTGTCTCCTTCCTGAGAGATCTCGCAGGGACATACCCAGAGGACATATGGAGCTACTGCTAACTTTATAAGGGTATAAAGAGAACAGTGAGTGGTGTGGCTTAGGTAGTTGGGCATCATTTGGAAAGTGAAGGGTTGCCAGTTCAATCCCCAGTCCAGGCACATGCCTGGGGTGCAGGTTTGGTCCCTGGTCAGGGCGTGTATGAGAGGCAACCAATTGACGTTTCTCTCTTTCGCATCTGTTTCTCTCCCTCTCTTCCTCCTTCCCTTCCCCCCTCTCTAAAAAAATAAATAAATAAATAAAATCTTTTTTTAAAAGGGTATATATAGACAGGACAGAAGTATTAAGTGTGGATTTGTGAACAAGAAGCCATGAATCCCATGGTGACAATTCCAATGTGTTTTTGTATGATCATAACCCAAAACAATTTAAGTTCACTATGATTATCCCACTTGGTGCTTCTCGCCATTCTCATACAAAAGGAAAAGTATGAGACAAATTCTTTAAATTCTTTGGGCCTCAGCCTTGTCATCTGTAAAATGGAGATAATGATAGAACCTATCTCATAGGGTCATTGTGAAAATTGAATGAGGTAATATATGTAAAGTGTTTAGATTAGTATGTTGTTTAAGATAAGTGCCAAATAAGTAAATGTGTGTTATTATTATCTGAAGTGTCTCCTAGTAAATGGTAATTACTAAACAAAGCAATATTTTTAATGGCCATAAGTGTTTTTTACCTTTGAAAAGAGGCCTCTGGCAATTGAATTACAATTCTAAAGAAAGTGCAGATCTCTTACTGGTTTAAGATAAAGGTCCTTTTTATTTGTTATGGCCAATATTATAGAAATGCTGGGAATATTTTCTAGAAATTTTCACCTAATGAGTACAAATTGCAGTAAATGTAACAGAATTCGAAAACATTAACTATAGAAACAATGCAGGAAACAATCTTAAAAATGAACCAGGGAAAAATTATATTGCCATAATTTAAACATAGAAAGTCTCTGTAGTTGAATTGCTGTGTCACACAGTAAACCTGTGGAGGTACTTTTTGGAAGAACACAGTTATTACCATAAATTATTTAAAAATGACGTGTGGAAAACTTAGTATAGGATGAGGAAGAAACACTCATGAGTACGGAACACTCTTACACTAGCATTTGCAGAACAGTTTTCCTCAAGTAGAATTGCCCTGTGCTCTAGACGCAGAGTGGACTGTTGTCCTCTTCCGAGTCTCTTTCACCCTGCTTCACTTCGGTTTTGGGAGAGCTGACAAACTACGTGTCCAAAGATGGAGAGACTGTGCAATGCCAAGTGGTGGCAGAGAAAAGTCAGTAACAGACATGCCCTAGGCATGGTGAGGTTAGTGAATATGAACTGCGAATCTGTCTCTTAATTTCCTAAAGGAAGATCTGGGTAGATATGAAACTCTGAGTGGGCGACCTGAGCATTCCTTCTTGCAGCTGAATTTCGGGCATTGCTGTGGTAAGATGAAAAATGTGCTCACCTATGAGGCAGAATACATACACTTCTGTCCTGGGTCTGCCTGTGAGTGGAGGCGTAACCATGGATACAGCCACTCCTGTCCCAGGTGGGTTCCCCAGAAGCAAACTCTGAGACGTGTATTCAGGTACAAGTGACATATTGCAATGGTGCTCCTTGGATAAGGCCAGAAAGGAGTTGGAAGAGCAGGATAGGAAAAATGGAAAAGCCAAGTGAGGATAAAAAGTCAGGAGAAGTCCCTGCCTCAGCCTGACCCCCAGGAATCTGGGGTTGAACCTCACTGAAGAGTTTGCCTAGAGACTTCCCCCCTGCATTTTATACCCCCTTATAGCAGGTAGTTCTTGGCTGTCCTGGGTTGGACTGGGGGGCTGGGTGGTGAGGAACTTAATCAGCCTCCTCTGACTCTCTGTAAAAGGTAAGGGCTCCAGTGTCCAAGAACAGTTCCCTAGAGTCCCAAGGACAAACTGTTAACTACTAAGCCAAATGAAATCGCTCTGGTGGAGCAGCAGCTGGGTCTATCCCAAGTCTCTCCCTGGGACCTCAGGACTCCATCTATATCATCAAGTGGTAGGACCTGATATATCTTAGGTAACATAATTATGTGAATATAAATTCTGCAGCTCTAAGATTACTTTTTAACTATTTTGGCGATACTATTTAAATTGCAGCATAACTATGCAGTTTTAATAAAATGAAAAAGAATTATGGTCCAGCAGAAAAGCAAAGGTGATACCATGAACTGGCCAGATTGCTGCTGGCCAGCATGGAAAGGCACGGATCCACAGAGGGAAGGGGGTCACACATGGGAGGAGCCAGGCTGTGAGAGAGCCAAGAGCCCAGCAGCTGTTAGAAGATGCCACTCTGTAAACCGGGTTGAAAGCCGGTTATGGAACGCTGAATGAAAACTGCTCAGCCTTTGTGACCACTGTGGCAATTGTTCAGACCAACTGATGATAGCGTTTTGTTCTCTCTTGCCTAGAACAGGGCAGACCCAGTTTCTGTCAGAATTACTAGGCTGTCGGACGCTTTCACCCATGGTTCTCCTCTATCAGTGTATACCAAGCCTGCCCGGAGGCGTGTGGTCCTGTAGCCCTTGACGCCCATCTTCCACCAGGATCCTCCCCTGCCTTCTTCCATGCAGTGCAGAAGGATAGGAGGTGGGGAGAAAGCTTGTTTGCATTTAACCCACATTTCTTTAGTCTGAGATAAACATATTTGTTTATCCACTATTGAACTTTTAATAAAAAATACAGGTTAGGGGACTATAGACCAGTCACTTCACTGAGCTTCAGTTTTCTTATGTTATGGAGGATAACATAGCATCTTATCTCATATGCTTGTGAGCACTACCTGATATATTGTTTATATACAACTTACCACGTGCTTAGCCCCACAGTTTACCAGAGCCAAGTGCTGGAAGCAACCTAAGTGCCCGACAGTAAATGAGTGGATTGAAAAACTATGTACAGTTATACAATGGAATATTACACAGCAGGAAGAAAGGAGGAGTGCCTACCTTTCCCTACAGTATGGATGGATCTGGAGAGCATTATGCTAAATGAAATAAGCCAGGAGGTGAGAGACAAATACCAAATGATCCCATCTATAAGTGGAACCTAATCAACAAAACAAACAAGCAGGTAAAATATGTCCAGAGGTATTGAAATAAAGAACAAACTGACACTAACCGGAGGGGAGGGAGAAGGGGATAATGGGAGAAAAAAGGGGAAGGGTCATCAGGAACATATATAAAAGACACAGGGACAAAGCCAAAGGGGGTTAGGATTGAGGGTGGGAGGTTGGGTGGGTGGGGCAGGGGAAAGTGGTGGTGGGAAAATGGAGACAACTGCATTTGAACAACAATAAATAAATTTAAAAAGATACAACCATAAAATAAAATAAATGGCTTACATAAAGTACTATGAAAAGCTTAAAGTCAATGTATTAGTTGTTTCACTAAATAGAAACAGGCTGAATCCCTTTATTACAGGGTAGAGGCCATCTGCCCTGGCTGGGTGGCGCAGCTGGGTAGGGTATCACCCGGCTGTCAAGGCTGCAGGTCTGATCCCTGGTCAGGGCACGTACAGGAAACGGCTAATGCATGCAGAAATAAGTGGAGCAAGAAATCCATGTCTGTCTGTCTGTCTGTCTGTCTGTCTGTCTTCCCCCTCTCTCCCCCTTTCCCTTCCTCTCTTTCTTTAAAATCAATTTAGAAAAGATAGAGACAATAAGTTTAGGTTAAGAAACAAAACCTATTACAAGTTATTTGTAAGTAACAAACAATGTAAAGTGATAAAGCAAGTTTTAAAATTAAAGAGTAAAGACAACAGGTACATGAAAATAAAAAGAAAGTATGAGTGACACTATTAATATCATACAAGATAAGTTAAAAGACACAGCTGGATAAGAAGAGACATACATAATGTTAAGACATGCAGTTTTTGAACATGTATAACAATAAAAAAAATCCATGTGCACCAAACCAGGTAGGAACTAAATATGCAAAGAAAATACAAGAAAATTTTGAAAAAATTAAACTTGTAGTGAGATGTATTTCTACCTTATTTCACAACTGATGAATCTAATTGTCAAAAATAACCAAGGACATAGAAGACTCCAATCACATCATTGCACACACACACAATCTCAATTTAACAGATGGTGTTGCATCCAGTGATTTGAGATGAGAGTACATCTCTGTATACATTGGTGATTCTCCAACTTTTGGGTCTCAGCACCCCTTTACATTCTTAAATATTATTGTGGTCCCCAAATAGCTTTTGTGTATAAGAGTTTAAACATACTGGTTATCTGTGGGTATATACAGTTACATATTAGAACACGTGGGTAATAATATTTATATATTTACCATATCAGTCATTAAAACAGATAATTTAAAATATTCATTAATTTATTTTAAATAGTAACCCATTACTTGTTAATAAATATTTTATGAAAATAACTATATTTTTAAAAAACAAAACATAGCAAGGAGTGATACAGTGTTCTGCATTTTCCAAATCTTTTTTTTTTAATTTTTTTTATTTTAGATTATTCAGTACAGTTTCAATCTTTTACTCCCATTCCAGCCTGCCCACCCATCCCTCCCCACCTCCCTTCCATTTCCAAGCCCCGTAGTTTTGTCCATGTGTCCTCTATATTTGTTCCTGTAAACCCTTCCCCTGCATTTTCCAAATCTTTTTAATGCCTGGCTTAGTAGATGGAAAATGTATTCTCATATCTGCTTCTGCACTAGATCTGTAATGTGTCGATTTCAGTTGAGGTGCGTGAGAACAATCCAGCCTCATACCCACAGCATATGCAGCTGGAAAAGGATGAGTGCTTTAACAGCCTTTTCAGACGATTGTGGATATTCTTCTTTAATGCTATATCAAAACTTGACAAGTGGTATGTTCTTAAATGTTAGCTGCAAAGTGGAATCTGAACTATATCAATAAATCTTTCATACTCAGTTACACTAAAATCCACTGATCTCTTCTTGTGTATTTTGAAGGAACGTTTTATCCATGTATGGTTTTCTAATGGCATGCATTATTAATCTGGAAAATACTGGCTCATTAAGTTGGCAGATCTTCCAAATGTTGACAAAACTGTTTTCCATTGTCAGAAAACTAGATTCATTAATACCATCAATGATTTCATCAGAAAATCCTTAAGGATTGAGAAGGGGATCCAGCTCAAAATTCTATCTTTGTTTAAAAGCTGTATTTTATCTTTAGCAAGGAACATTGTCAATGCTTCCCTGGGCGTGTGTGAGTGCGCGTACTAGCTCAGCTCCTGTCTCAGCCACACAGGTGATGTTCCTCCAGGCAATCGTCTCACCTTCATGGGGAGCAGAAGTATTTTGCACATTTTGTCATGCAGAATATTGAAAAGATGTGCTCAAGGGTTAAGTTTTTTTAAATTAATTGTTTTTGCTGCTCCATCAGGATATCGGTAAGTGGAACAAGCATTTCTGTTTGATTGCAGGGGAGCTGTCAGGGAATGGGACTCCCAGCACAGCCCAGAGCTCTGCCTTGATTTGTGCTGCACAACTTCACCCACCATTTCTTCTGCACTTTAGTGCAAATGCCAACAAAGTGGAAAATGCAAATAATGTCTTAGTGTCATTAGGAAAACAGTTTCTACCTGTGGTCTTCCTGAGAGGAACCCCTGGGATGACAAGACCATATTTTGGGACTTGATTATTCTATATATTGCATGTGATAAACAAATATATATATACACACACATACACAATACACAGATACTACACATATATACACATATATGACACATGCTATTTATATCAGGGATTTTATTCCCTTTCATCCTGTTGCTCTGCCATCTCCTAGGGCACCATCATTACATGATCTCCGCTGAGATTCCATAGTTTCCCCCTGGTACAAAGGGGAAATGAAACCTAGAAGAGGCATGCCCAGTTCTTAAGGCCCAGGCCTGGATGTTTGTAATGTAACCCAGAAGTGAAATTCTAGACAATATTGACCTTGGAGGAGGGGGGTGGCAAAAGTCACAGAAATGTGAGCGTGTGCTGAGTTACTGCCTTACTGAGAAGGAGATACAGAGACTGATAAATTTGAGGAACATTACATTTGAATCTAGGGTTGAAGACAATCTCTGCAAAAGTAAACAGAATGTAATAAAGTTTAAATCAGTAGGAAAACAAACGTTGTTCACTTCATTAGAAAGCAACGAAGGGGAAGAACAAAACAAAGCCTGGGATGTAGAATATGTAAAATGAGATAGTGGTACTATGATAGTAATTGCAATGAATTTATATATTCAATGGGCTAAACTCAACAATTAAAAGATAGAGACTCTTAGTTTGAATTAAAAATCTCAAAAAAAATCACTCAATGTCCAAAAGATAGAACTTAAAGAGATATAGAAACTGAAAAACAAAATAGAACAAGAACAAGAAAAAACAAGAGTAATCAAAAGAAGAAAGTGTTCCAGCCACCTTCATAAGTGATGAACAGTGAAAAAATTACAACAATGAAAGAAGTCACATTCTAGTAAAAATAATAATAAAAGAAGATATAATAATTATGAATATTTACACCTAATACTATAACTCAAAATATATAATGCAACAATTATGGGGGGAAATATATGAATCAATTGTTATAGTTTTAGACTTATTACAAAATTCTTTTGGAATGAGGTAGGAAAAAAATAGCCAAGATATAGAAGCCCTGAATGATACAATTAATATGCTCAAACGATTTGTTATTTACAGACACCCAGCAGCACTGAATGCCCATTTTGGTACACTCATAGAATGTTTACAAACCTTGACTATGTGCATAGGAAGCCTCAGTACATCCCAGGGGTAAGTAATGTTGATAAAATGAGCATAACTAACAGTGAAGGCCATGGCCAGTGTGGCTCACTTGGTTGGGTGTCATTTCACAACCAACAGATGTTTCTCTTCCTCCCTCCCTTCCTCTCTCTCTAAAAATAAATAAATAAAATCTTTTAAAAATTACTGACAGTGAAGTGCTTAGAATGTGTGAAGAACAGGTCTAAGTAATTTGAATCCCCCCCAAATCCTATGAAGTGAGTCCATTATTATTTCTACCTTACAATTGAAGAAACTAAGTTATTTCTACTTTACAATTGAAGAAAAAAGCTAAGTAAACAGATTCACTCAACCGTGAAATTGTTCTCTACCCTTCTGTTATACTAATAATTTTATGTTAATGAATTTAGTAATACAGATTAAATGAAGTCATTTCCGGAAAAACAGAAATGCTGAAATTTGTATAAGAAGAAATAGAGAACATGAGCAAACCAGTAAATATTTACAAGATATAAGTGGTAATCAGCATCATATAGATTATATTCATCCACTATTAATACATAACACTTGAGTTGAAAATAAAATCATAAGGGAAATTGAAAGATATTTAGAACTAAAAAAAATTAACAGATTACATGTCAAAATTTGTGTGAAATGCTAAAGTAATTCTCATATGGAAATGTGTAACTCTAAAATATTTATTAGAAAACAAGAAGAGTTGGAAACCAATGGGCTATGTGTTCAACTTAAAAATCTGGAAAAGGATGAAGAAGGCAAAGCAGAAAGGGCTCAGAAAGAAGAAAACATGTGCAGCAGTCAGAATCTGGGCAGGAAAACAGCACCGCACTGAGTGACAGGGTGTAAGATCTTACAGAATTGTGGGAGAAGCTGGAGAAATAAAAGGGGAAGATTGGAGGACGAGAGAAGCCTACCCAGGGACCGTGGAGAGGAACTGCGACATCCACAGGAGGCTGTCACTGGTATCTGCCAGTGGGATTCAATGAGCTGCAGTGCGTAAAAAGTGCTTAGGGCAAGACCTGGCACATAAAACAAAAACCATAATTTGTGTTATTCTATTCTATGTATAGCAGTAATTAGTCAGAAATAGAATTGGGGAAAATATGCTATTGAAATAACTCCATTATAACCAAGGTTAGAAAATACCTAGAAATAAATTTAACAAGAAAGGCACTTACTTATGTGTAAAACTATAAAATTTTACTCAAGAACATAAATTATAATTTAAACCAGGTATCTGCAAACTTTTTCTGTAAAATTCCAAATAGTGATCGTTTTGGGCTTTGTGGCACTTGTCTCCGTAGCAAATCTTCAGCTCTGCCGCTGCTCACTGCAGTTGTAGCATGAAAGCAGCTAGAGACAATGCATAAGTGACTACGCGTGGCTAGATTTGGCCAGTGGGCTGTAGTTTGTGGGTCCATGATTTAAAAAAATGGAATGACATA
The DNA here is from genome assembly GCA_028533065.1 of Trachops cirrhosus. Taxonomy (NCBI): domain Eukaryota; kingdom Metazoa; phylum Chordata; class Mammalia; order Chiroptera; family Phyllostomidae; genus Trachops; species Trachops cirrhosus. The sequence continues at coordinate 12,961,695 of CM052551.1, read as the reverse complement.
GCATATTTCTGGGTGAAAAAAACTGAACACATACAAATATCAATTTCTCCAAAATAATGAATAAATGGATATTCTGTAAAGATAAGTGCATAGGAACAGCTTAAAAAATATTAGAGCAACTAAAGAGAAAGCCTAGAAATGTTTTTCTGTTTCTTCCTTCCCTCCCTCTCTCTCCTCATTCATTTAGAAGAAAAATAAGGTCAAATACTTCTCTACTCTACTGATGTACTTTTCAAAATGAATTCAAAACTCTTAGAAGAAAGTTTTGGAGAGTATATATAGCATCTAGGTTTGGGGTGAGAACTTTTAAACCAAGATAGAAAACCTAGAAGCCATAAAAGGAAAGACTGATTTTTTTTGGTTACATAACAATGAAGAATGTTTGTACAGTAAGAGATACCTAAGCAAGGTAAAGATAAACAAGAGAGTGAGAATGACTTAATCTGCAATCATGTGAGAGAGAAACAATATTTAAATATATGAAGTTCTTCCATATCAATTCTAAGAAGACAATACAATAAAGTGGGGAGGATTTCAGAGAAATGAAAACTCAGAGGGCTGGTAAAAATGTGAACATGTGCTCTGCCTCGGTGGTAGAAACATCTTCCTACAGGTTGATAACACAAGGACGGATACCGCAATTCTCTTTGTAAGAGAGGAAAAACAAACAGAGCAAATGTTTATCCATCGGAGAATGGTTGACCATATCGTGATACATGCAGACATAAATATTATGTGGAAATTAATAAGAATGAGTTCAGAGTTTCCTGTTTAACTGGAAGGATTTCTTAAGCCACAGAGAAAAACAAGATGCAGAAGAAAATATATAATAAGGTCAGATCTTTTTATGAACTGAGTCTCCCAAAATCTATGTACATAAGTGCGTATATTTATATATGAATTATATGAGTACACTGGTACAACCACTATGGAAAACAGTATGGAATTTCTTCAGAAAACTAAAAATGGATCTGCCTTTTGACCCAGCAATTCCACTGCTAGGATTATATTCTAAGAACCCTGAAACACCAATCCAAAAGAACCTATGCACCCCAATGTTCATAGCAGCACAATTTACAATAGCCAAGTGTTGGAAGCAACCTAGGTGCCCATCAGTAAATGAATGGATCAAAAAACTATGGTACATTTACACAATGGAATTCTATGCAGCAGAAAGAAAGAAGGAACCCCTACCCTTTGCGACAGCATGGATGGAACCAGAAAGCGTTATGCTAAGCGAAATAAGCCAGGCAGTGAAAGA
>CM052551.1:12915926-12960334 GCA_028533065.1 Trachops cirrhosus | reverse complement strand
AAAAAAAAAAAGAATTATATGAGTACAAAAACCTAAAGAACATTGATTACTTGGAGAGAGGGAGATCCAGAGGGGGTGGAAGAAAGCAAGGCGCATGCGTACACACATGGTTTGTAGAGGAAAAAAGGGGCTCATAATTTTTAAAATCTCACTTATGTAAAATTTTATTTATATATCCAGAGGTGGCATTAAAAATATTTAACAACCGGTATGGCACAGGTACAGACCAATCAGAACAGACGTTGGCTGGGACATTGTATGGGTGTGTGCAGAGTGAATATTGGCCCCGTTATTTCCCTACATACTCGTGCCTTTATTTCTGCGGGAGAGATTCCTAGGAGTTGGATTGCTGGGTCAAAGGGTATGTGTACTTCTAGTTTTAAAAGAAATTGCCAGATTGCTGTCCAAAAAAGACTGCAGCAATTCACATTTCTTCTGGTGATGTATGAGTGCTCCCCCTGCCCCTGCCCCCTCCATCCCAACAGCAGTGGCGAACATATCAATCACAGGGCAGGGAAATATTCTAAGATAGGCAAGTATTCTGTCTCTCAGCTGGAAGCCTCAGCTGTTGAAAAGAGTGAAAGGAGCTTGTGGTTTTAAGGAAGGTCTCTGACAAGCTAATCTTAAACTCTGAATGCTGAGTGCACAAGGTAGCGTGTCTACCAGCTGCTCCTGCCTTCCCCCATGTTAATCCCACTAGCTCCAATTTAGGTCTTGTCCCTTCTTCCTGGGTTGAGGTGATAATTTTATTGCAACGGATGTTCCTATCTTGGAGATATGTGGTGCCATTTAAAGCTTTTATCACTAAACCCGGAGGATTTGGTTCCCTCAGCAAATGGACAGCAGAATAACTTACTACTATTTTTAATGAGCCAAAGTTCAAATCAGAAAACTCAAATGACAAGGGCATTGCTGTGGGTAATGCGGACCCATGGTCTCTCGTAAACTCATATGGAAACAGGAAAGAAGAGAATAGTTTCTCCTTATGGGTTATAAATGTTTGTAATTCTTCGGTTAGAGCATGCAGAATGCTAAAGGTAGAGAGGGACAAGGGACAGGGAAGAGTTAAATATGATTAAATCTTCTGCCTAGTTGATGGATGAATAGTGCTATTATTTATAAAGACTAACGGTGAAGAAGAGATTTCTTAAAGAAAAAGAGGGAAAGCAAATTCAGTTTTGAACATTAAATTTCATTAACTAACTACATCTATTGAGATCCCACTATATTCTGTGGCTGAGGATTCACAGATAAATGACACAGTCCTCAGCCCTGAAGACAAAAAGGACAATTAAAGTCTTTTGCATTTAGTTTAGCTAAAGGTTAAATTCCAAGGATAATATAGGAGAACAGAAAAAAAGATTCCCAGCCCTAACCCAAGGTCCTGGGAGTCCCACTGACAATGGCGATACCTGTGTTTATGCTGGGAATAGTGTGAAGCCAGTGAGATGCGAGGAGTGGCATTCTGGACGGAAAGGAAGCACGCACAGAGGCACGAAGGCAGGGTGAGTAGAACAGGTGTAGGAGAAGACAAGTGGTTAGGAATAGCTGGAATGTGAGTGAATGTGGGGCAGCAACAACAGGTTGAAAAGTGGGATCATGATAGGCCTTCCAAGCCATGCTGAGGAACTGGGGTTTCACCCTGTAGCTGAGGCAGGGAATCACTAATAAAGCAGGTGAGTGATGACAAAATTTGTATTTAAAATTGATCATGGACCTCTGTAGGGAAGGTAGATTTGAGTAAAAGAGGTAGTAGGACCGGAGAGAGGGCACCCCATCAGTGGGGGCTGCAAGCTTCTCAGCAAGATCCATAAGCTCCTAACACAGGGTGGACGGTCCCATGTCCCTGGGTCACAGGATGGTGCTCCTACTTGCACCAGGGTCCTCAGGACACCTCTGGTTGTCCCAGACTGTCCACTGTAGTGTCCGCCCTCCATTCTGTTCTTCTCTCCCCCACCCACTCATGTTTCTATCTAGCAAAGTCTTGTTGGATATTAGAATAAGCAATCAATTTGATTGGCTGATGAATAAGTCACAGGCTCATTTTAAGAGGACCACCCTTAATTCTAAATTGGTGGCATTTGGGGTAAGGTTACTTAGTTAAAAGCATAATTTTTGGCTGTATGAGGGTGTTATTTACCTTGCATGCTGGCCACCTGCTCTGCCTGCTTATAAAACCAGCTTTGTGCTGCATACAGCGTGGTCAGAGGTGAACAGTGAGATTTTTCTTCCCCACCTTTGACAGGGTCTCTGTATCAGTTTCTTTGGTTATAGAAACCAAAGCAACTCTGGCTAACTTAAGCAAAATTTAAATTGAGGGAGAAGCAGGGTGGATTTCTTGGAAAGAAAGGTGGGTTCATAGAATCAAAGGAAAAAGTGAGCAACCAGGTTGGTGAAGTGAGTGGCTCCAGGGATCTTTGAGCCTGGAACTGATAAACTGTCCCTCTGGGACTCTGCGGTAGAGGGGACTTGACTCCAATGTAGGGAAAGCACTTGATTGGCTTACTTTGCTTAATATGCCCAACCCTTGGTGAGGGCAGGAAGAGGGTGCAGGGTGCCATGGTTCACTCCCTAGGAAAGTGGAGTCTGCCCACTAGAACAGTGAAGGGATGTGGGGCAAGCAAATACCACAGGTACTCACTATGCATCATCTTGCTTATTTGTAAATTGAGGAAACTCAGAGGTTAGAAGCCTTCTTCCTCTAAACTTTGGAGTTCATAAGTCAAAATGACTAAGTATCCTTGTATGCTTTTCCACGTCCATGGATACTGCTCAGTTCTTCCCTTAAGCAGGAAGACAACTTCAATTTTAGATGTTTGGCTAGATGGGATCTGAATACAACTACCAGTGTCTGTGTGCTGGATATTTTTGATTGCCTTACAGTAATGGAAAGGGTAGGATCTAAAGAATAAAGTGATGAGAGAAATCTTCATGAAGGTGATAGAAAGATACAAGCATCATAGCTTCTCCGCAGCACAAGGCTAAGCCAGGAAATTAGCTTTGTTTAAAAAACATGGGATCTTTAGTTTTAGGGATTTCTACTTCCCTCTCCATTTCAAGACCAAGAATATACACTCATATGATTGTTAAAAATACCGTTTTTCCATCTCTGACCGGACAAAATATTCACCAAAAAGTTAATTACTGCCAGAGCCGCTGATCAGTCCGTTAGTGGTAGGGCGAGCACCGTAACGGCGAGACCCTCCACCAGCGTCCTTCGTAGGCTCAGGCAGCGAGGTTCTCCGGCTTGCTCGGGCCCTGGCAGCAGCCTTCGCTTGCCTTTTTACAGTAATAGCAGACGCTTGGCACCAGCTGCTGTTTGCCACCATAAGTTTCTTTCTACTCAAGACCATAAGATGCTTCCTGGCTCTGCTCCGGCTTCATCGTGGAACTCTGCCTCCTTCATTAGAGATGGGCTGAATCCTGGTGATCCGAGTTCTGGCTTTGATTTGGGAAGTAAATGTTAGGGAAAAATGGAGTGAGTGCCTTTGATTTCAAACTTTTCTTTTTACTTGTATGTGACTCCAACTGAAATTATAGTCTTCTATTATTTTTCCCCTTGAATGATTTCTGACTTGCTTCTAACAAATAAGGAAAATAAACTAACCAGCATGAGAAAACCAGTGTCAGCATTAGAAAACCATGTGTAAGAGCAAATGGAAAACCAACATCCACGACTCATAAAAATTAATGGCAGGGTGTGGCACACAGCTGCCCAACTGATGAAAAAAAAAAGCTATATTGTGAATTGCTAGGGAATTAACTATTGTAAGAGGAGAAGCACTGTAATAGTGATTTGAGCTGGTACCATCAGTGGCGAGGATGGCTGCGAAGGAGAGAAATATTTAAGCATTTGCCTGAGAGTTAGTGGCTTTCTGGAGACATAGATATTTTTCACCATGAAAATACCCATTCAATGAGGATTGCTGTGCTTATGACAATAGCTGCTGGTGGGAGAAGAAAACTAGAGTGTTCTGAGGCAAAGATTTAGATTTGAGGAAACTTAAAGTGCTCTAAAAGGATCTCATTATAGACACTTGGACAAGAAAGCAGAATTTTATCTGATTATTTGTTTAAAATAATGGGAGAAAATGTGTTCCTCCTACTGGGAGGGCTTGGTGAATAGATGCAGCAAATATTTTGAACAAATAATTCAGTCTACCATATTACTAATACAACTTCTTTAATTATCAGAGACTTTCAGTTTATTTCTTCCTTTTTTTTTAAATTTTTTATTTTAGTTTATTCAGAACAGTTTCTATCCTTTATTCCCATTCCAGCCCACCCACCCATTCCTCCCCTTCTCCCTCCCCTTTCCAACACCCCTAGTTTTGTCCATGTGTCCTCTATATTTGTTCCTGTAAACCCTTCCCTTCTCCCCTGAAATTCCCTCCCCTCTCCCCTCTGGGCACTGACAACTCTATTTCAGTGTCTTTTGTTATATTTTACTTGTTTCTTTGTTTCTTTGTTGTTTAGGTTCCTGTTAAAGGTGAAATCATATGGTATTTGTCTTTCACTGCCTGGCTTATTTCGCTTAGCATAATGCTTTCCAACTCCATCCATGCTGTTGCAAAGGGTATGAGTTCCTTCTTTCTTTCAGCTGCATAGATTTCCATTGTGTAAATGTACCATAGTTTTTTGATCCATTCATTTACTTCCTTTTAATTTCCCCAGTTTTATTGAGATATAATTGACATATAACAGCAGTTTAGGGTGAAAAAAGTGATTATTTGATAAGCATATATACTGTAAAATGTTTACCAGAATAAGGTTAGTTAACACATCCTTTACCTCACCTAATTACTGTTTTGTTATTGTTGTAATGGTGAAAAAATAAAAGCTCTACCCTCATAGCAACCTTTGAGTATAAAATACAGTATTATTAACTACAGTCCCCGTGCTGTACTGAAGATCTCTGGAACTTATTCACTGTAACTGAAAGTTTTTATCCTTGGCAAGCATCCCCAGCCCTCAGCCCCTGGCAACCACCATTCTACTCTGTTTCTATGAGTTCATAGATTTTAGATTCCACATATATGTGAGATCATATGGTATTTGTTGTTCTCTGCCTGACTTATTTCTAATGAATAAATGAGGGATGGCTGTCCAGTCCCATTCATGTTGTCTCATGGAAAAATTTCCTATTTTTCATGGCTGAGCAATGTTCCATGGTGTTTGTATATTTAAGTGCCACATCTTCTTTATCCATTCATTCACTGAGGACACTTAGGTTGTTTCCATCTCTTGGCTGTTGTGCATGGTGCTGCTGCAGTGAAGATGGGCGTGCAGATATTTCCTTGAGATCTTCTCAGTTCCTTGTGCATACTCAGCAATGTGACTACTGAATCATAAGGCAGTTCTACTTCTAATTTTTTGAATAACCTCCATACTGTTTTCCACTGTAGCTATCCCAACTTTCATTTCCTCCAACAGTGCACCAGGGTTCCCTTTCTTCACACCCTTCCAGCATTTGTCATCTCTTGCCTTTAAAAAAATTTTTATGGAATTTATTGGGGGGACATAAGTTAACAAAAATATATAGGTTTCAAGGGTACAATTCTATAATCACCACCTGTATATTGCATTGTGTTTACCACCCGAAGTCAAGTCTCCTTCCATAACCATTTATTCCCCCTTTACCTTCTTCTACCTTCTCCCTCCATCCCCATTTTTTTCTGATAACCACTGTAATGTTGTCTGTGTCTACAAGGGTTTTTTTTCTTGCTTGATCCTGTCACTTTTTTGATAACAACCATTTAACAGGTTGGAAGTGGTATCTCGTTGTGTTTTTCATTTGCAGTTCCTTGATAATCAGTCATGTTGAGCATCTTTTATGTACTGGTCATTTGCGTGTCTTCTTTGGGGAAATGTCAATTTCTTTGTCCATCTGCTATTTTGATTTTTGTTTGCTATTGAGTCATATATGTTTTTATACATTTTGAATATTAACTCTTTAGCAGATATGTGGCTTGCAGACATTTTGTTGGTTGTGTTTTCATTTTGTTAACTGTTTATTTTGCTATTCAGGAGCTTTTTAATTTGCTATAGTCCTACTGTTGATTTTTGCTTTTGTTGCTTGTGTTTTTGTTGTCATATCCAAAAAAAATTGTTGCCAAGATCAATGTCAAGGAGCTTTTCTCCCCAATATTTTATTCTAGAAGTTTTATGGTCTCAGGTCTTAGCTTTAATTCTTTAATCTATTAATTTCTGTGACTGGTTTAAGAAAGGAGTCCAGATTCATTGTTTTGCATGTGAATATCCAATTTTTGCAACACTATTTATTGAAGAGAATATCCTTTTCCCATTAGTATTCTTGGCTGCTTTACTGAGTATTAGTTGACCATATACACATGTTTTATTTCTGGGCTCTCCATTCTGTTCCATTGGTCTCTATGTCTGTTTTTATGCCAGTACCATGCTGTTTTGAATACTGTGACTTTATAATACAGTTTGAAATTGGAAAGTGTGGTGCCTCCAGTTTTGTCCTCCTTTCTCAAGATTGCTTTGGTTATTTAGGGTACTTTGTGGTTCCTTATGAATTTTAAAATTGTGTTTTTCTATTTCTGTGAAAAATGTCATTGAAATTTTGATAGAAATTGCATTGAATATGTAGATGGCTATAGGTAGTATGAACATTTTAACAATATTAACTCTTCTGATTCATGAACATAGAGTATCTTTCCATTTATTTATGTCATTTTCAATTTCTTTTATCAATGTTTTATAGTTTTCTGTGTACAGAGGATTTATACTTCCTTGGTTAAATTTGTTCCTAAATATCTTATTATATTTAATACTATGGTGAATGGGATTCTTTTCATCTTTTTCAAATAGTTCATTGTTAGTTTATAAAAACACAAAAGATTTTTGTAAGTTGATTCTGTATCCTAAAACTTTGCTGAATTCGATTATTAGTTGTAACAGCTTTTTGGTGGAGTCCTTAGAATTTTCTATGTACAAGATCACCAAACAGAGACAATTTTACTTCTTTTGGATGCTTTTATTTCTCTTTCTTGCCTAATTGGTTTAGATAGGACTTACAGTAGTATGTTGAATAAGAATGGTGAGAGTGAGTACCCTTGTCTTGAAAGAGGGAAATTTCAGCTTCTCACCACTGAGTATGATGTCAGCTGTGGGCACGTTACGTGGTCTTTGTCATGTTGAGATGCCTTCCTTGTATGCCCAATTTGTTGAAAGTTTTTTTTAATGTGAAAAGATTTTGAATTCTGTCAAATGCTTTTTCTGCATCTGTTGAGATGATCATGTGATTTTTCTTTCATTTTATTAATGTGGTATATCACATTTATTGATTTGAATATGTTGAATTGTCCTTGCATCTTAGGAATAAATCCCACTTGACCATGGTGTATGATCCTTTTAATATGCTGTTGAATTCGGTTTGCTAGTATTTTTTTTAAAGTTTATTTATTTATTTTTAGAGAGGGGGAGAGGGAGGGAGAGAAACATCAATGTGTGGTTGCCTCTCAAACATCTAGCCTGCAACCCAGGCATGTGCCCCAACTGGGAATTGAACCTCGACCCTTTGGTTCTCAGGCCCGTACTCAATCCACTGAGCTACACCAGCCAGGGTGATTTGCTAGTGAAAAAATTTTGTTGAGAATTTTTTCATGAGAGAGATATTGGCCTTTTTCTGTAGTATCCTAATCTGGCTTTGGTATCAGAGTAATTCTGGGTTGTAAAGTTAGTTTGAAAATGTGTACCCTCCTCCTCAATTTTCTGGAAGAGTTTGGAAAGAATTGGCATTAATTCTTTCAATGTTTTGTGGAACTTACCCATGAAACCATCTGGTCCTGGGCTTTTCTTTATTGGGAAACTTTCGATTATTGATTCAGTCTCCTTACTTGTTATTGGTCAGTTCACATTTTCTATTTCTTCATGATTCAGACTTGGTAAGCTGTATGTTTCTATGAATTTACCTTTGTGTCTAAATTGTTGATCTTTGTGGAGGGATAGGCTGAGACTTCTACTTCACCCTCTTGACTGTAGTTTCTAGCAAACTTTTAACTTAGTCCAAGTTTTCAAATTTATTGAAATAAATATTTTCATACTATTTCTCTTATTTTGTCTTAAATCAACTTGTATATTCACTATGGTCTCTTTCCCTCTAGTGGTTCTTATTTGTGACTTCTGTTTTTTGCATGATTAATTTTGCCAGAAATTTTTACTGGCTTTTTAAACTAAAGGACTTTGTGGTTCCTACCTATGTCACTTCTTGTTTATATTATACAAATGTGTGTCCTTATTTGTATTTTTTCTGCCTAGTCTGCTTTTCTTGGACTTATTCTACTTTTTAAAAATCCCTTAAGTCAATGTGTAGGTAATTTTCACTTCACTATATATATCAATTATTTCCCTTATTTGCTGTCTCTCAGATACTTCTGGATGTAGTAGGTTTCCTCTTAATTCAGTTCTAAATACCTTATATTTTCCATTTTGACTAATTCTTTGATGTTTAGTTTTGGAAATATATTTTTTAAATATCTGAGATTATCATATTTGTTATTGTTTTATAAACTTAATTTCATTGTGGCAGAGATTACTGTATTTATGGTCCTTTAATTTTTTTGATATTTGTGGACTCTTGCTTTATGGTCTGGCACAAGGTCAATTTCTGGCAAGAAGAGTAGACAGTCTATAATTGTTAAGTTTGCTATTTTAAATATGTACATTTCTTCAACATTGTTAATTGTGTTCCTCAAATATTCTATTTCCTGAATCACTTATCTGCTTAATCTATCATTTTTATTAGAATATATTTAAATCATGCACTATCAACCTGGATTTGTGATTCTCTCTTTGGAACTGCCAAATTTTAATACATATTTTGAATCTATAATTAGCAAATTAGTTTAGCATTGCTATAGCTCCTTAGTGAATTGTACTTTTATGTCATTAGGTAGTAACTCTTTTTCCCTGTAATAATGCTCTTTGACTTAAAATGTATTTTGCCTAATATTACTATAGCTACTCCAGCTTTATTTTACTTAACACCATGTGGTATATATTGTTTCATTCTTTTATTTCCAAATTTTGGGGATTTTTATGTTTTAGATTGGATTGTTTTTAGCAAGACTTTGTTTTGTATTCAACCTGAAAATTTCTATCTTTTAATTAATTTAAACCATTTACATTTACCGTGATTGTCAATACATTTAGATCTTTTTCAACCATCTCACTTTACACTATTGTGTTATTTAGGAAGAGGTAGAGTACATTATAATTCAAATCTACATGCAGGTGAGTTGGTGATTATGAGAGCAGTACCCAGGCTAAAACATGCAACTTTACTTTTCATCTTCATTTGCCAGTGAGAAGATTTTTCTTCCAATCTTTGCTTTCACTGAGGGTGTAACTTTTTAGGAAACCAAGCATTATATGAGTTATTTAGTTTTCTTTTTCTCATTTTGAGCTAAGGCCTTCTTTTCTAATCCTGTATGGCTGCTAAAATCCAAACCCCTATGTGATTGACAACTGCCTCCAGGGTCACAAAGACCAATTCTAACTTTTAGCTTTGTTTTTGTTTATTTAGCCTCTGGACATTTTCTAATCATAAGCTCAGCTGCAACCTTAAAAGGATAAATTTACCCTGCCTTTATGGGTGTTTTGTGATAGAAAGTTTTTCTTTAGAATAGCTTATCCACCATGTTGCTGGAAATGGACCTACTACCAGTTTTTTGTTTTCAAATTTTATCAAAAGTATGTTAGTACTTCTCATCCTCATGTTGTATTTTTCCTGGCTGTATAAATCCTTTCAATTCCTCTACTCCCCCTATAGTTGCTGGATCTTTGATAAAACAGACTTAGTATGTCCTCCCAAATCTTCCCAAGCATTTAATCAAATAGGAGTATCTGTATGTACTTGTTCAAATTATGAAAAAAATCTACTAGAAATACATTGGTATGAATTAAGTTTGTAGCACCACCACTTAAGCTGTAATATGAATATTATTTTTTCCAAGTGAGTAATATTGGAATGTTACCAAAGTCTGAACTGCAAATTTCTGAAAACCAAGTTATTTTTATAAAGTCACAGATGCTCTTCTTTTCCAGTTTGCCAAAGGTTAAATTTGATTTAGAAATCGAGATAATCTGTGGCCCCCATTCTTGAAAGATCCCTGCTAACTATTTTAGTTTCTGTGCATTTTAGAGAACTGGGATAAAAGTTATTTTTGCTGCAACTTGCAAGTCCTATGAAGAATTTCTCAAGACTCACTTTATGTGAAACTTTAAGATGAAATTTAAGTGATGTGAACACCAAATATAGCAATTCATATTGACAAAGAAATCTAGAATGAAATGAGCAAGCTGAGTTGATTAGTAAGTGGCTGCAGGAAAGACTGAAGGTCTGTAAGTGAAACTGCCCAGTCTCTTTTGTGACTTTATAATAGCAAGTTTGACCTTTAAGAGTTTCGTCATAGTGCAAGCTTTATAAAGAATGAGCATTAGCAGGTATACCAACATTTGGAAGGTCAAGTACAGATTTTGACCACTCAGTGGCGACAATAGCTACAATTTTAGTGATCGATTATTGAGTTGATGCCTTGTGCCAACGGCTCCACATATGGTATTGCCTATTCTTTCTGTAATCCTGCAGAAAAGGGAAGGTGGGCTCAGGAAGGATAAGTTACGTGCTGCTTTTCCTTCAGAAGTTCTTTTTCTAAAATTAATTGACCAAAATTTTGGTAGATATGCATTTGAAAAAGTTCCTCTAATCAGGTATTGTTGATGTGCTTTATAACTCACAAAGGTGATGGATAACTGTAAACTTTGTGAGAGGCTGACTGGTTAAGGAATGATGAAGTAACTCTGGAAGTTTACAAAACTGCAATGCTCACAAATAGTGGAAAACGATTAGATGACAGTGTTACCGTGCCCACAGTTAGATGTTTACTCAAGTTCTCCTATTATTTTCCTTTAAAAATAATAATATGTTTGGGAGTCTCACTGTCTATTTGCTAAAACAGTGCTAAAAAAGAATTTAGAAATTTTATGATTGTTGCATACCATAGATAGTGTTAGAATTATGCCCAAAATATAACAGCTGAAAATCTGTTTCCTTTATCATAGTAACTCTTACCTGGGCCATTCTTTGCTTCTTGATCAAAAATGTTTCTGCACTACTGAAGGTGAGAATTGCACATACCATGTTAGTAGTGGGAATCATTACACACAGGTTGCATCTTGCACATCTACTTCTATTGGGCACTCCTTGAGTCTCCTATTGAGTCTCTTCTGAGACTCCCTTAGCAGTACAAAACTCCTTTAGATCACACTCATTTTTATTCTTCCTGCAAAGGCACCCAGCAGGGAGAAAACTGCACTCCTTCTAGCAACGTCCCTAAATACAGTTTACATCTGGCCTTCTTTTACCATCTAACTAACAGCAAACCTCCGTTTCACTTTCTTTTGTGTAGCCAGTCATACTCCTTTCTTTCTCCACCAATTTGTTACCGCTTTGCTCTTGCATAGCACTGGTCGTGAATATGTTAGTGAAACATTCAGAATCACTGGATACCAATTTACAATAGTCATCACAACCATCACAGTCTGATCTACCTATAATACACATCCCCGGATTACATGTACAGTATCGCCTATCATGTCTTACACCAAGGGAATGACCTATTTCATGAGCAACAAAAATAGCCTCCATGACCAAATTTGGTACCCCCTGAGAAGTTGCACTTGCTAAAAAAAAAAGTGACTTCTACAGTCACAGTCTCAGAGTCTGTATTAGTTAATCCCCCGAAATCATCATAAATATAATATGCAAAAAAATGTGCAAGGTCTTAAGGAGCCTTAGGAAACCAGTTTTGGAATGCTGTGAAAAGTCCTTAATTTTTTAGTGTCAACATTTATTCAATTTTATTCTGTCTGCATTTTCATAGCAGCCAATGGAAAAAGCAGCATTTAGTGGCTCATATAAGGCATCCAAAAAGTTAATCAATGTTTCTAACAGCATTCTGATGCACTGTGACCTGTATTTGCATTTAACTATCCATCACTACTTTCAGCTCTCCCAATACTTTTTAAAATGCGTATTCTTAAAATCAGGAGTATGTCCTTAGTCCTTCATTCAAAGAACTTTGAAGTCTAGCTGTCTACATCTTTATTAGTTAAGCCACTAGCATTGCTGTAAGCTGGGCCCTTTCTTCAGTCAAAAGCTGAATGACGTAGGATGCTGCCCCGCAGGCCCTTGAAGCCATAGGGAAAGTATCTGCAGATTTCAAAATGCTTGCTAGGAGCAAGCTGCTGACGTCAACAGCTGGGTCTGGGAAGGCACTGCTGTGGTGGGTGGGGCTAGAGGGTCTGGGGTGGTGTGGCAGCTCAGGCCCCGCTCTCTTGCAGGGGGCGCCTTGGAAGTAACCTCTTCTAGGCAGGGCTTGGGAAGGTGCTTCAGGAGGAGGGTGCTAGATTTCAGTTGCCTCTCTTTCCCTGAAGATACAGCTGAAAAGAAAGGAGAGAGCCCACCTCTCATGGAGCTCTCATTCTTCAGGAGGAGCAAGAGATATACTATTTCCAAAGTTACGTATTTATTATAGTCAAGAAATCGTGCAGTGCCAGCAGTATGCTTAGTTGGGGAGTTACCATGGTGAGGAGAGGGCTGCACGGTAACTAGGAAGGCATTTCTGAGGACAAAACACTGGGGCTAAACTCTGAAGGGTATGCAATAGTCAGAGAGCTGTAGGAGCTGGAGTAAAAAAGATCTCCAGGCAAGGTGGACAGCAAGTGCAAAGGCCCTGAGCATAAAGGAAGAGGGCACAGTGGAAGACCTGAAACAGTGCTAGACAGCAGAAAACATCTGATGCTAACCCATAAGAAACTGGCCTACTTGATACACATGTGTAATTATTTTGTCACCTTCAGAAAATTGATTGAAATATCTCCTTTGCTGCCTTCAGTACTTTTGCTTCCTTTTTCCCTATCATAATGAAGAATATTTTCTACCTTTTAAAAAAAATTATTTTATTTTATTTATTTATTTTTAGAGGCGGGGAAAGGAAGGAGAAAGAGAGGGAGAGAAAGGTCAATGTGTGGCTGCCTCTCACGCACCCCCTCACGGGGGCACCTGGCCCGCAACCCAGGCCTGTGCCCCAACTGGGAGCCAAATCAGTGACTCTTTGGCTTGCAAGCCCGTGCTCAATCCACTGAGCGACACCAGCCAGGGCAATTTCCTAGGTTTTTGTATCACTTAGAATAGAACCTAAACATTCATTTAAATTTAGACTTAAAATATGAGTCAGATACATTTTTATGAAATCAGACAAAATTAAAGAAAATATTTATATTTTAAGCATTACTAATAATTTATTATTTTTAATAAATTTTAATTGAATTTATTGGGGTGATACTGGTTAATAAAATTATATAGGTTTCAAGTGTACCATTCTGTATTGTGTGTTCACCACCCAAAGTCATGTCTCCTCCCTTCACCATTTATCCCCCCCTCACTCTCTTCTGCTTACCCCCACCCTCCTTCCCTTAAGGATTCAGCACAATCAGACGTCAGTACCCTTTGTGTGGATATGATTGGGTTTAGGGAGACAATTTTTTAAACAAAGATTCCCACATTAAAAAGATACTGTAAGATAACCTTTAGAAATACATTTTATGTGTGTTTCCCAGAATAATCAACGTTGCAAGTTAAGCCGAAAGAGTGGAAGGGCAGCAGAAATTGTGGGGAGGTGAAGCCTTCACTTCTGAGTACTCACCTGGGAGATGGCAGCTTTTTCTTTTTTCCTCAATAAATTTTCAGAATTAAAGTCATACATATGCTGGCTACTTGGAACCTTATAATAACCCTTCCAGAGAAAACTTAACTGGTGTCCCGTAATTACTTGTCATTCAAATCTTTTTTTCCATCTTGACACTTTGATGTGTCCTGCTTGGTGAAAGGAGAGTCGTAAATACCTTTGCCATCCATCACTGCTGCAAATCACCGAAGTGGGATCCCTCTGCCTGTGTTTAGCGAGCAATCGAAGTTGTCGCTAGTGTGAAGGTCACCCCACATGAAGCCATCAATCATTGGGCAGGACCTTTCAGCTTGAGCATTAGAACTGAGATCCAGTAAACATCTTAAAGTCTCCCTGAGATCTGGGAGACTTCATGTAAAAGAAATGAAATACATACCCCAGACACACCCACACACAACTGTATGAAAACCAAGCCCATCTGCTACTCTGTTCATCAAGTAAGGACAATAATAGGTCTGGAAATATATTTTTGAAAATTAAAATATGACAGTGTTTACCAATATTACTTCATGCTCTTCTATACAATAATAAATAGCAGGCATCATCTAGATGGATTGCACTATGTAAACTGTGGTGCTGAACTAAGATTAAATAATTGTGATCTGTATCCTATTTCCCCTTAGAAGAGAGAACTTGTGCTTATCATTTAACTACATTACATCCCTGCTCAAATGCCATTTCAATCATGCTACTCTCTTCCGTAAAACCCTTCAGAGGTTCTCATAACTCACAGGATGCAGGATAAAGCCTGAAGCTTTTAGCATGGCAGCAAGGCTCTTTACCTTATTTCTTCATGAATATTGCTTCCATTTTCTCCTTTTTAGGGTATTCCTCCTTCCACTTTTGCCTTTTTGAGCTTTCTAAGCCTTTATACTTAACCTATTTGTCACTTGTTTGTAGTAGGCTACATCAAATACTTGTGACTTGTGTTCTTTATGGTACCTTGGGAACTGTAGATGTGTGGTGAGTAACCACTGTTGATAACAAAAATCAGAATAATTAGTCATTTTGTACACTTTATAGGAATGCTTAACAGTAGGTCAACATCAGCCAACATTTCACTTCATCCTTCACCTACTATCCGTTTCATATCAGTATATTAATATGCAATTAGTTATGTGGAAAACAATGCCTTACCCCTCCAATACGAACAGAATCTTGGTTTAACAAATGTGCTTCGTGTGTGATACAGATATTGGCGACACTGGTCACTAGATGGCACACCACAAGCTCCTGTGGGACAGTAAAACAAACTAACCTTTATTTGAAAGAGGACTGCAAAGATTTAGAGCAAGTCGCTTTGGGAAAAATAACATCAGAAGTGATCATCAGTAAATTTGTTTCTAAATAAAATTACATTTAAAGTGCATAGTTACACTTACCTGGCAGAAGCGAAAGTGAGTTGGAAGGCATCAGTCCACAGATTACTTTTTCAATTTTTATTATTTTTTAATATTAACATTTCTTTTCTTTCATCTGTACATGTCTAGCCATACTTTTTTTTCCTTTTTAAATTGAATTTATTGGGGCAACATTGGTTAATAAAAACCAAACAGGTTTCAAGTGTCCAATTCTACAATGCATCATCCGCAGACTGAATCATGTGCTCGCCTCTCAAAGTCAAGTCTCTTTCTGCCATATTTCTAGCCCTTTGGCCTCTTCCACTCTGCAACCACCCTCCTTTTCTTTCTGGCAATCACCCTACTGTTGCCTTTGTGTCTTTTTCCTTAATCACTTCACCTTTTTTTGCCCAGATGTCCAAACCAGTTCTGTCTGACAGCTGTCAGTATGATCTCAGTATCTCAGAATCTGTTTCTATTTTGTTAGTTTATTTTGTTCATTAGACTTCACATTTAAGTGAAATCATATGGCACTTCTCTTTCTCTGACTAGCCAGTCAGTTAGCATATTTCAGTTAGCATAATACTCTACAGGTCCATCCATGCTGTTGCAAAAGGTAAGATTTCCTTCTTTTTATGGCTGAGTAGTATTCCATTGTGTAAATGTATCACAGCTTTTGTATCCACTCATCTATTGATGGGCACTTGGGCTGTTCTCCCAGATCTTGGCTATTCTAAATAATGTTGCTATGAGCATGGGTAAGCATATATTCTTTCTAATTAGTGTTTCAGGTTTCTCTGGATGAGTTCCCAGAAGTGGAATTGCTGGGCCATAAGGCAATTCTGTTTTTAATTTTTTGAGGCAACTCCATACTGTTTCCCACAGTGGATACACCAATCTGCATTCCCACCAATAATGTAAGTGGGTTCCCTTTTCTACACATCCTCACTAACACTTGTTATTTGTGGATTTATTAATGATAGCCATACTGACAGGCATGAAGTGATACCTCGTTGTGGTTTAAATTTGCATTTCTCTGATAATTAGTGATGTCAAGCATCTTTTCATATGTCTGTTGGTCATCTGTATGTTCTCTTTGGAGAGGTGTCTATTAGAGTTCTTTGCCCATTTTTAAATTTGATTGTTCTTTTTGATGTTGAGTTCTTTATAAATTTTGGATATTAACCCCTTATCAGATGTATCACTGGCAAATATATTCTCCTATTCAGTGGGTTGTCTTTTCATTTTGTTAATGGTTTCCTTTGCTATGCAAAAGCTTTTTAGTTTGATGTAGTCCTATTTGTTTAATTTTTCTTTTGTCTTTTCTCCTTGCCTAAGGAGATGTATCAGAAAAAATATTGCTACAAAAATCTCTGAGATATTACCACCTATGTTTTCTCCTAGGATTTTTTATGGTTTTGTGACTTATATTCAAGTCTTAATCCATTTTGAGTTTATTCTTGTATATGGTGTAAGGAGGTATTCTAGTTTTATTATTTTGCATGTATCTGTCTAATTTTCCAACACCATTTCTTGAATAGACTGTCTTTACCCCATTTTATGTTCTTCCTGCTTTTGTCAAATGTTAATTGACCATGAAGGTGTGGGTTGATTTCTGGACTGTTTTGTTCCATTGATCTATGTATCTGTTTTAATTCCAGTACCATGCTGTTTTGATTACTATGGCCTTGGAATACAGTTTGATATCAGGTAGCATGATTCCTCCAAGTTTGTTCTTCATTCTCAAGCTTGCTATTGCTATTCAGGGTCTTTTGATGGCTCCATATAAATTTCCGGAATATTTGTTATAGTTCTATGAGCTATGCCTTTAGTGTTTTAATAGGGATTGCATTGACTCTATAGATCGCTTTGGGTAGTATGGACAGTTTAATAATGTTAATTCTTCCTATCCATGAACACGGTATATGTTTCCACTTGTTTGTATCTTCCTCAATTTCTTCAGTAGCCTACAAATTTCTGAGTGCAGGTCTTTTACTTCCTTGGTTAAAGTTATTCCTAGGTACCTTATTATTTTTGTGTGTGTGTGTGATGAACTATAAGTGAGATTTTTTTAAAGTTTCTATTTCTGATAGTTCACTATTGGTGTGTAAAAGTGCAATGAATTTCTAGAGATATATTTTATATCCTGCTACTTAACTGAATTCATTTATCGGTTCTGGTAGTTTTTTGGTGCACTCTTCAGTATTTTCTATATACAGCATAATGTCATCTGCAAATAATGACAGTTTTACTTCTTCCTTTCCAATTTGGATGCCTTTTTTTTCTTTCTTGTCTGATTGTTGTGGCTGGAATTCCCAGTACTAAGTTGAATAAGAGTGGTGAAAGCAGACATCTGAGTCTTGTTCCTGATCTTAAGGGAAACGCTTTTGGATTTTTCTTGTTGAGCATGATGTTGGCTGTAGGTTTATTAGGTTGAGCTACGTTCCCTCTAGTTCCATTTTGCTGAGTTTTTTTTTATCATAAATGGGTGCTAGATTTTTACTGAATGCTTCTTCTGCATCTATTTATAGAATCATGTGATTATGATCCTTCATTTTGTTTATGTGGTGTATTATGCTTATGGATTTGCCAATATTATACCAACTTTGCATCCTTGGGGGAAATCCCATTCGATCATGATGTATGATCTGGTTTGCTAATATTTTGTTGATGATATTAGCATCTCTGTTCCTCAGGGATACTGGCCTATATCCTTTGTAGTGTCTTTATCTGGTTTTGGAATTAGGATAATGCAGGCCTCATAAAATGAACTTGGGAGTCTTCTCTCCTCTTGAAATTTTTGAAATAGTTTGAGAAGAATAAGAGTTAGTTCTTTTTTGAATGTTTGGTAAAATTCGCCTTTGAAGCCATCTGGTCTAGGACTTTTGTTCAATTGGAGTTTCTTAATTACTGCTTCGATTTCATTAGTTTTAATTGGTCTATTCAGATTTTCTGATTCTTCCTGATTCAATTTTGGAAGGATATTTCTAGGAAATTTTCCATTTTGCCCAGGTTGTCCAATTTTTTGGCATATAGTTGTTCACAGTAGTTTCTTGTAATCCTTTGTATTTCTGTGGTGTCCATTGCTACTTCTCTTTCATTTCTGATTTTATTTATTGGGGTCTTCTTTCTTTTTTTCTTGACTAGTCTGATTAAAGTTTTGTCAGTTTTGTTTATCTTTTCAAAGAAACACCTCTTGGTTTCATTGATCTCTTGTATTTTTTTTTTTTGTTTGTATGTCATATCTGCTTTGTTTGTTGTTCTTTTTCTAGTTCTTTTAGATGTAGGATTAGATTATTTGAGATTTTTCTTGCTTCTTGAGTTTGGTCTGTAATGCTATGAAATGCCCTCTTAGGACTGCTTTCACTGTGTCACATTGATTTTGGGTTGTGGTGTATTCATTTTCACTTGTCTCAGAGTAACTTTTGATTTCCTCCTTAATCTCATTATTGACCCATTCATTATTTAGTACCATGTTATTTTGCCTCCATGTGTCTGAGTGTTTTTCAGTTTTTTAAAATTGTAACTGATTTCTACTTTGATACCATAATGGTCAGAGAAAATGCCTGATATGATTTCAGTCTTCTTGAATTTATTAAGAATTGTTTTGTATCCTAATATGTGGTCTATCCTAGAGAATGTTCCATGTATACTTGAAAAGAAATATGTTTTTGCCTATACCTCTCCCTACCTCTTTCCCTTCCATCTGTGTAGAGGATGTGTCTTTTCTCAGGAACAATGTCACCCTCTGTATATGGGTAAATAAAAATGTGATTGATGTTTGCCACACATATAATTATATAGTCTGAAGAACACAAGAAGTATGAATTGAACTACTGTGTGTTTAAATCTATGTAGTAAGCTTATACTTTACTGATGCATTAATAGAAAAATTACAATTACAGTTTTGTACACAGAAAATGGATCACTCTTTTATTTAGGTAAAATTTGAACATTCATTCATATAACCATTGGTAAGATCCTTTATTTAGGACATCATGACCATATATTGTTACTAAAACACTGATCTAGATTAACTATTCAATCCAACTTGTTTAATTATGCAAATTTGGTTTCAAGCTTGACTAATTCAAATAATCTAAAACACATTCCTTTTTACATTATATCATGTAAATATAAATAGTCTTCAGCTTCATTGAACATAAAAAATAGTATAACTAAAGTTCAAGTCAGGGGCATGATAAAAATGGGTAGAAAGAACTGCCTCATCTGTAATTTTAAATATCCTTTCACCCAAGCCCTGAGTGCTTAGCAGTCAAGAGTAGCCTTTTGCTACTTTTGGCCAAAATAAAAAAAATTTAAGTACTATACTAAACTTCTGGAAATAGAATTTTCCATTACTAATGCCAAAATCATGAGAATGACTGCAATAAAGCTATCACTTATTCCATATCCCCTCCTTCATGTACTCTCCAAAGGCTTCTTTCATGCCTACTAAATGAAAGGCACTGCTAGGTAGTAGGAGATACAAAAGTAGAAAAAATACTAACTCTGCCATTGAGGAGCCTGCAGTCTCATAGGAGTGGGAAGCACGCTCATAATTAGTTATTATGTAAATGTAATAGATAATGCTGTGAGAGAAGTATGGTACAAAGAGACTACCAATAAGTGTTAAAGTTTATAGCCTTTGATGAAAAGTATTACCTCTGAAAACTCATCTAAAAAGAGTAATCTAAACTAGGAAGGGAAAATATTAATATAGAAGATCATCATTGTATTATGATTTATTTTTAAAGATTTTACTTATTTATTTTCAGAGAGAGGAAGGGAAGGAGAAAGGGAGAGAAATATCAATGTGTGGTTGCTTTTTGCTCGCCCACCACTGGGGACCTGGACTGCAACCCAGGCATGTGCCCTAGACAGGAAATCGAACCAGTGACCCTTTGGTTCACAGACCAGCCAGGGCATATTGTAATTTATAGTACCAAAAATGTTTAAAACAATTACCAAAAATAGTCATATGCAAATTATTCAGGATAGGCAAAGTTATGCCATAACCACAAAAAAAACCCCTAAAATTTCAGTAGTTTAACACAAATAGCAAATTCAACATAAACGAAAAGTCTCTTTTCTTTGTCTTTTCTCCAAGCAGTGACTCAGGAATCCAGACCTTTTCTATTATAAAGAACAGCTATGATATGTGGAATAAATGAATTTCAAGGGAGGAGAAGAGAGGCTAATGAGTCATGCAGGGTATTTTGAAGGACAGCACCTAGCAAAGGCTTGCATCGTTGTGTCCACATCCCGTAGGTTATCATAGTCACGTAGTCACATAGGCAGTAACACAGTCACATAGGCAGTCACGTAGACCCTCATCTAATTGTAATGGAGGCTGTGAGTGTAATCTTATCGTGTACTGGGAAGACAGAAGAGTACCCTGCACACAAAGCCTTATCTCTGTGACACGGACATAGTATATTGCAAAATTGAGCATTATATCCATACTTTTAGCAACAGTTTATATAAATACAAAAATGTTTTGTTATTATATTTAATAAAAACTTGGCATGAGAAGATTTATCATGATTGAAAAATATATATAAAAAGGACTGGCAGCAAATATACTAAAATAGCAACAGTAATATGGGATGAAAAATGACAACTTAAAGACTTTCCTATTTGAATGCCCATTATTTTCTACCCAAAATGTGTTATTTTGTGATGGAAAAATTTAAATGACTTTTAAATTGCTTTAATAATGTGTTATATCCATTATCACACTATTAGAAATAACTGGAACTCAGATACTCAGGGCAGATGGTAAAGAGAAAAAAGGGAAGGAGATGTGTAGTAAATTTGGAGTAGGTAGTTTTTGGAGATAAAAGCAACGCTGGGCATTTTAGCCTAGCAATCAATCACTAGCAGACATCGTGGTCCATTCATGAGAGGGGACTGCGTCCTAAGAGGAATGAAAGCCTGAACTTGTGCACGAGCAGAGTGGCCCTGGTGTGAGGTCATCAGGGATGAGGCCAAGGGTATATAACCCACTGTGTGAGGGAAGACATAGGGATCATTTGCCTCTGTGAATGTAGTATTGAGTAGAGGAATGGAATGTTTCCTTCTGGAAAGATGTCCAAGTCATACCATACCTCAGAAGCCGCAGCAAACATCAACATGTACATTCGGACATTTGATTTCAGGTTTACTATACTGTGAGTTATTTATGTCCTGTGTACTGATTACATAAAGCACGTGTAATTAAAATCCTGCACAGAGAACTATGGGGTTCTATGTACTTGCAGTCTAAAACCAACCTAAATTTTAAGTGATATTGCATGCCGACTTTGGGCACATGAATGTAGAAAACTCTTTCAGTGACTTTTAAACACTGCAGGTCACTGTGAGTTTTCATCCAACTACTCTTCTACTTCGTACCTAGGAGTTAAGCAATCTGCTATTTGTTTTGTTGGTTTATTCTTTAAATACCAGTTGGAAGATAGAGTGGAGGCTTTTGTTCTTAGCTCCTCTGCTAAAGTTCAATAAGACCCAAGTCTTAAGTTTCTTCCTCAGGGTCTCACACAATGCCTAGTGCCTAGTTTCTTTAGAAAAAAAAAAGTGAGGAGATTCCAAGATGGCAGCAGAAGGTAGAACATACACTCACCTCTTCCTGGCACCAAATTGAATTTACAGCTAAATTACAGAGCAATCAACCTGAATAACCAACTGAAGGCTAGTGGAACAGAAGTATCATAACCAAGGATTTATAGAGGAAACCACATGCCCTCACCCCCTTTCACTCTTGCTATCACCATACTGATGAGGTTATTGCCCAGTGTTGGAGAAGTGGGGGGCCACCTCATTTGCTTTCCTGTGCTCCTCACCTGCACCCCCACCTTTGGGACCTTGCCTCTTTTTCCTTTTGCATTTTTAGTGCCTTTCTTCCTATTAGTTTCTTCTATTCAGCCTGTAAACAAGCTCTAGACTATTTCACTCCATCCTCCAAAAGTTTTCTTCATTCTCATCCTCTCATTCTTTTTTTATTATTTTCCTTTTTTGCAAAATTCTCTCCTTCGTGGCTTCTGCAACACCACGTACCCCTGGGTTATCGAATCCTGACTGACCTCTGTTTTCTTTTTGAGTTCTTCTCAGTGTTTCCTAGATTCTACTCTTTCTTTTCATTTGAATATAGGTCTCTCAATTTTAGCTGCTATGCTAACTAAGGTTTTAGCAGAGTACTATTGAGTATAATTAAAATAGTCTTATTCTCAGAAATATATGTTCAGAAGCCCCCTCCATCCTTCCTCTGTTTGCATCATACTCAATCTTCCAAAATAAAGTGAGAGATCTTTATCGCACCAAAAATATATGGCATTTGGAAAAATCTTATATTGTATAATACACCACAGTGCAACTAGGACCAGAAAGATGAAGATATTTATCACATTATTTTTTACTGCACTTGGCACATGGGATTCGAGTACTTCACACTCAGGAGGAAGCCATAAAAACAACCACCAGGTCCTCAGCTCCAACTTTTGTATGGGAACTTTTTTTTTCCTAAGAGATTTAATATAGGCTTATGACAGTATGAAACCTGACAAAAAATGTGAAAGGAGAGAGAGTTTGCATCATAATGTGAAATGCATTGACATCCATCAGGCTTGGTTTTATAAAATTTACTCACAAGACAAAAATGCTGCCTTGTCTTGCGTGACTGAATCCACTACAAACTAATCAGAATCCTAGGATGGAATATAAAAAAAGAATGTGAAGATTCTTCAAATAAGTGTCTGAGAAAATACTGAGAACTTCCCAGATTTTTTAATTTAGAAAGTGGAAGGTGTTGAAGTCTTGGACAATCTGTTTACTTGATGATGCTTGAACTGTGAAAGTCATGATTAATTTCCTGACCTCACACAGTGCTGATTACATCATCCTCCTGCTTTCCTTTTCACTCCTCAGTGATGAAAATATAATAGGACTTTAATCACTTTGACTTAAAAAAATAACAACTCTAATTCCTCTAATTGCCACGATTACTCAATAGCTCTGCAGAAAACCTATTTTTAAAATACTCTATAGATGAAAAACCTTGGTATAAAGTCATAAGGACTCTATTAATATTAGGAAGTCTACATGATTCAATGCATTAATATTTGAGAAAGTTTCCTAAAGAAATCAGGAAGAAAATGGTGGTGTCGATAGGTAAAATTAAACTCAGTAATTTCTTCTTAGATTATATTATTTGTATTAAGAGACTGCCACAGTGAGATTCTTCTAAAGGAAGCACATTAAAAATTCAAGTAGAGTTAGTGAACAAGCCAGTGGTTTCCAACCACAGGTATGCCACAGAGTCACCAGAGGAGTGTGTGTCCCTGTGCTGGCCCCACCTCGGGACATGCTAATTTAACAGACCAGGGAGGGATCTGGAACTCTACATTTTTAAAAATGTTGCACAGGGGATTCTGATGGGCACTCTGCTTGGCAATCACTAGGCTACGTTGGATATCCTGCACTTTGAGCTGGTCCTGAAGATTAACAAGTGACAAAAATGTGAGGAGAAGCAGAGAATATCATTTTTAGGTCAAAACATAGACCTCTGGCAAGTTTTTGCTGTGGAATGTAAATGTATGTACAAAATATCATGGATATGAAAATAATAAATGAATAAATTAATGTACTGCATTGGTTCCTAAACCTTTTCATTCCACAATGCAAGCTTAGTGTCTTTTTCTAAATTGACTGTAACTCAATTTGGTGTAAAAAAAGCCCAACACTTCTCAATAGACAAAACTGGGCCTGTATCACCCAGCTATTAATGAGGCACATCATTGCATCTGTCATTCAGTGTTCATTATTGCAAGCAAATAAACGTACTCCAGTTGAAGAAGTAGAAAAATAATGTATTGAAAACCTATGAGGATCCCTGGAAAGCTAGAGATCTGGATTCAGAAAGGAGGCAGGGACAAGGGAGGTCAGTCAGCCAAAGCCATGCCAAAGAACTGACAGCTTCTCTGTGGCACCAGCCCCCTGACCCAAAGTCTGGGAGACAGGCATCTGGTAACCAAAGACCAGTCAAGTGCGTATACTCATACTAAAGCACAGGCTGGGAGATCAAGTATTGGGTTTACTCAGCCTCCACAGTGGGAGGCCATTCTGACTGCCACCAAAACTCATATGGTAGAAAATTACTCAAACAGAATGGCATTCACATATAGGGTAGAAAAAGATATGTGCACTATTAATATTTTATTGTTCAAGAAATACACTTTCTGGCTAGTGAGATTTTTTTCTGGTTAATTTGTAAGTTGATATGGCAAACGATTCTGAAATATTATTTTTCCTTTTTTAAAGTATATTTTATTGATTATGCTATTACAGTTGTCCCATTTTTTTTCTCCCCTTTATCCCTCTCTGCCCTGCACCCCCCTCCCTCCAGCATTACCTCCCCTTAGTTCATGTCCATGGGTTGTACATATAAGTTCTTTGGCTTCTCCATTTCCTATACTATTCTTAACCTCCCCTATTTTGTGCTTCTAATTTGTGCAATTATGCTTCTTATTCCCTGTACCTTCCCCCCATTCTCCTGCTCCCCCTCCCTACTAATAACCCTCCATGTGATCTCCATTTCTGTGATCTGTTCCTGTTCTAGTTGTTTGCTTAGTTTTTGTTTTTTTAGGTTTGATATTTGCGAGTTTGTTGTCATTTTACTGTTCATATTTTTTATCATCTTCTTTTTCTAAGATGAGTCCCTTTAACATTTCATATAATAAGGACTTGGTGCTGATGAACTCCCTTAACTTTGTCTTATCTGGGAAGCACTTTATCTGTCCTCCCATTCTAAATGAAAGCTTTGCTGGATAGAGTAATTTTGGAGGTAGGTCCTTGCCTTTCATGACTTTGAATACTTCTTCCAGCCCCGTTTTGCCTGCAAGGTTTCTTCTGAGAAATAAACTGTAGTCTTACAAGCACTGCTTTGTAGGTAACTGTCTCCTTTTCCCTTGCTGCTGTTAAGTGGCTGCTTTTAAGATGAGATATCATCTCACACCCTCAGAATGGCTATCATCAATAAATCAACAAACAAGTGTTGGCGAGGATGTGGAGAAAAGGCATCCCTTGTGCACTGTTGGTGGAAGTGCAGGTTGGTGCAGCCACTGTAGAAAACAGTACGGATTTACCTCAAAAAATTAAAAATGGAACTGCCTTATGACCCAGCAATTCCACTTCTGGGAATTTATCTGAAGAAACCTGAAACACTAATTTAAAAGAATACATGTACCCCTACGTTCATTACAACGTTATTTACAATAGCCAAGATTTGGAAGCAGCCCAAGTGCCCATCAGTAGATGAGTGGATAAAGAAGCTGTGATACATTTACACTATGGAATACTACTTGGCCATAAAAAAGAAAATTTTACCCTTTGCAACAGCATGGATGGACCTGGAGAGACTTATGCTAGGTAAAATAAGCCAGTGAGAGAAAGTCAAATACCATACGATTTCACTCATGTGTGGAATATACCGAACAAGTGAACGAACAAGGGATTGAGCACAAAAGAAAAAAGAAAGAACTCATGGACATGGACAACAGTGTGGTGATTGCTGGGGAGATGGGGTAAGGGGAAGTGGAGGAGGGTATGGTGGCAGTAAGTGGTGATGGACAGACTTGACGGGATGGTGGACACGCAATACAGTATACTGATAGTGTGTTGTAGAATTGTGCACCTGCAACTTGTATAATTTTGTCAACCAGTGTCAACCCCCCCAAAACAGTTTCACACACACACAAACTTAACTTTTTATTCATAACCATGTGATCTTGAGCAATTTATGACCTCGTTTAATATTCAGCTTCTTTCATTTGTAAATGTTGATTTCGGGAACAATTACCTCTCAGGGTTGTAGCTCAAATAACTTAAAGCATGTGAAGCAATTTGGATGTTCAAAACATTAAACAATCCTTAAGCATTGTTACTATTCTTTTGGTCCGTAGGCTCATTATTTTCAACTTCTCACTGACAGCTATTGATATAATAAACAGGCATAGAAGATTGTTCTGAAAATTTGTCTTTCTCCTAAAAATAAAATATGAAGAATTACCACAAATTGAAAAATATAATTATATGAATTCTGATTAAGAAAGGATAATATTTTGTTATTTAGATTAATCTGTGAAATTACTGATTGTGTTAAGGCATGTAGGTTGCAATTCATTCATTTATTCATTCATTCCCTTCATGAACACTTAAGGCATGCTTACCATGTACTGGAAATACATGATGACTTAAGGACCTTGCCTTCAAGAGATCCCCAGTCAGGTCAAGGACACAAACAGAGGACACCACACTGGTGCCGTTTCACTAGAAATATATAATTCCAGGTGTCTATTAGTATACTAAATTCACTCCAGTGATCCAGATTAAAAGATAATATTTTAAATACAAATGTGGGTAACATTGGCATGGATTACGACACTGGAGTTCTTTAATTTCATTCAACTAACTGTTAAATTATTTATAAATTTTCCAATGTAAGATTTTGTTAAAACAGACTGGTATTAATTTTGACTATTAATTTATAATCATAATATGATTTGCCATGACATAGTTATTTAGCTTTGTAATATGAGAATAGTGCGCTTTGTAATGTCACTTAACCCTCTGTTCATTTTTTTCTGGTCTAATTTCCTATTAAATCCCTCAGTATACCTTTAAATTCAGTTACATGAGGCTGTTATTTTCTAAACACATCACATTCTGGTGCCTTTGTCTGTGCTCTTTGTTTTCCCTGGAATTCCCTTCTCTGTCCATCAAACTCTTGCTTATTCTCCAAGAGCCAGCTCAAATACCACTCCTTTGTTTAGTTTTTTTCCAGTCCTCACAGCCAAAATTTAGAGCTTTCTGCCTTTGAATTCCCAAGAACTTTACTTATCCATTTACTATAGTATTCCTTTAGTTATGCCTTAGATTACAGTTATGTACTTGTAATCTAAGATTCATTGCTTGAAATGAAGATTTTTGAAGACAGGGACATCTTTTTTTTTTCCCCTCAAATATAGTAAGTAGCTTGCTTGCATTTAATGGAGAAGTTTCCCACTTAATTCCTAATTATTTCAGGGTCTCTGGAAGTGAGGTATTTCAAAACCAGGTTGTTTTTGAATAACATTATCTTAAAAATTTCTAAATTTCATGGATCATTACTTTCTATATATCATTTCTCATTTTTAAAACCTTCATTACTTTTGTCATGACTAATATACGGGCTTGATGGGATCCTCAGCCTGGCACTCATGACTGCGCACAGTGTGGCTCTGCTCTGCTTTCAGTCTCTTATCCTGCACGTTCTGATTAAACGGCTCATGATTCTGTGGATATGGGTTGCCTCTTTCATGCTGTGGTCCCAGAGGTAACATCCTCCGCTTCTATCTACCTACTCTGCACAAGTCACTCAGATGCAATCTGATCTCCTTAGAAGTTTCTCTTGGATCTCTTCTGAATATTCAGAGTTTCACAGGTGACTTTTAGTAACATGTATATTCTTCTTTGTTTTATGTTTATTTTTTACATGTCTTACCTCTTCTATATGTTCTTCCAAGGGTAGGGAACATGACCCTTTTTTATGACCCTTATATTCTCCACAAGGCCAGGCATGGCTCTAGTCCAGGGGCTGAAGAGCTGTTAAAATATATAATCTAGTGCATGAGTAACTAAGTCTTATCACACTCATTGATTAACTCATATATTTTGTATAATACCCAATAGCCTTTAGTCATCTACTTGCCAACCAAATCTAAAGATCATTTGAGAATAGAGAAATCACGTAACTTTACAGAGGCTGAAATCAAACCTTCAAGTGTCTGCACTGGGCCTGAATTTTCTCCAGCAATCAGGGTTTGAGATGTGGCCCCACAGCCCAAACACCATTGGGTGAGTAACTGAGCAAGAAATATTCAGCTTGATTGCATTACTTTTTCCTTAATTTCAAAAGCATTTGGTACTTAAAGATAATTGGAGTCATTTGAGGCATCCCAGGACCACTCAACATGTCTCCCACTTATCTTAAGAAAATCTGAAATTTTACTGTTTTCCTTTGAGTGAAGGGGTTGTCAACTGTTAAAACGCAGATGCCCTTAGAAGGGAAGAGCCACGTCTCATCTAAAGGCTATAAACTGAGTCCTAATAGGTAAATCCATGCCCAGTTTTGCCTCCTTGTGATCCGTTACTCATCAGAATAATTTATTGACATGTAAATATGGTTTCTCTCTACCACTCACAAAGCTTTGTCATCTCTCTATCGCTCTAAAGACAAGCACAATGTGAATACCAGGATGGATGTGGGAGGATGAGGAAAGGTGAGGAGGCAGAACAACAAAGCACTTAATGGTTTTGCTGAGCCCTTCCTTCAGTCATTTGTTCTGCATTTGCTCTTTTGAATAACATCAGGACAGCAAGGGGCTCCAAATGCAGGAATTCATACATGAATGTTTTTTTTTTAAAGTCTTCAAGGTATTCTACAATGGCTCTAAAATTCTGACAAAGAAAAATGAGATGGCAGGACGACAGCTGGGAGATCCTGGGGAGCAAGGTCTAATTTCCAGCATATTATATGGCCAACCCAAAATTCTCTCTGCAATAACAAAGCCAAACCATTTCCCCGGCTTGTGGGCTATTTTTCTATTGCGTCATCTGTGTGGGAACCCAGTGACCCACGGGAAAGTTCCCAACACATCCTGACTTCACCCAGGTGATAAAGCTGAGATGTTGTAAGAAAAATAAATAACTAGGGTCTTAAAAATATTCTTCTTGACAATTTCTTGGTTTCTGGCAGAGGCTGAAGTGGGACATTAAAAACATTATCCAGATAATTAATGCTCTGCTCCTATCCCCACCATGCCCAAAGAATCTCTTTAATAATCATAGATTTTATTTTTTTAAAGAGGGGCTTTAGGTTTAAAGAAAGACTGAGCAGAAAGTACAGAAAGTTCCCTTATCTCTTTTGTCCCTGTACGGTTTCCCCTATTATTAACATCTTGCATCAGTGTGGTACATGTGCTACAATCGATGTGCCAATATTGATACATTATTATCGACTAAAGCCCAGAGTTTACATTAGGGTACCCTATTTATGTTGTATGGTTTTATGCATGTTGGCAAACATACAATGTCACTATCCACCATTGTTGTATCAGACAGAATAATTTTACTGTTCTAAAAGTACTTTGTGTTCTGCCTAGCCATTCCTACTCCCTCTACGTGAACCCTGGCCAAAAAACCTGATCACTTTCCGTCTCTGTACTTTTGCCTTTTCAAAAAAGATTGTCTTATAGTTGATTCTCTCAGAAGAACTTCTTATAATGCAGCTCTGCTGGCGAAAAAGTCTCTCAATTTGTATTTGTCTGAGGAAGTCTTGATTTCTTCTTTACTTTTAAAGTATTACTTCACTAGATACCAAATTCTGGTTTGGCATTTTATTTTCCTCCACTCTCTTCTTGCTTGAACATTTTCTGAAGTGATGTCCAACAAAATTCTTATTTTTAGTCCTCTCTAGGTAAGGTGTTTTGAGTTTCTTTCTTTTCCTTTGATTTTCTTCCACTTGAATATGACATGCCTAGTTATAGATTTTTTGTTTTGGGTATTTATCACACTTGGTGTTCTCTAAGCTTTCTGTATTTTGGTTTGATGTCTTATAAATTTGAAACAATTCTAAGCTATTATTTCTTTGAATATTTCTTTTGTCCCTTTCTCTCTTTCTTCTCCTTCTGGGGTTCCTAGTATTAGATATTTTAAGGCAAAGTTGAGAGTTAGAAGTAACAGTAATTTTACTCAGCTTTTCTTGTTTACTCTCTCTTCCACTTTATTTATTTTTATATGTAGTATTTTTTATTTTCTTCAATTTTGCCTTTAAAATAAATTTCAGCACTGACCCGGATAAGAAGTTGGCTGAATGGAGGGACTGTAGGCTAGTGGTTGAGGGATCTGGAGTGGGAAGGGGCACGCACCTAGGGGACAGGGACGAGATGAGACTGAAATGACACGTGAGACTGGCAGTTTGGACTAGGCTGCACTGAATTTTTAATGGATGCAAGTGACTGGAAAGCTCTGGGTTCTGCCTAATGTGTCCCTAAAATACAGATAATGGGAGGATTGGAAAAGATAAAACCATTCCATGTTTATTCTCCAAGAAATGGCTAATCAACACTGGTTATGTTAAAATCAGAAGAAAAGAACGCTGAAACAAAAAGCACAATTAGGGATAATGGGGGTATTACACAATGATAAAGTGAAACATCCGCCAACTAAAATTAATTATTGTGAGCATGTGTGCATCTTTGATTAATTTACAGAAATTATAAAATTAACAGAGGGAAATTTTCATATGTCTCTCTGATTAATCAAATTCCAACAATACAAATTGCAAGCTGGATATAAATTCTGTACTCAAGGAATAGAGATTACACATTCCTGTCAAAATTACATTATTTATAAAACTTCACCATATGTTAATTCAGAAAGGAATTTCTTGCAATTTCATACATCCTTTGACCGGTATGCAATAAAACTAGAAATAAATAATAAAAAGATACCCCAAAATGGTGTGTTAAAAAAATCACAAGGGAAATATAAAAGAATCACACTTCTAAATAATTCATATATTCAGAATAGAAAATCATACTGAATTAAAAAAAATTTAGAAGGTAAATGACAATGAGAGAACTACTTACCAAAACTTGTGAGATACAATTAAAATGGTATTTGGAGGGGGGGTTTATATCCCTAAAGACACATTAGAAAAACAAAACCACTACAATTTAATAAGATGCTTAACTCATGAATGTAAGAAAAAGAATTACAGATATAAACGAAGTAGTAGAAAGGAGAAAATTATGAAGGAAAAATAGTAATTTGACAAACAACAAATAAACAGTAGACATGATCCAGAAAAATAAAAGTTGACACTTTGAACAAGCAGAAGAGAAAAGCCTCAAAAGACAAAAATAATATTAAGAATGAGTAGGCAACGTGACCATACATAAAGAAGAGAATGTTAGTAATTTAAAAAATATATATTATAAACTCTAATGTCAATAATTTTGGAAATGTAGATAAAATCAGTTTAAAGAAAATACAATTTAACAAAATTGATCACTTACAATGACAAAACTCTAATGGTGGAGCAATCATTAAAGGCAAATGGGATCAATTTTAATTAAAAATAAAACCCTCCTGAAATAAAGCATTACATTCAGAGATTTTATAAGCATATTTTACAAAGCCTTTAGGAAATATATAATTTTATTTATATATCTTAATAAATAAAAATAAAGTCTTGACTGAATATGTAGCCAAAGATAGCTCAAAAAAATTATAGCCCATTCTGACTTGTAAATACAGATATTCAAAAGTTCTAAAGAAAACATCATTTGTATACTATTTGTATACAAATAATGCAGATTACAAGTAGTATTTAATCTATGAAATTCAAAACAGTCCTGCATCAGAAAAGATTCTGAGATCAATACATTAACAGATTAAAGGAGGAAACCATATACTTATCTCAATATATGTAGGAAAAAAGAAATAAAAAGTTCAACCTGTTTACAATGATAACTAGGATTAGAACAGAACATTCTTTTTTTATGCTTTAAAAAAATCGTCACCTGAGGATATGTTTATTGATTTTCGAGGGGTGGAGGGTAGAGGAAAAGGGGAGAGAGAGAGACAGAAACATAGATGTGAAAGAAACGTTACCTGTTGCCTCCTGTACAAGCCCCGACTGGGGATTGAACCTGCACCCTAGGTATGCACCTTAACCTGGGATCAAACCCACAAACCTTTGGTGCGCAGGGATGACCCGCCAACCAGTTGAGCCACCCATCCAGGGCAGAAGGGAACACTCATAAAATAATAAAGGTATTTAAAGTACAGCAAATGTTTTACTTAAAAAAGGGAACTTCTTAAGTTTCTAGCTATCACGTGTCTGCACCTCTAGATCCCCTCGCCACCCTTCTCCACGTGGCTCTGTGTTCCAGGTGCCTCCAGTGTACATCCGTGGGCTCCCTCGCCCACTGGTTCCCAGTTGCCTCCAGATGCGGGGAACCACAGATCTGGGAGAGGAAAGACAATCAAATCAGCATATAAGTTCCTGTTTTCTTCCGTGCAAAGTCATCCTAAGCTGGCTCTGTTCCTTAATGCGGGCCATTACTCTTCTCAAAGTTATCTGCTTTGCAAGGCAAATGTTTTATTATATATATTCTTTCATCTATTCATGCACATACATGTATGTTGTACCTCAGTACTTTCCTACTCATACTAATTGGTCCTCATTTATAGCTAATGATATAATAATTGAAATCAATTGTGTTCTCTGATATTCATGATCACCTCTGATATTTGTTATATTTCTGTTTTGTATTATGAATTACGTACAAGTAGCCAACTAGCTAAAGTAGAGGCTATCTTCTAATTTTTGCTGATATTCTTACTATTTCTGATTTACTACTTATTGCAAGGTATATTCTCAGGAAATAATATTCATATCAATGTAGGAACTAACTATCTTTTGTTTTATCTATTCTGGAGTAAAATAACTTGTAAGTTCAAACCTGCTGACATATTTACACCAAAGTAATATATCTTAGTTTAGTTTTGTAATTTGTTCTTAGCCCCATGTTCTTCCCTACCTTCTGTTTTTGGCTTAATACTTTCTTTACTTTACAACTTGTACATACCATCTCAAGTTCATGCTTTTGGTCTCTTTGTTCACGTTCCTTACTATTTCTCTCATCTATTGCTAGTTTCCCTTTTAATGTAGTCTCCCTGGTGAAATTCTGAATTCTGAGTTTAGCTTCATGCTCCTCCTGGGAAATGACTTAATGTTTTCTTCTAACAAGCCTTTGATACATATCGCTCAACTGCTGATCTGTTGGGGGACTGCATGCCTGCAACTTCAAGTCCATTGTTCTCACGATTAATAAATAATCCCTGTACCTCCTCCCATACCTCTACTCTCATTGCGTCTATGAAGCCTGGCAGATCTCTAGCCAGAAGTTTCTGGAAGACCTTGTTTCCTCTAGAGCTTTGCAAATCAGAACTTTAGGAAAGAAGTTTAATAGCTTAAAGAACATAAAAGTTGTTGTGAGTTATCTCTTAAAAATTGATTATTTTGAAAGCCAATTTGTTAGCCCACAGAGAGCAGTATCTAGATCTAGAATTTAGGGTCACAGATTGCTGTGGTGCCACCAGATTCAGTTTTCTAGAACCACATTGGTCTTCAATTAACAACTCAATCTTTCTTTAGAGGTTTAGGTGCCACATAAAGGCCTTATGTAAACTTTCCATTATTGTGACTGTGAGTTTGTTAAAATACACATAGTGTTGATGGGAATTAGATCTTTATTAGGTACCAAATGTGAAGGTAAGAGTATTTCAGTTTAGTCAGTGGGAGAAAGTAAACCAATTTTCCTCCTAGTTAAAAGAAAAAATGATACATATAAAATCAATGCCAGTGCCAGAACTTACAGGTGATTTGGTAAATATTTATCAAGTACTCACTCTGTGCCAGAAACTGTTCTTGGTGCTTGGGACACATCAGTGAACTAAGATTCCTCATCTTCTTGAACTTAAAATCTACTGGAGAGGGATAGAAAATAAATATAAAAACAATATAGCATAATGTGGTAAGGATTATCAAAAAAGAAAAAAGTAGAACAGATAAGGGAGGGGGAGTGGTAGGTGGCTTGCATTTCGTAATAGGGTAGTCATTGAAAAGATAACATTTAAGAAAAAGTCTTAAAGGAGGTGAGAGAGTTGGCTAAGCGGGGCATCTGAGGGAAAATTATTCCAAAGACAGGGGCCATGCAGGGCACAAGCCCACAGGCAGGAATACGACTGGATGTGTTAGAGGAAGAGCGAAGACGCCAATGTGGTTAGAGTGGAACAAATGAAAGGAAGAGTAGTTTG
Source organism: Trachops cirrhosus (assembly GCA_028533065.1). NCBI lineage: Eukaryota > Metazoa > Chordata > Mammalia > Chiroptera > Phyllostomidae > Trachops > Trachops cirrhosus. Next base: position 12,926,298 of record CM052551.1, on the reverse strand, counting down.
AAGGTAGGCCAGAATGGGAGCACGGAACCAGACAGTCTAAGGTCTTCTAGGCTATTTAAGGACTTTGGCTTTTATTCTGAGTTAAATAAAAAGCTAATGTAGAGTTTGAGCGGAAATGTGACCTGAAGGAAAACGAAGAAAAGTCTACTGCAGTAATTCAGGTAAGATGTTATGGCAGCTTGGATCCAGGTGATAGCAATGGTAGTGATGAAAAGTGGTCAGGTCCTGGATATATTTTGGAGGTGGAACCAACAGGAATTGATTGGTTGAAAATGGATGTAAAAAAAAATAAAAAAAGCATAGACAAGCCCTTGCCAGGTGGCCCAGTTGGTTGAGCATTGTCCCGTGTACCAAAAGGTTGTGGGTTCAATTCCTGGTCAGGGCACATACATAGATTGTGGGTTTGATCCCCTGTTGGGGCATATATGGGAGGCAACAGATTGATATTTCTCTCCCTCTCTCTCCATCCCTCATTTCTCTCTAAAAATCAATAATGAAAAATATTCTCAGGTGAGGATTAAAAAAAGAATAGACAAAGACGACTCCTTGTTTTTGCCTCAGACACTAGGAGGATAATGTTCTATCAACAGATTTGGGTATGGCTAACAGTGGAACAGTTTGGAGAAGATTTATTGAGTTTGGAACGACTATAAGTCATTCAAGGAGAGATGTTGAGTAGGTGTTTGTATATATAAGTTTGGAGTGCAAGAGAGAGGTCGAAGTTGGAGGTATATGTTTGGGACTTGACAGCATATAAACAGGTTTTAAAAGAATGAGACTGGATTGGATGATAATAAGGAAATAATCATGTTTAGGTCATAGCCAAATGAATTTGAGTAAATTGAACAAGATGAGACCAAATATTTGAGCTATTTCATTTACCATAACCATGTAAGCATTAAATTGAACTTAGGAAAAAACTGACTCATCATTGACAGAGTTCTCTTATAAATTCTCTCAAACAGGAATTATTCTTAGATATGTATTAAAAAGACCATTTATTTTACTAGGTTAAAATATGGTGTTAATAAGTCTAAGATCTGATCCTCCTTTAGTCCAGTTTGATTCCTTGAATGGGACAATTTTCCTCACACAAAGAAAAATGTTCTAATACCACAGACTAAGTTCCCCTTTCTAGTCAGTCTCTTAAATGTGTGCTATTTAAGGAGATGGAATATAGTTGTTTCAGTGGCAAGTCATGAATAATCTTGCTATGGAGAAACTCATTTATCACTAGGAACGTTTTTATAAGGTCAACTGGAAAACTGAAATAATTAGAATCATGATTACTAAATTATCTAAATAGTTTTTGGTAAAAAGTCATTAGGAGCCTGAATTAGTTAGATAATTATGTGTTCTTGCATATGCTCTTTATCCTTTTATAGCCAAGGATCATCTACTTCTTACTCAGTAAAATCTCAAGTAGCATGGCCACACTGTAAAAAGATAAAATAGTTGTAAATTATTTTTCAGTTTCTAATTTTCCAAAATAAATATTTCATCAGAAAGTATATTTTCTGATGATTTGTGAAAATATGTCAGTGGAACGGAGACTCTTAAAATTTTTTCATGGCACTTTAAATTCTAGTTGAGTTTATGACATTTTTCCCATTGGTTTTTTTAAAGTTCATTGTAAACAGTCCAGGATTCATTAGATATTTTACAACTCCCTGCTTAAACATAACTCAGTATTCCTAGATAAATATTTAGTTTTACCAGTTATTTCTCTTCTAAAGTAAAAGTGTGACTTACTGCAGCCGGTCACTGCTGGGAAACAAGGGCTCCGACTTCTACTTCTTCACATTTCCACAGGGAAGGGGTCCTCCATGCCCGTGCCTTCATGGGGAGGTGCAGGAATGAGGACTTCTGCTTCCTCCAGCGGGTTCCTCCCGCTAGGAGGGAACAGCTAGTTAACCGGATTGTTCAGAGGTTGGCATTTATTGGGCCACGTTATAAGTAAGTGGGGTTATTGTCCCTCAAAAGCTAGAAACTCTGTCTATTCAACTGTCTGCCTCAGGGAGTAGTAAGAAAGGAGCTGGCGATTGCTATGTGATCTGGTCCTTGTGAATGCCTATTAGCCAGAAGCTTAGAGGCAGACAGGAATGGCAGGATTCCATTATCAAATTCCATCATAAAGACAGAGCCCCTTCCATGTTGTAAATTTTAAAAAACAATCTGGAAGAATTATTTTTCTTCCTTGGTTCTGGGGACATTCTCTTGGAACATGAGGGTAATTAGTGAAGGCATTTGGCCTTCATTACCCCATGAAGGCTTTGACCAAAAGAGAAGAGCAAAAAGTAGGCATTTTATGAATAATAGAGGTCTGATAAAACATTTGTCAAGAAACTTTTTGCTCTAAGATGGAACTATTCTCATATCCAAAGAGTCAGAGGTGCTCTCACTGCTCATTACATTCCACTTTTAGTGAGTTAAAAATCTGGCTAAGTAACTAAAGAATATGTATTTTTCTATTGGCTATTTGATTGGGGACTAGATGAATCACAATAACTTTAAATGTATTTCTTTATTCAGGTACAAACCTTTTATTTTTATCTCCTTTCTCTTTGCTGACATTCTACTTGGCTGGCAATGCCACTTAAAATCTTTCAGTGGCTCTTCACATCTTTTTATTTTATTTTATGAATTCATTTTTATTTATTTTTCTTGAATTTATTGGGATGGCATTGATTAATACAATTATATAGGTTTCAGAGGTACAATTCTAAAATACATCATCTGTATATTGTATTGTATGTTCACCACCACCAGTCAAGACTCCTTCTATCACCATTTATGACCCCTTTACCCTCTCCTACCTCCCCCACCCCCCTTTCCCTCTGGTAATCACCATACTGCTTTCTGTGTATGAGCTTTTTTTCTTAATTCCTTCACTTTTTTCACCCAGCTCCCCTACCACTTCCCCTCTGACAACTGTAAGTCTGTTCTCTGTATCGATGAGTCTGTTTCTATTTTGTTTGTCAGTTTATTTTGTTCTTTGTTCATTAGATTCCACACTTAAGTGAAATCACATATTATTTGTCTTTCTCTGACTGGTTTGTTTCACTCAGCATAATGATCTCCAGGTCCATCCATACTATTGCAAAAGGTAACATTAACTTTTATATGGCTGAGTAGTATTCCTTTGTGTAAATGTACCTCAGCTTTTTTATCCATTCGCCTACTGATGGGCACTTGGGCTGCTTCCAAATCCTGGCTATTGTAAATAATGCCACAGTGAACATGGGGGTACCTATATTCTTTTGAATTAGGCTCCTCACATCTTTTTAAAAATAAAATTAAAGCTCCTTAATGTAGGCATTCTTGGCCCTCCATAAACACATTCCTGCCTATTTTCTTCATATCCAGCTACAAAGAACATTTAAACACCAGCTCAAACACTATCATATGCCTCAGATATAATATTTTTCATGTCCTTCCTCCTACTTATTGGCTCACATTTTTTTTATGTGCTCCATTTTTTCCCAGGTTTTACCTACCCAGGGCTACATGTCTTTGGCTCTGTAATTGGGCATGGTCTCTACGGCCCTATTACTTCTGAGAGACTAGTTTAGTCGTGCCCTTCTCGGGCTGATGAGCCCTGCTCCTCTGCTTGATCTTGAGTATTTGACTTGCTGCTTTCTCTTGTTTTCAGCATTTGCAATGATTCTCTCTCTCCATATTGAAATACCACAGTGCCTACATCGTGTCTCCCTTTGCAAAAGTAGTAGAATCAGATGCTTGGTAAGCATGGAGTTTAAAAAGCAAGTTCTTTGGAAGATCTTAATGGTTGGTGCCTTCACCCTATGCATTCTATATGAAGACCTACCAAAAGGAATGGATATTTGAGTCCTTTGCCCAGGCTGTCTCTTTTCTGGACAGAGCTGGAGATACACAGAACAAAATCTCACTCATTAGCTCCCTTTTACTAGCCTCCCTGCTGACCAACTGCTGGATGTTAGCACCTTTATTTTCCATCACACAAGACAGAATACAATTGATGAGGCTACAATTTAGACATGATAATACAGATCCTCTCCTGAGGTCATTCACAGCTTACTTTAATTGTAATATAGAGTATGGGCTTCTGGAAGGTCCTCTAACATTCATCTATGAATTACTTTGCAGACAGCACAGTGATTTCATACTAAAGGAGGAACACTATGGCAAGCTTTAGGGATTCTTGTTGTCTTTAGATTCCTGCTACTCAAATATGCTGAAATACTTCTTAGAATCAATATCATTCTTGTGATTGTGTAGTTTTCCAACTACACAATAGTGAGAATGAGCATACCATTATTTAATATAAAAACAGTGAAAAGAGTAGTTTGCTTTGAGGGATACTCTCAGTGATTGAACTAGCTGTTGCTGGGTTAGATTGTTTTGTGGCTTTAAACAAAACTGCCAACATTTGTTCTCAGCTTGCTCTCTCCAACAGCTCCTGCCTTGGCTACATCTCATAATTGTTGAAAAGGGGCTTCATAAATAAGTGTTGTGTAATGGCACTGGTATGTGTTTTGGGACTCTAGGACATTATTTCTTAACCTCTCATCGTATTTCATTGTGGACTATGATTTTGAGCAAAGCGGTGACCCCAGTGAAGTAGCTCCCCAAAGCAGCCCTGATGATTCCAGACTTGGCAAAGCTCATGGCAAGATCTCAGTGTGAGAACGCAGAGGTGAGCTCATAGAATTGGCTAGCAGGTGACTCTGGAACTGGTGTGGGGTGACAATGGAGATGCAGACTCAAGCCCGTGGCTAGGGTAGGGTGGTCAACACGAGGAGGAATAGTTCACTTCTAGAAAAGCAGAAGAAATAAATAAGCACATGTCTTTTCCAGCAGCACTGATTTTTTGGAGCTTATGAAATCATGCCGAATGAAAAACAAAATAAAGCCTATAAAATACCCAAAACACAGAGGAGCCAAACTAACTTTCCAGTCACAAACAGGTCAATTTGAGCCAGTTGGCTTAGACTTCAGCAGTTCCCTGTAGCTCTAATTAACTGCTTCTCTTTCCCAACTCTTAAAAGAGATCTAATAGTTTTTCTAAAAAAGGCAGGGCAATGAAATAAGGAAACTTTAAAATACTGTTCACTAAATAACTTGTTTATAGACTTTGTCCCCAAACTTCAATCTAAGGACAACACTGTGAGGCTGTCTTTATTTCTGCGTGTCCACTTGCCCCAGGTTAATGGATAATATTTTTGGACAGCGAGGATCTGGGGAAAGCAGCTTATATTTTTAGTTGCTTTCTTCTATCTTTATTCTCCCTAGAAAGTGATCGTGAAAAACCAACAAAAGATTATTTAAACTGAGAACTATGTTTAAGTTTAGTATAGTGTTATCTGAATGTGCCAGCGAAACTAAATGAAAGCCAAGTGCTTACCAGCCTCATTACTAAACAGACCAACACATTACTAGGCTCTCTTTTCCTGGCTAAGACTTTACCCAGCATCTAACACGTTGCCTTTGGCACAAAGTTGGGGAGACTGTGAAATCTGAGCATAATTGACTCTCAGTCTGTGAGTCTCATTTTCTTGGCCGTGTCCCACACACACCCACTCTCATCTTCTGCCCCTCCATCATTCTACTAAACTTACCACCATCTCGCTACATATTAGAGTCTCTGTAAATTCACACTTTCCATCTTAACAGCCAGAATATACAAATACTTTCCAATTGACACCAATCTTAGAAAGACGTTTTTCTTTTCTTTTTTATTTTTTTAAAAGAACTGGATGGAAGGAGTAAACGTTGCAAAGATTGATGCTTAAGACATTTAAAATTTAAATTGAAGAAAGATCAATTTCCTTCCCAATTGTATACCTTTCACTACCATGATAGTGGCTGGCTTTTTGATATACCCTATTTGCACACTTTTGGGACTCATATAGTATTTGAAATTACCAGGAGCTTGACTTGTGTTGGGACAACGTCTGAACCTGGTGTGAAACACTTGGGTATGTGAACTGAAATCAGGGATTTCTTGGAGAACTCCACAGTGAAACCCAAGATGAAACACTATTTTTTCTATGGTTTTGCAAACTATGGTTTTTCATGTCCAGTTCTAGGTAGCTGCTTGCTAATGGGACAGTTTCATCAAAAGTGGTATGGAAACTGGGATCTGGAATGTGTTTGGGGCTGGTTCAAATATATTTCAAGGTCTTATATTTTGGCTCAAACTCCTACTCAGGAACCTGAAAAATGCACCCTAAAGTGCGCTCTACTAGGGAACACTGAATGGTATTACAGAAGATCAATTTGAAGGAAAGCAAAAACCAACAGATACCATGGGATCTGCAGTAAACAGAAGCCACAATGTCTCAGCCATAGGAAGTATTATCTCTCCCTTCAACTACAGTTACTACAGAATAAATTCTCATATTTTGGGATCAACTGGATCACTGGCTTAGCCTTGCTGTCATACTTCATCCCTTTTGATGGAATTCTTCCCTTGTGAAGGCTCCTACTGCAATTTCTAATGATGCCAGCTACAACGCATATTTATCTTTCTTAGAGCTCCGCCGATGGGTGAATCCAGTGTTTTCCCCAAGCAGCACACACTCTCTGTTGTGCGGGCAAACAGCTCTCCATGTATACTATCACCTTCACCAGGGAGCTTTCCCTTTTTCCTGAACTGGCCGGCAATTCTCATTCCATCCTTTTTTGCATGTTGCCTATCTCCAAAATAAATTTCAAATCCTCTTTAGATCCTGTTTCCTAAAAACAGTTTTTCATCCTTTAAGAGACATTGTCTTGTCCTCTAGGCCACTGATGTAACTGGCTCATATCTTCTTTCTGTCTCCTCAGTTTATAGTTAGAGATGTTATTGATGAGCCCAGTAAATTCGTGGCTTTGGAGATATAAACTTGGCCAACTGTATACTAAAGATTTCCAGATCTATTTCTCTAAGCAAAACCCTTCCCCGAACTCCAGATCAATAATATTTAATGTAGCAAATGCCATCACTGCCTCATTGGTAGTCCCTTAACATTCATCGTCTGTACACTGAAGGCTACTTATAGGAAGCACCTGCTACTCTCCCTCCACCTGTGGGCGTCCCCCCGCCCTACTCTGCCAGCCTCAAGAGAATGTTCATGCTGTTCACGAGGCGGCAAGCTAGGAGAACTGGGAGAGTTAATAGCTTCAGAAAACAGCTTTCAAACAATGTTGATGGAGATCTGGCAGGTAACAACCCCAACATCTAACCCCTAGGTTGTGGAAACTCTAGCAGGGCTGTCCAAACTTTTGGGGTCTCTGGGCCACAATGGAAGAAGAGTTGTCTTGAGCCACACATTAAATGCATTGTGACATGTTATCACAACAAAAATCTCATAATGTGTTAAGTCAATTTATGATTTTGAGTTGGGCCATGTTCACAGCCACCCTGGGCTGCATGTGGCCCGTGAGCCACAGGTTGGACACCCCAGCAGGTCTAAGGTATGTTCTACACCATCTTCTAGGTTTTTACCAGTGATACTACACTTTAATTTCCTCACCTTTAGTGACTGTAATTGGCTGGACAAAGCACATTTTATACTGTGTTTTCTTCCCTTCCCAATTTCATTTTCTCACGAACCTACTGGTGTTTTCCAGGACTACCTCCATAATATGCCAGTTTGAATTCTTGTTTCAGAGTCTATTTATGAGCTAACCTAAAGTAAAGCATCAAGCAAATTTTAAGACTTTTTAACCTGGTTGTATCACTGAAAGGCACCTCAAAAATAATTCACCCGAAACAGTTTTATTATCTTCTACTTTCAGTCTGCTCCCCCTCTTTTTTGCTCAATTCTCTACTGAACAAATTAATCAAGTCCACATTCTCTCAAACCCAATTTTCCACAAACCCTACAATTCTACCTTGAGAACATATTTCACATTTGTCCCTCCCTCTTCATTCCCACTACTGCTGTTCTATGCATATTCTTATCATCACTAACTTTGAGTTTAGCTTGTTCTTTTCTACTTCTTTGAGGTATAACATTAGGTCATTTACTTGAAATAATTTTTTAAAGAAGATTTTATTTATTTATTTTTAGAGAGAGAGGAAGGGAGGGAGAGGGAAAGAAATTCTTGTGCGAGAGAAACTGGTTTGGTTACCTCTCACTTACCCCCAAATGAGGGCCTGGCCCACAACCCAGGCATGTGCCCTGACTGGGAATTGAACCCATGACCCTTTGGTTCACAGGCTGGCACTCAACCACTGAGCCATACTAGCGAGGGCTGAAATCTTTTTTTTAACATAGGCATTTATCATTATAAAATTCTCTCTTAAACAGGAGGAAAATGTTGATGTAGGTGAACCCAGCTTCCTGCAATCCCACAAAGATCAATGCTTGTCCAACTATCCATAACAAAACAGCTCCAGGAGGCCTCTAGGGTCCACTTTGGAAGTTTTAGCAACACCATGAAACAAACACACAAACAAACAAACACAAAAAAACACCAGAATAATTACACAAGAAAAGAAGGAAGACACCTTCATTTTGCTTACATCACCCCATCCCCCTAGCCGTCATGGGGGCCATATTCAGGGCCAAGAAGGAATCTCCTAGCTGGAAAAAGTTCCACTCACCAGAAAAGTTAGGGCAGGTTGAACAACCAGCTTCTCCAGCCTTCCTGCCGCAAAGGCCCCACTTTGGTTTCAGTCCACCCAGACAGACTCCATAGAGCCTGCTAGGAGCAAAGAGGAAAGCAGAGGCCATTATCAGCAGACCTGCATTGGAGTGATGGCCCAAGTCTGCAGGGGCAGCAGGCCTGCTGCTGGGTGGGCTGATGGCCTGGAGTCATGGTTGTCTGGTGCAGCATGGGGCAAGAGCCCGAGTCCCTGGGGGTGCGCGGGGCTCAGGGTTGGCCAGGAGGCTGGGTTGAGCGCGGTGCGCTCCTGTGGCCCTAATTCGAGGGGGCTGATGGGAGCCTGGGGCTGCAGGAGCCAAGCAGGCCTGCCGGCGGGCGTGGCCTCAAATGCCGCTGGAGCCTGGGGTCGTGGGACCCCGCCACAGCGTCTGGCCTCAGGAGCTGTCCAGGCCCCGCGAGGTGAGTCCCTGGGGGCTTGGGTCTAGCAAACACTGCGTTGCAGGAGTGGCTGGCGCGCGTGCGCTGGGAGTTCGGCTCCGGGAGCCCGAGGCCTCCCGAACTGCCTGCGGCCCTGGGCCTGCCAAGGGCCTGGGTTTGTCCGGGCCTGGGTTCGCGGTGGTTCCCGCTCGGGGACCCCGAGTGTAGGGGAGGTCGGTCTGCTGTGGGGCAGGTTGGCAGGCGTCCACCGTGACTTCGGGCTCTCCTCTCGTGGGCAGGGTGTTCCCTCAGGGCCCTGAGGGAACAGGGAGGTGTGAGGGGTGTAGCGTGAATTTATCTTTGTTACCCTCCCGAAGGCATCTTTCATTACTTCCGTGCTCACCCAAGTGCAGCGATCCTTTACCTGGAATCCTTGGCTCTTGTGAGGGTATTTTGGTGCGCACACACTTGTATCTTGGGGAGGGCAAGCGCTGGAAAGGCCGCCGTTTTGCTGACGTCACTCCTACAGTACATGAAGTCATGTATGGGGACCCTGAGAAAGAAGAAAACTGCTAAGAAGAGCTCTCAGTAGCTTAAGTGGGCTAAAATTAAAAAACAAAACAAAAAGAAAACAACCAAGAACAACAAAAAACCCCTAGGCTGTGCTGTATTACAATTGAGCTGTTTATTGTGAATAAAGTTTCGTTTCTCACCACAGTCCAAATTCATGATTCCTCTTGGCTTTAAATTGGCACCAATGACCATGGGTTGACGGGTAGTATATTATCCTTTAACCTTGTTTTCTTTTTGTAAGACTGCTTTGGATAGCTTCTTTGTTCCCTGATATGAATTTTTAAAACCAGCTTATCAAATTTTGCAAAAAGGGTGCTGGGATTTTGATTGCAGTTGCAAATAACCCATATATCAATTAGAAGTTAAAGGGCAGTTTATTCACAGGGTTTCTCTCTCCGTTTATATAGAGCTTTAATTTTTCTCAGTAATGTGTTTTCGTGTTCTTTGTAAAAACTTGCATTTTTAATTTTATATATATCTTGCATATCTTTTGCTTAAATTTATTTCTTAGGTTTTAATTTTTATGTTATTATACATGACTTTATTAAATTATTGGTATATAAAAATATAATTGGTTTTTGTAAATTAATCTTTTATCCTGTGGCCTTCCTTAATTAATTCTTTAGTATTTTTTAAAAATGTAAACAAGCCCTTTTGTCCAACTATCCCACTGCTGTGACTATATCCTAAGAACCCTGAAACACCAATCCAAAAGAACCTATGCACCCCAATGTTCATAGCAGCACAATTTACAATAGCTAAGTGCTGGAAGCAACCTAGGTGCCCATCAGTAAATGAATGGATCAAA
>CM052551.1:12886795-12915426 GCA_028533065.1 Trachops cirrhosus | reverse complement strand
CTGGAATGGGAATAAAGGATAGAAACTGTACTGAATAAACTAAAATAAAAAAATGTAAACAAGTACGTCATCTTTAAATGAAGGTAGTTTTACTTTTTCATTTCTGGTATTTATGACTTTACTATTTATTTATTTTTTACGTATTGCAATGGCTGGCATCAGTATCATGGTGTATTTAAGTGGTGAGATCGAGTATCCTGGACTTCTGACTCCTTGTGCTCAAAAGTGTTGATAGTTCATGATTAAGTATGATGTTAGCTGTAGGTTTTAGAAGATGCTCTTCATGACTTTGAGGAATTAGTTTGCTGACATTTGTGTTTGTTTTGCTATGTAAATCATGAACAGGCATTGAATTATTTCAAGTGCTTTTTCTGCATCCTTTGAAATAATATTATTTTTCTTTTTTATTCTGTTAATATGGTCAGTTACATTCATTGATTTTCAAACCTTGCATTTCTGGGATAACCCCACTTTGTAATTCATGGCATATATTTTTTATATTGCTAGATTCAATTTACTATTACTTTAGAATTTTTACATGTATAGTCATTAGAGCTATTTTGAATATTTATAAAACCATTGTCAACTTTTGGTATTAGGGTTATATGCTGACTTGATAAAACAAGCTATACTGTTTCTTCTTGCGTATGCTAAAAGAGGTTTTGTAAGCTTGGTGCTACTTCTTCCTTAAATATAGAATTTACCAATGAAATAATTGGGTCTGGAGTTTTCTTTGTGGGAAGGTTTTGGATAAATTCACTTTCTTGAATAGATATAAGACTATTATAATGTTCTACTTTTTGTGTCAGTCTTGGTGTATTGATTTTTTCCAAAGATTTTATCTATTTTATCTAAATTGTATTTTTGGCACAAGTGGTTCATAATGTTTTCTTATACTCTCAGTATGTGTAGTATTTGTCGTGATAATCTCTTTTTTTCCTCACATTGGTAATTTGTGTTTTCTCTTGATGTTTTTTTCCTCGGTCAGTTTACCTAGGGGTTGTCAGTCTTATTGATCATTTTAAAGAACCAGCTTTTGTCTTTGTCAATTTTCGTGTTATTTGTTTTCTATTTTGTTGATTTCTGCCCTTTATTATTCCCTTCCATTTTCTTAATTTTTTTAACTGTGCTTTTTTTTTTTAGATTCTTGAGTGGAAATTTAGATAATTAATTTTATATCTTTTTATTTTTAATATAACATTTAAGATAATTTTCCCATTAAGCATTCTTTTAGCTACTGTTCATAAATTTTGATGTTATATTTTTCATTATTCAGTTTGAACTATTTTCTGTTTTCCATTGTGATTTTTTTTGAGCCACAGACTATTTAGAAATGTGTTAATTCCCAAATACTTGGTATTTTGCTAGATATCTTATTATTAATTGCTTTTTAATTAAATTTCATTTTGGACACAGAATATATTCTGTATTATTTCAGTCCTTTCATTGAGACTTAATACAGCACGTGATCTATTTTAGTGAACATACTAAAGGATTTAGTATATTAAAGGATTTTAATGTATACCCTTAACTTGAACTATTTATTTATATTAATGTTGTACTGCTTCACATTAAATGTGAAAGTATTGCAAAATATTTTAGTGAACATACTAAAATAGATCATAATGAGAAGGACATGTTTTATAGTTTTTGGAAGTAGGTCAAGATGATCAATAGTGTTGTTGAGGTCATCTGTATTTTTATTAATTATTTTTTATTAACCTACAAATTGTTGAAAGATGAGTGTTAATATTAACTATGAGTATGAAATTATCTGTTTTCCCTCAACTCTGAATTTTTTTGTATATTTTCAAAAGCTGTTATTAGCTATGTTCACATTTGTGAGTTGATGTGCTTGAATTTACCCTTTTATCATTATGGCGTATATCTTTTTCTCTCTGATAATACTCTTGACCTTGATGTCTACTTTTAATGATATTAAAATAGTGGCTCTAGCCTTTTTATGCTTACTATTTGCAAGGTCTTTTTCCATCCATTTACTTGCATGAAGTTTCCATCTCCCTGCTAACATTACCCATTTGTTATTTCATGTTGCCTACTTTTTCCATTGGAGCCCTTAACATATTAATCACAGCTATTTTAAATTCCCTGTTTGATAATTCCAACATCTGTGTCATATCTGAGTCTGGTTCTGGTGATTGCTTTGTCTCTTCAGACTGTTCTTGCATTCTGACGTGCCTTAGAAACTTTTTTTATGAAAGCTGAGCATGTTGTTTTGGATTATAAAAGAACTAAGGTAAGTAGTCCTTCATTGTGAAGACTTATGGTAATTTGGCTAAGAATTAGGATATTTAATGCTTTGTATAGCTGAAGTGTCGGAGGTTTCAGATTACTCTAGTGTCCTTGTGTTTGTCCCCCTTCTTGATTTCGAGCTTCCCTAAGTGTCCTCTGTGTCCTGTAGCTCTTTCACTCGCAGCCCACCGTTCCTGCATTGGAAGGGCCCTGTCAGTGTGATAGCGCCCTGTGGGCAGGGGTGTTCTGTGGTCTTCTGATTAAATCTCAGTGTTTTACTGAGCTTGTGTCTTGGAGTTGTGACCTTCACAAGTGTTTACCCAGTGATATAATAACTCCTCCAACCCCACTCCTGTTCATTTTCCTGGATATAGGGTTCCCCGTCTATTTCCCTGAAGCTCTGACCTTTGCTGACTGCTTCCCAACCGCCCCCCGCACCACCCGTGTTGTTAGATGAGATAGGAAGTCTAGAGATGGTTGGATTGGGAGAAATGCATTTCTGAGATATTGCTCTGACAAAGTTATTTTTTCAAGGAGAATAGTCTTGGTATGAAAAATGCCATGGGCATATTTCACAATGGTTATTTACCGCCCCCCCCGCCCGCCTCTACCAGAGTCAGGAGGTGACCTTTTCTGGATCTTCATTTGTGAGGGCATGGTGGGGTTCCTTGAGTTAAAAATTATGGAAATGTTCAGTTTCCAGGAGTTTCTTGCTCTCAAGCTCGTCCACATTTGGCCGCCAGCCAATGGCCAAAAGTACTAGAAGAGTTCCTACCAGTTTGCGACTCCAGCAGCTTCTGCTCCGCATAATCAGATCTTGGCTATGTCTCTCTGAAGCTGCATGCCTCTCCAGATTTTGGGCTGGTGGTTTGCCCTGTCAGGTCATTTCTTTAATGGGCCTAAGAAAAGTTCAGTTTGTCAAGCTTTTTCTTTCGTAAGGTTGGGGGTAACGACTTCCAAGCTGTTTACTTATCAGAGCTAAATGAAGTCCTAGATTCATCCATTTACTTTCATCTTATCAGTATTTCTTTTTTAGTTTTTCTTTATTGTATTTTTCTTCCATTACCATTTAGTTCCCTTACACTTCTCTCCGACCCTGCAGTCTCTGCCTTTTAATTGTTGAGATGGTTGCATTTAAGTGTACCATTTTACTATTTGCGTTTTGTTTGCTCCGTTTTAGAATTCTTTTCCTTTTCTACCTGCTTTAAACTTATTTGACTAATTTTTAGAAATCCATATTACTTTATTGCCTTTTTATACTGTTGATATTTTATTGATCACTTTAAGGATCTTAGTGTCCATCCTTAACTTAAACTATTCATTTGCATTAATGTTGTACTATTTCACATTAAATGCGAAAATATTGCAACCACATAACTTCATTTGCTCCTGCCCAAACCCCTATGCTGAAATTTTTGTATATTTTACATCTAAATACTTTATAAATACCACAAGAAAATATTGTAATTTTTGTTTTAAATAGTACTATGTAGTTTCAAGAAATTTAAAGAAAAATAATCTTTTATATTTATCTGGATATTTGCCATATCTGATGTTCTTCTTTCTCCCTGAACATCCAAGTTTCTGGATTATTTCCCATTAACCTGAAAAATCTCCTCTGGCATTTTTTGTACTGCTAGTCTACTGACAATGAATAATCTCAGTTTTGTTTTATCTGAAAATGTCTGTATTTCACCTTTATTCAGTATCTTCATTGGTTATAGAATTTTTGGCTAAGTGTTGTTTCCAAGCATTTTAAAGATGTTGTTTGACTGTCATATATTTTCCATAGCTTTTGATGAGGAATTAACTATCACTTATATTGTTTTTCCCCTATATGTTATGAGTCATTTTATTCTGACTGCTTTCAAGATGTTCTCTTTATTTTTGGTTTTCATCTATTTGACCTTCTTAGGCATGGCTTTCCTTGTGTTTACCTTGCTTGGAGTTGTTGAGCTTTTGTATTTGTAGATACATACCTTGTATCAAATTTGGAACATTTTCAGTTATTATTTTTTCAGTATATATTCTACCCTATTTTCTTTCTCCTTTGGTTCTTGGACTATAGGTCCATGTATATTGTTTTACAGGTGAGTGAGTCACTTTTCATTCTTTTCAATTCTTTTCACTTGATCTTTCAAATTTTTAAATCTCTTCTAATCTAAAATTTTTGGACTTCTTAGGCGGCTCCATTTTGCTTTTAAGCTCATTCAGTGAACTTTTAAAATTTCAGTTGTGTTTTTCAGTTCTAAAATTTCCATCTGAATATTTTTATAATTTCTATTTCCCTGCTGAGATCTTGTCATTTCATCCCTTTATTCATTGCAAGCATACTTTCACATATATCCTTGCACATAGTTATAATAGCTCCTGAAAAATTAGTTTCTGCCAATTTTAACATATGGGTCATCTCTGGGTCACTCTCCATCAGTTTTCTTTACTCTTGAGAATGGCTTACCATTTTTCTGGTTCTGGAAAACATCTAATTCTGAAGTCTAATTCCAACATCTTTGTCATTCCTAGGGCTGTTTCTATTAGCTGATTTTACTTGTGGTTATTTGTCATATTTTACTGCTTCTTTGCTTTTAAGGAAATTTTTAATAGTTTTTTGGGCATTATGAATCCTTGCCTTCTTCCTTCAAGGGGTTTTGAATTTGGCTCTGTGAGTCTAAGTTTGTCTTCATTTTAATCTTAGAGTAATCTTGCTCCTACGGTGTGGACTTTTTGGGAAAATCAGCTGAATGCCTCGAGTGTTGAGCAATATAGCTCTTCACTCTAGATGGTCACTGCTTCATCTCCTAGCCCTGTGTGATCTCTGGAATATCCATTTAATTCAGAGATCCCCGAAATTCATTTCCGCCCAGATTTGCAAAATCTCTTCATGTTTCCAGGGGACTTCTATGTAGATTTCTGGAGTTCCTTTTCTGGATGGCTCCCTCTTTTAATAATCTGCCCTGCAAATTTCATCTGTCGCCTAATTTCAATAAGACCACTTATTGAAATTGTGCTCTCTTTGAGATATACTTTACTGGGACACCATTTGGAAAGTGATTGTGGGCAGAAAGCTGGTATGATTCGAAACTCACCTCATTTATATCCTTTCAGAGATCACAGCCCTTCACTGCATGCTTTCCAGTGTCTATAAATTGTTTTATATATCGTGTACAGTTTTATGGCTATTTATAGTGAAGGCCTGATCTAATACCAATTCTTCTGCTATGGATGGAAGTGGAACTCCCTGTTTCCACAAAAACTGAACAAAGCCAAATTGTGTAGGTCTTACCTACAAGACCTTGATTAAATATATTTGTGGAGGGACTCAAGTATCTTCATTTAGTAGCTTTTCCCTTTTCATGATAATTTTGATGTTGGTAGAGTGTCATACGGAGATAGAGTTAGGATATGGGAAACAGTACTGTTTGAAATTTACATTTATTGTAATTAAAGTGAGATTGGAGGCCAAATGTCAGTATGGCCATAACTCGAGTAATTCAGATAAAGTCAAGAAAAGAAGCCAGCAATAGAAGAGACACAAGCCTTTTAGAAATTGGCAGAGGTCTAATTAGAATCTGGGACCGCAGAAATAAAAATGTTTGAAATATTAACTGGGAGTAACTGAAAGCAGAAGAGGAGAATCTTCCTGCCAGATGGGGAAGATGCTGCTAGATGCACAGATTTAAGCAGGCTTTGTTCTAGATTTGGCGTCTGGTCACTCACTACATGGCCCTTGAGTGCAAACTAAAATCCAGAGGAACATGTATTCCTTCTGATCTCTGGTGCCACATTTCTCACCATAGAACTTTGCAGCCAACTATTCCCCAGGGTCTTAGGAGAAGTCCAGCTTCTTTTAAGCAGCTGCCATGCTTCCTGGCAGATATTACGGCTTATGTCAACCTGGTCTCAAGAGCTGTCTCAAAGAGCGAAGGGATTTACTGCTCAAAGGAGATGAAAGATTGGAAGAGGCCAAAGATCTTAACTCAGAGAGAACCTATTAAAGATATTTTGCTTTGTCAGAGACTGTCTATATGCCAATTCTGTAAAAAGAACCATTTAAAGACAGAGATTTATGAAAAGACAGAATGGCAGGTAAGAAGGTGTTAGCAAAATTTGTTTTACCCTAAAGACAGAGGTAGATTTCACACTGCTCTGTTGATTGCCATGCAATAATTGATTTTCTTTTCAACTCTATCCTTACCATTCCTTATTGAGTTTATTATTCTTGGTAACTGATTTCCTGAATGCTTGATTTTGTTGAGACTTCCGCCTTCCCTTAAAGTCAGTGTACTCAACCTCAACTTATGCTTTGAAGACAAAGTGAAGAGACAGGCCTTAAATAATATTTGTTGCACTCTAAAATGTCAGTTTTCAACTGGTGCGCTGCAGCACACTGGTATGCCACAAGAATTTTTAAAGCATGTAATACCTGACTATTTAGTCAAGGGCACTGGCCTCTCTTCTCTTAATTGGCCAATAACAAAATGACAACAGCCAACACAACAGTAGCCATCCTATGTGAATGAATCAAAATTAAACCTATTTTTTGACAAAATATATTTTTGGTGTGCTGCAGAATTTTGGAAATTAGTTTATGTGTGCCACAAGATGAGAAAGGGTCAAACAAGGTCTATGCTTGCTTATCTGTGGCTCCAGAGGTTAACCTCAGACCTTAGCTCTCAAGTCCCTCTGGTCCATTTCAGGCTACTTGTTTAGTTCCTACAAGAGCCATTTCTCAATACATCATTGTCCTCTGTTGTGCTGGTATCAGATACTGGAAATGCTGGCATTATAGATTCCTTGTAGCATACCACCACCAACCCTGCCTTAAAATGTAGTACTAGCTGCCAAATCTCAAATGGGGGACAAAGCAGAAAAAGGGGCAGGGTTGCTGTCATGTAGAATCATAAATGAAAATATCAGGCAGCTTTAAAGGCATCAAATTATATGTGCCTAGTTCAAATTGCCAGCCTCTGTCAAGGAGTGACATGGTGTTTCCTGATGTTTTGAAAGCAGCACTGCGATGAAAGGAAGATAGTGCCCTTATCCAGCTGAAATTCTGAACTGGATACCCTGTGGGAGTTTGTGTACAGTCTTGGACTCATCGAGATACAGACCGGCTGCTGACAGCTCATCAGCTTTGACTCCTGGCCGAAACTCCAACACCCGGCTCCCTTTCTTCCTCCCCTCTAAACTCTTCCACCTCTCTTTTTTAAATGTCTCTTACCCACCATTTAGGAAGATTCCCCTGGGTCTGAAGGAGGCTCTCCTAAAGCAGTACTAGTCCACTGGCTCACTGGCCACAGAATGTTGGATATTTTAGATCCTCATATTTGTAATGCAGCTAATATTTATTGATCACTGTGTTAGATGCTAGAGGTGCAGAACTAAAGAAGCGTGGTTGCTGTCATCATGGAAAACTTCTAAAAGTATGTTCCTAGGGCCATCTACATCAGGATTACTTGGGAAAGTTGGTTAAAAATGCAGATTTCTGGGACCCTGTTAAGTTTTATTGAGTGGAAATTTCTGAATTTAGGTATAAGAATCTACATTTTTTAAGAGAAATTTCTTTTTTTTTTAAAGATTTTATTTATTTATTTTTAGAGAGAGGGGGAGGGAGGGAGAAAGGGAGCAAGTGAAACATCAATGTGTGGTTGCCTCTTGTACACCCCCTACTGGAGACATGGCTTGCAACCCAGGCATGTGCCCTGACTGGGAATCAAACCGGCAACACTTTGGTTCGCAGGCCCACACTCAGTCCTCTGAGCTACACCAGTCAGGCCAGAATCTACATTTTTAATGGGCTCTCCAAGTGTTTCTTAAACACATTGCAGTTTGAGAACCATTAGTAGATACATAAATACAGATTTAAAATTTTTGATAATGTACCTAAAATATAGCAGGATGACATGGGGAAGATGAATTTAAATTAAAACATATGGTCTAAAAAGGGCCTAAGGAAGTGATATTTGAACTGAGACTGGAGATTTAAGTGGCATTGTGTGATGAAGAATGAGGAAAAACATTTTTTAAGTGGGAAGAAAAGTTATGCAAAAGTCCTAAGGAAATAATGTTGTTTTCCTAGCCTGTAGACACACTAGTGTCTTATTCCAAAGGAGAAGTAAAGGCATACATCTTGTCATCTGGGTTTAACTTCATTCTCGCTTTTCCTAAAAAATTTTCCTTTTAGGACCTGAGTTAAATTAGGAAATTTTATTCAATTTAAGCTTTACCAAAATAAACTAGTGAAATTGAGTTTATAAACTTTTATATAAGGCCATATTCAAAAAAGATATTTTCAAATCACCCCTGACCTCATTCTTTTCTTTGTTTTCTTAGTAATGAACTTGTTATATGAGCACATAGAGTGAAAGAAAATATTAAATACTATGTACTATATAGGTTACTGAGGCCTGTGTGTATTTATATGTCAGTATTGCCAGTAGTAACTTTATAGTTAGATGTGAGGGGAATCCTTTATATAAAAATATCTGATGATGAATTCCCAGAAAAATCCATTTCATGTTGAAATTCACACAGTTTGAACCCTGTAGGGATTTTGGAAATTCTGAGCTAAGTTCAGTGAGTTATGGAGCTAAATATTTGTAAGGAGAAATCAGCAATCTAAAAAATAAGTGGTGCTCATTCTGACTGATCGCGTGACTCATTAACTACAGATCAGGCTGGTCGAACCTGTAGAAGAAGTTTTATTCACACCCTGCACAGAGGAAAGAGAGTCTAGCGACTCGCTGATGACACGGGCTCTGCGCTCATCTGCACTGACAAGGAAGAAGCAATCACTGTTTGTAGACGCCACACTTCTGCACTTAGAAAATATAAAGGAGTCTATACGTGTTATTAGAGTTAGTGAATGAGTTGGACAGGGTTTTGGGGTGTAAGGTCAATAATAAAATTAATTTATATTTCCATATACTAACAGAAAGCAGTTAGAAATGACAGTAACATCAGAAACTTAAAATATGAACTACATTTAATGAAAAATGTGAAGGACCACAGAAACCTATAAAACATCACTGAGAGGAATTAAAAGAGACTTAAATGAAAGGTGGGTTTTTATGCCACATTTATGGGCTGGAATCTAATTTTCCAGAATTGATGACTGTTATGGCTCTTCAGTTTCTAAAAGCACAACATATTCCCGACAGGATAAATCGTTCATAGTGATGCAGCAGAGCAGCAAATCAAACAGACGATCTTAAAAGTACCAGATAGAAAAACAGATTTCTTACAGTGGAATGGCAGCTAGGCTGACAATTGACTCCCAAGAACAGTGGAATCCAAGGGACTACAAAATAATATCTAGAAAGTGCTGAAATGAAAGAGCTGTTGACTTAGAGTTGGATTCCCAGTGACCAATCCTTCAAGAATGAACACGTAATAAAGATGTTTTCAAATGACAAATAACTGAGAGCACTTACAACTAATGGAACGTCTAAAGAATGTTATTTATTAAGAAGGGAGATGAAATCAGAAGAAATGTCTGAGATATAAAAAGAAACTGTGACAGAAGAAATTGCTAGACATGCATAAATACAAGTAAATAAACAAAAATGGGAAGGATTAAAATAACATGGACAACTAAAACACAAGACAGGACTGGAGCCTGGCTCGACACAGCAGGCGGGCAGTGACTACCGTGTGCTGGGGCTGTGTGTGTTGCTTGGAGAGGCGATAAGGGTAATAATTACCTTTCCACTTTGTTAAGTTTAATTTGTATGTTAAAGTTTCAAGGATAACCCATAACAAAAAAACAGAAAAAGTGAATAAGTTCCAAACCAAAAGAGAAGAAAAATAGAATTAAAGAAACAAACATAAAACCTCAATAAATTCAAAAGAGTGCATGAAAGGAGAAGTAAAAACATAAGATAAAAAAATGTAAAGAGAAAGTACTGAATGAGTTGGTAAAATGAATGCAGATGTATTATAGTGTAGATAAATTGCCAAAACCTTCAGTTAAAATAACAAAATCCATCTATATGCTATTTAAAAGAGACTCACCAAAATATATAAAGACCAAAAAAAATGTTGAAAATAAAAATATTAAAAAACCTACAAGGTATATACTAACCTAAGCTATCCCAGTTGCAGTGATATCAGACAAAATCATTTTAAAGTAAAAATATAATCAGGAATAAAGCAGGTCAATTCAGAATAATAAAAGGTCAGTTCAAAATGATAAAACAAAAATAACATCAGCATCACTTCAGGATAAACCAAGCAGAAGTAGAAAGAAAAGGAGTGATGGACAGACGTGCTCCTCGGAGCAGCAAGTCGAGAAGTCAAACAGTGATTTAAAGGGTCTGAAGCACAAGCCGTGAGCAATTCTGAAAAATACAGAATTAGAACATATATAGAATATTTCATTAAGCAATTCAAGAATATAGTTTCTGAAGAACACAGTTACAATATATTTATGAAAATTTGTGAGGTACCAATGATAAAATAATTCTCAGTTAATTTCAAAGAATCAGTGTCAAATAGACCTTTTTTCTTGACAATAATACATTAATAACAATAATAAAGCTTAATAAAAAATCCCATGCGCTTAGAATTTAAAAAGTAAAAGAAAAATGCCAAAAGAGAAATTAGTAAATATTTAAAACTAAATGATAAAATATACCAAATAACCAAACTTGTGAGATACAGCCAAAATAATACAGGGAAGTTTCTAGCATTAAATGGTCATAAAGCAGAAGAGAAAAAAGACTGAAAGAGTGAGCTAAACACAGAACTAATAGGTTAGACAAAATATAAATACAAAGATAAAAATGTAAATAATGGTAGGAACGAAAAATAATGAAACTATAACGACCAACAAAGAAACATTTCTTTGAGAAAACAAATTGAGCCAGATATATCTCTGGGAGGATTGAGGAGGAAAAAATAAGCTAAGGCACAGAGAGCTAATTTTAATATGGATGAAACTCATGAATGTAAAAGTTGAATAGGAAAGATCCAGAAAAATACAAAAAGTTCAAAAATACACAAAACAATACACTATTTATGTACAAACACATCTGTAATGAAGCTTTAGAGCCAAGATGATGACCACAAAACGGTGAACAGTGGCTCCTCTTGTGGAAGAGTGGAGTACGACAGCTTTCCGAAGTGGCTTTGAATCCATGGGTTTGATTTATTCCTTAAAAATGGATGATAGGTATTCAGGAATTAATTACACTAGTTCATTTCTTTTAATGTGCGAAATAAATAAGTTAAACATTCTTTCTTTCACTCATCTTTTTCAGTATTTTATCTTTTCAAGTGTCTCATCCCCTTAACTCTTTTTCGATTTCACCACGATTTCTAATCCTACAAATCACACCTTTTCTCTAAGCTCTCACTTCCCTTCATCTCCCACCTTGCTTGTGCTCCTTTCCAGTCTAGCCCACCCTCCTGACGGGTACCTTCATTCACATCCTTGCAGCAGTCTGAGGCTGCTGGACTTGTTAGCCTGCTACCACATTTCTTCACCAATTTCCTAAGCCACTTACTTAATATCCAGGAGTATGCGTTATTAATGTTTGCATTTGTACTCTCTCCCTTTTCAGTCTCCTTTTGCTGCCATTTTTTCTAAATTGTAAATTGATTTTGAGAGAGAAAGGAGAGGGAGACATGATTATATTGTTCCACTTATTCATTCACTGGTTGATTTTTTTTAAAGATTTTATTTATTTGTTTTAGACAAAGGAGGAAGGAGGGAGAAAGAGAGAGAGAGAAATATTAATGTATGATTGCCACTTACTTGGCCCCCACTGGGGACCTGACCTGGCCTGCAACCTAGGCATATGCCCTGAGTGGAAATCAAATCAGTGACCCTTTGGTTCACAGGCTGGCGCTCAATCCACTGAGACACACCAGCCAGGGCCCCTGGTTGATTCTGTATGTGCTCTGACTGGGGGTCAAACCTGCAACCCTTGTGTATTGGGACAATGCTCTAACCAACTGTGCTACCTGGCCAGGACTATTTTATTTTATTTTATTTTATTTTATTTTATTTTATTTTATTTTATTTTATTTTATTTTATTTTATTTTTATTTTATTTTTTGCCTGTGTTAAGTGTGATGTTTTACAAGACCCTGAAAGTGGTCACATTACATCTAATTTAATATGCTTTCTCTTTATGGATCACTTAATCTCCTGGCTTCAGTTACCATCTGTAAGCTCTTGAACTCAAGTCTCTTATCTCCAAGTGAGACCCCTTTCCTGATTTCCAAATCTAACTATTCAATTGTTCACTTGATGGCACCAGTTAAATGTTTGAAACTTAACTTCAGTTTCTGAATTCCTTATGTTTCTTCTAAAATTTATTTTTCTTCTTTTACTTACTGTTTTGAGGAGTGACACCACCACGTCAAGTCAGCAAAGCTGGAAATGGAAGTCATCCAAGAATTCTTTTTTCCCTCACTTTCCACAGGATATCACCAAGCAAAGCTGGGTCTCAGAATCATCCTTAAAACTTCTCCTATTCATTCCCACTTCTGTGCCTTAGCTCAAACTTATCCTGGACCATTGCAGTGGTCTTCTAAGTGACCTCTCTGCCTCTACTACTTCTTTCTTTTAGTCCACCCTCTATATTAATGCCAGAGTGTTCTTTTGAAAAATGTAAATCCTATCAAGTTTCTTTCTTGCCTAAACCTTTCCCAACTTCCTATTGCTTACCCAACAAAATTTAAACTCCAGAGCATGCATATGCGGCCATTCATGATCTAGTTCTGCCTACCTTTCCAGACTGGTATCTCATTCCCTTTCTTTCTCTTCCCTTGACCCTCTCACTGATCCCAATACATTCTTTGTCAGTGTTGTCAGCATTTATTGAGCACTTATTTTATTATAGATACAGTGTCCATCATTTTACATGTTCTATCTTCTTTGATTCCCGAATTAAACCTATGAGCTAGTAGGTTGTAGAACCAAAATCTGAACCCAGTTGGTTCTGCCACATTTCTTACTCTTCCTCTAATTACTAGACTTTTTCACTCCAGGTTCTTGCTTTGCAAGGAAGTCAGTTCACATACCATCTTTTATATGAAGCCTTGCCTTACTCTTCTAGGTGGCATTGACCTTTTTCTCCTTCTGCATTCTTTCCATCATAGTTTCCATAAAAGTTAATCACAGTTATTCTTGTTTTTCACCTCTTAGTGGTTGTGAAGGCTGGTGTTTATTTGATAAGGACCTAAAATCAGAGCCTTGTACTTAGTTGCAGCTCAGTAAATATTTGTTGAATCAAAACATTGGATTTCTGCAATCTTCTCCTCTCCTGTTATTTACATGTTAATAACCTCTACTGCAGTATATCGTATAATTATAAATATTTTATAAATGTTACATTCCCATATTCTTCTGTCCCATTGCTGATTATAGTGCCTAAAATATAATAAATATTCAGTAAACATTGGTTAATTAAAACATTGCATTCCCTCAATACCTGGCACTTTTAATTTAAAATATTCTTGAAACTGTGCTGTAAATAAAAATGTGTTTGTGCAGAATTAATTTGCTTACTATTTCTGAACAAGCACAGATATAACGTGAGGCACATTGCTTCATATGTGAAAGTACTGTTCTCTCTTCTTTTGTGCAGCAAAGAGTACCTGTTTATTAGTCACATAAGAGGTCTTTCTTTGCTCACTTTATTGGGTTGTTTAGACTTCTACTATAGTATTAACCTTAGCAAATGCATAAAATTTCTCATTTAGCAGCTAATTGACTCTCAGTCAGCTCTCTGGAAATTCACTAGGTTGGGATACACAGATAGAAAGGAAGCAGAAAAGTTCTTGCCTTTCCAATCATGGAAGAGGACTTATATAACCTCCTGATACAAATACATGTAAACGGTGTTCATGGGCGTACTCTTTCTCCACCTTAGGACAGAAATACTTTAGCTTGTGATAGTATCAGTGGTAATCACGTTTATGATATAGCAGTAAAAACAATCATAATCCCAACGATAGATTAGGGAGTGGACTCACCCCAGATCCCTACAGTCTGACAACTATACAGTAAATCCCCAGGTATGCCCAGTGGCACAATGATGACAGGGGCTTACATAAGACTGGGCTAAGGTTTCTTCTGGGCTCGCCTTCAATAGCCAGGAATTGTGGGGAAACTTTGCCCTTGGTAATTAACTCTTACTTGAGTAATTATTTGAGTTGGAAAGGGTTAAAATCAATGTCAGGTTTTGCATACTGCATTTTTTCTATATTCAGAACTTATCATTTTAGGGAAAAAAGGCAAAAATACAGAACTCTAATGCCCTTAGCAGATGGATCTGTGTTATTGCAGAACAGGGACCTGGAAAGCCTCCATATACCAAGCTATAAATATTCCTTTGACATTTATTATCCTCACTTGAGTTCAGGTGCTTAAATACTTGGACTGAAGTTATGTTTGTAGCAGAAAAAAAGTTGCTCTTTAAGCATACCTTGTCGCTGGCTAAATTATTAGCAACAGACAAAGACGAGGGTAAGTATGCCGCAGAGCAAGGGAGTCTCCCGCTTAAGAGAGGTCACAGAACCTTTAAGTCAAATTAGTTGAAGTTTAGATTCGCTTGTAGTACAAATTCCCAGACACCTCACCTCAGACAATTTGATGGATCACAGCCCAGCAACTCCTCACCAACCCCCAACTTTCCAAATATGTATCTACTGGTGTGTTACTCGGCGGTCTTGAATTTGAGTCCAGGCCCTGCCAGCTGCATAGGATTGTAAATTCAAACTCCTATGAATCTCAATTCATAATGCCTTAAGGGAAGTGTAGGATTATGTAAACCAGGAGATAATAGCCCTTATAAAATACTTCTAATAAAATAAAATCAAGCTAAAGGTGTTAGCATAGGTTAATAGCCCTTCTCCATTTAGGGGTTTGGATTCCTCAAGTGTGGTTATTTTGTGGTTTAGGCTAGGATTTAGCAGTATTGTTCTTAATTAGGGAAACGTTTAATTCCCTAGGGGTTGATTACCCAGAGCCTGGGATAGGTTTCATTCTGAGAGGAAAAGAATCCATGCATGACTTTGCCTGGGATGTTGCATAACAAAGTCTTGCAGGTACTATCCATCCCAAAGCTATTTCTAAACCTGCCCAGAGGACCCAGAACCCTGTGAAGCCGAAGAAGACCATAGACTTCCTCTTTCATCCTGTCTTTCCCCAGCATGAATGACTCCTTTGTGGCTGTCAAAAAAGCTGATCCAGTGGGATGCCCTACCAGTACATTTATAGTGCCTGGAGCTGAGTAACACATTTTAAAGGGACATTGTCAAACTAAATTGGCAGGAGAAGAATGAGTTTTGAAATACAAATATAGTCAAAGAAGTTAGACTCCTGTTTTCTAAAGTAAACATAACTAAGGAGGTATCATAGTGCTAAGTGCATAGGCTCAGGAGCCAGATTGTCTACTTTGAAATGTTGGTTCTTCCACCTAGCAGCTGCGTGAGCTTATGTGCTTCAGTTTCCTCATTTGTAAAAGGGAAAAATAATTATAATTATGTTGCTATGAGGATTACATGAGTTAATACTGAAGTGCTTAGAACGGTATTTGAGCATAATAATAGCTTTTTCAGTGTTTGACCAATCGATGAAAGAGTATAAAAGCTTTGAAGGGCTGTAATATAGAAGCATAAGTAGACTTTTATTAAAGTTATTATAGGTCACGGGTTCCTAATTTGGGGGTTCATGGAAAGACTGAGAGGAGCTCTCCGAACCTGTAAAATTGTATGTGAGTTTTGTGTATATGCTTTCACTTTTGGGGAAAGGCTCATAGCTATCCTTTATATTTCCAAAGAATACCATGACCTTCAAGAAGAAAAAAACTAAAGTCAGTAGATGAAAGTTTCAGTGAGGTTCACTTTGGCTTGCAGGAAGGGAATTGTCCTTAGGCTTTAATTATCAAAACCCAGTAGATTGACTTGGGAACATCAGAAGCTCTATCCCAAGACCTGTTTCACATCTAGGGATTAGAAGGTAAACTAAATGGACTCTTATTATCAGAGACCTTAGAGGTGAGATGGGTCTCAGCACCCCTGCCTGCCCTGTACCCATCTCTTCCTCTTCCTGCGTCACTCCTTTCCTATAATTGCAGAATATGAGAGAGTCTTGTGGGTCTTTTTGAAGCTTTAAGCTTACATAGTTCACCCAAAGCACCAGTCGCTCAGTGATGAAGTCAATCATATCACCCCCTTGCTGAACATTTTCTGGTGACATTCCAGTGCCTAAGTAATTATTTCAGTAAATATGTAAGTCCAGTTGTAATGTGACATTGTCCTATCTTCTATCCATATTCCTTACCTAGTAGACCCCTAATTTTTCATTCAAATCAAATTCAAATGTTATATTCTCTGTGGAGCCTTCCCTGAGTGCTCTAAGAAGAGTTAGCTGCTGTGTGTTATGAATTCCTGTGGCATTTTATTGAAATCTCTGCTGTAGTACTCATGACTGTAGCATATCTCCCGTAGTACTACACAAGCACATGAAAGGCTGAGGCTATATGTTATTCAACATTGTATTCCTTTGGTAGATATTGCTAGCTGTGTATCAAATAACTTTTCCCACTCTTCCTTACTAAAGTAATGCTTTCTAAACTCTTTTGCAACTAGAAGTGATCATGTGACCAGTAAGAAGTAAAAGAAAGTCAAGTGATTGGGTTCTTGCTAAAGCAATATGGATGCAAATGTTGTACCATGCTTCTACCTGGTCATAAAACCCCCATGCACGACTCGTTTCCTTTTATTGTGACCTTGACTACATGCTGAGGGTAAATGGAAGCAACCTTGGTTCCTTGACCTCATCCCCTTGGGTCACAGTTCTTTCATGTTAAACTTCTAGGATGTCTGGGGTTATTTGTCACAGTGGCAGAGCCTCACATATTCTAACTAATATACAAAGGTTGATAAAGTGGAAAGCTGAAGAAGCCTGGCCTCTTGATAGCAATCTAGACCTCCTATGACTGTCTCTGTGGTTCTTGTTATAAATAAACTCCTATTTGTAACAGTTTTTCTATTATTTACAGCTGAATAAAATACCTCAGTGTTACTCTTGTCAATATTGTAGAAATAGTATGCAACATGGTTTTAAGAAGGTATGCAATAATATTATTTCTGAGTTTTAAAGAGTATAATTGAGAAATGGTAACATTTAAAGTTATTTAAAAATTCTAGCAAAGAAATTAAACCTGAAGCAACAGAAAAAATTGGTTAAAAGGAGAGTAAATACCATGTAGGATAAGACATCAGAATGTGCATTTGATACAAAATGAATTAGGGAAAAGGAATAATCAAAGGAAAAAGAATCACAACAGAAATCACCACATTGTGTTTCCAAAATTGGACCCAGTTCCAAGGTGAAGAAGTTCTCATGAGAATAGAGAGAAGCCACATGTATGTAAAGCAAGTCAGTTCCAGTCACAACTGCAAGGGACTTTTGAAAGATCTGATATCCAGAGTGGATACACTGAAGCTTTCAGTTGTTCTTGTACACACAGTCAGGGTTTGTTTGTTTGTTTTTTCAAGAACTTAAAAAAAAAATTGGTAAGGTTCCTTGTAAGACTTTAAGCATCACAGCCATATACCTCCTATGAATGAAGCTAAATGTGATTTTTGAGTCAAAGCAACCCCGAGTCCTGGAATACAGACTATGAGGCTTTTTCCCTAAATGGAACAGGTCCATATAAAATTTGTTAAAACATGGAAATATTTAGAAGTTTAGTTAAAAGAAATTGAAGATTTTAAAGAGCAGAGGCTCTAATTTGGGCCTAAAGCTTATTGTCCTAAAATTTGTTAAATTGCATCTCACTTCCTATGAATTTATTATAGAATCTAAGTGGATAAAACATGCACTTTTGTGTTACAGTGTTCATTACATAATTTCGGTTTGCTTTAAAGTTCTATCACACACCTGAAGGGAGTCCGAACTCTCTGCACCATGCAGAGCGACACCCGTTGAGAGAGATGGCTGCCTTCTCATCTGGAGGAACCAGAGTTTATGGATAATCCAAATTTAAGTTGAAGAAAGGGGTAGCTGTTTTCTACATGTTTTTAGTGGTGAATCATCCCAAAAGTGATATTTGTCACTTATTGTTAAAATCTTTGAAGGTAGTACTATGGTTATTTTTAATGCTCTGTATCTAAGTTAATTTTCAAATAACTATATGATGCTCCTTCATGCCTGTCATTGTATTCTGGACAGTTTCTCTAGTGCCAGCTGACAGATGTGTTCATTCATTCATGCTTTCTTTCAGTGAATATTTATTTGGTTTGCCAAAAAGTTCATTTGGCTTTTCCATATGATGGATCTAGTAGTGCTTAGTTGTCTTTAACATCATTCAAAACAATTTTGTAGATTGTATTGTGATAGCTGTTACATCAATGTGCATTTAAAAAACACTTATCAAAATTGGTGAATTTTTGTGCAGCCATTTTAATATTGAAGATGGAAGAAATTATGCTTTATTCTTTCAAGAAAGATAAAAATGCAACTGAAATGCGAAGAAAAAGATTTGTGCAGTGTGTGGAGAAGGTGCTGTGACTGATTGAACATGTCACAAGTGGTTTGTGAAGTTTCTTGCTGCTACTGACATTTTGGCCAAATAATTCTCTGCTGTGGGTCTGGCTGATGCACTGAAAGATGATGAGCAGCACCCCTGGCCTCTGCCCACTAGAAGCCAATAGCAAGAGATTGCCCACATACTCAAAATATCCAAATCCATAAAGTCATTGGTGAAAATGAAAAGTTTGTCTTTTATTTTACAGAAAAGACTAAATGGACTTTTTGGCCAACCCAATAAAAAACATAAGCTATAGGCCATTCATTGCCTTAGAGTCTGGGGCTGAAGAAGACAACATTTCCACCTGTAAGGGGCTTAGAGAGAGGTGGGAGGCAGTGATGCGCTACTACTCCTAATAGGGTGCATCGGTTGTTGTACAACAGACAGGGCAGCCCGAAAGCTTGATAATGTACTGAATTTGGGAAGAGGACTGAGAGACAGATAGGAATATTGATGATTCTCTCATTTCTGTCTTTGAGAACATTCACTAGTTTTTACAGCCCACAGAATGAGGTGAGTGCAGAGCTAGGTGTTGAATCAGGCCTGTAAGCAGTTGCCCAAGGCATCAAACTATAAAAGATACTAAAATGCTGTTGTCATAACTCATAACTGTGGTGCTAGTTAATGACTTAGGTTTCTAGACACAACCACCTAAATTGGTGTTTTCCAGGGAAATTGGTCCTAGTCTTGATAAACCACACAGCATGTGGAGGAAAAGTAAACACACCTCTTCATTGATGCCATCTCCCTCCCCTCTAAGAAATGATGGGAGGAATGAACTCAGGATGCAAGGTGTAGCCACACATCTTGACCCCAAAATTGAGAGCATCCATATGAGTCACCTAAGGCCAGCAACTGCTGTCAGTTCAATTCTGAAATTAAAGTATGGCAAGGTGCTGTTCACCTGGAGTATATGTTTTATTATATTTATTTATTTTACTAGCTAAAATGTAAACATCTTAATATGTCTGTCAAGTGGTAAAATGGTTGCACTAAAAGGGAAAATTTATGAAGATTTTTAAAAAATTTCAGAACATACACTTTGCTTTGATGAGTACAAGTGAAAATTAGTGAATATATTCCTGTTTCTCTTTTTTATTAGAAATTGTTTAGATTTAAAGAGAAAAATAAAATAGGATAACACTCAAACTCTACTATATCAGAAAATTACTTTCAAGATTTTGTTACTGAATGTTGATTGCTTGGAAGTGTTCTTTCTGTAGAACTGACACTACAGCATACACAGAAAAATAGTATTTGACTAACTGCTGACATTATTATAATCTAGCTTGGTGGCCTGTTGCACTTAATTTAGCAATATGAGACCAAATTATATTGCAGGGAATATATACAAGAATGAACAGTGGGTTTATTTGTTCTCCAGATTCTAATTATAACTGATTCTCTTTTTCAAATATTATAGCAAAAGTGCTAAGGAATTTTATTTGTAAATCTGGTTTGTGGTTTTAAGAGCATTTAGCATAGCTTATTAAGATTAATTTACTTACAATCTTATACAGATTCTTGATGGATAAAGCATTCATTGACATGTTAACAAAGTTTATTTCCATAGTAATTTTGGTTTACTTTAATACTCTGTCACATATGTGAAGAAAGAGTCTGGCCTATTGGATCTATAAACACCCATGTCATATAACATATGATTTATTTGACATTATCTGTTTAAAATATTACTACTCAAAAAGTGGTCATAAAATATTTTGCTGACCTATAAATCAAAAAATGAAAACTTTTAAATGTATTATAAAAAGACTTTAAGTATATACACAACGGTTGAAATTTTTCCTTATTAATAGGTCATTTATTTCAGAGTGATGGAGAACTATGAAATAAAAGATAATTTCAAAACTATCAAAATGTTATTTTGTGTCAGGGGATATAGTAATTCTTTTTATCATAAAGGTATAAGCATGCAGTGTTTCTTAACTCAGTCTCTCCCACCCTGTCTAGTTAACTGTTAACAAATAATTAAAGGATATCAGTTTGAATATTAGCCTGACCAGTGTTGGTTAGACTGGGAAAGCCAGATTTTAGAGAGAGATGATGAATCAAGTTTCAAACATGCTGAATTAGAAATACTCAAGGGACAGCAAAATGAAGATATCAAGAATTTATATGATACAACACTAGGACAGCATGGTGGTTGACAACATAGACTTTGGAGCCAGACTGTTTGAGTTCAAGTCCTTGCTTTGCCCATTATTAGTTACTGTATTTTTTGGACCATAAGATGCACCTAGGTTTTAGAGGAGGAAAATAGTAAAAAAAATTTTGAAGCAAAAAATGTGGTAAAATATTTAATGACATAAATAATGTAGTATTTCACCAATGTAAATGTAAACAGAAGTTAACAGCAGCATCAATAACCATTATTCTTCCCAAATTTGGGGATGTGTGAAAAATATGGTATATGACTTTAGGCAAGTTATATAACCTGTCAGTGCCTCAATTTTCCTCAATCATATAGGTTTGTTATGAGATTAAATTAATTATAATTTCTAAAGCTCATTGCCAAGAACATAGAAGACACTATTTGAGCATTTGCTAAATAAATATGTAGGATCTAGAATTTGGAAATAATTTCTGGGCTGGAGTGACAGAAGTGGGCCAGGGACAGAATACTCAGGAACACTGACATTTAAGGAGTAGCTATAGCTAGTGGATTCAGTAAAAGAAACAAAGAAGGAAAAGCCAGATAGGAAGAAGCTAAGGAGAGAGTATTATTTCAGAAGTCATAAAATAAAGAACGGAATTAGGAGTAGCCAACAATGTTAAATGCCACACAAGTACACTGAAAAATGTTTACTGGGTTTAGCATTTTGAAAAGTATTTGAGTTATTTAATGGAGTGGGTTCAGCTGAGTGAGTAACTGGGGCTAAGGCAAGCTGCCAAGGGTTAAATAGTAGGAAAGAATATGGGAAGTAGAGATAGAAATGTGGGCTGTTGGGAGGAAATTGCTAAAAACAGAAGCAGGATAACTAGAAGAGAATATTGGATCAAAGGAAGTACATATTCATGTGTTGATTTTTCTTTTTCTTAAATGAGAGGGACTTGAGCCTATATATGATCTGTGAAGAAGGTGACAGTAGAAAGGAAGAGCACGAAACAGATGGAGCAAAGTCCTAAAAGAGACAGGAGGGATCAGATAAAGAGCACAGGTAGAATAGACTGCTCTGAACAGGAACTAAGGGGAACCCAATCAACAAAACAAAGAAGCAAGCAAAGTATAACCAGAAACACTGAAATAAAGAACAAACTGACAATAACTACAGGGGAAGGGCAGGGGGATAATGGGGGAAAATAGGGGAAGGTCCATCAAGGAACATGTATAAAGGAAACATGGACAAAGCCAAAGGGGGTAGGTTTGAGGGTGGGAAGTGGGGTTGGGTAGGGTGGGGAGGCATGATGGGGGGAAAACGGAGACAACTGTACTTGAACAACAATTAAAAAAAAAAGAACCTGTCCTCTGAAACTGAAGGGAGGATGGATGCAGATAAGTTTGGGAATGGGGAACTGAGGGAGTTCAGGTCTTACCAATAACCTGTTTCCTCTGTGCTAGGAAGACAGGGCTATGATCAGTAGCTTATCATGGGCTGCTGAACCAGGGCACAGATACCTGCTGTTGTCGAGGAGGTAAACAAACTTTGATGCTGGACTGTCAGAGGGGCCACCCAGCATACACAGTGAGCCTGTGGTGCTGGCAGGGGTTGTAGTGGAAAGTGAGACAGGTAAATTACAGCGCCGAGGAGTGGCAGAGGGTGGCATAGTCAAATTACATAAACCTGAGGGGAGGAAGAGTTTTTATATGGAGGTGGAAACCTCAGGTTTTCAGGAATGTGCTTCTTATTCTGTCTGCCCCTTCCCCCGTTAAACCAGTCTTCACTCCCATTGAACCAGTTTGGAGCCCTTGTAAGCTGATACTAAAGCCTTCATTACCTGGGTGCCCTTTTGACTGGCTTGTAGGTGGGTTTGGACAAGAGGCAAAAGCAGGGGTTTGGAGGACGAGAGAGACAGGTTGCCTTATTGTTTCCCTGCTTGCTCGCTCTTTAATTTCAGCACCACTTCTAGTAGCAGCTGCATCCTTCCAAGACCACACCTTTAGAGAGTAACGTTACCCCGCATCTCACCCTTTCACTAGGTTCTGTAAAAGTATTCTTTTCCCTTTGCCTCACTGGCCCAAGGGATAGTAATGCCTTCCCATTTTTGCTAATCTCTGCATGTCTTAATGTTCCCATTTTATCCCCAAACCTGCCTACTTCTCTCTAGGTAGTCATTTCATTTAGCCTGTATGAGCTTATTCTCTTGCCTTCTGGGCCGCTCCATGATATAAGAGGCAATCTGGAGTTGTGAGAAAATTCTTTAATAGCTGCAAGTATGCAAAGTATGAGAGAACCAGCATCTTCCACTTCTGAGTTATGCATGCATATGAAGTCAGTTGGGCTGTTTCAGGGAAGTCAGAGAAAGACACATTAAGTTGGACATCATTTGCTAAGGAGTGACAGGATCAGAGTTTTAGATTCCTGTGTAAATTTTGGGATGATAGAGGCAGAAATAAGTTAGAAGTAGTCACTGTAAAAGTAGAATGTTCAGGAAAAGCAAATAGTGCTGTATGGGTTAAAATAAAAATGAAGCATAATGATCTAACTGAGAAATGTAAAGGAATAAGAACTATCACATATTTGAAAAGAATTAACAACAGGTGGTCTTAATCTGCTATGGGGTGGGAACTGGAAATTGTCTATTTTGTTTATCATAAGCAAATTATTTTGGCTAGAGACCAGAGTTCGTTTTCTCCTTTCTTTGTTTGCTCAGGTTTCCCAGCCAGCGGGTTATTGTGAAAAGCTGTTCTGGGGTTTGCAGGCCTCCTGCGCTCAAGAACGACAACAGAGTCAGGCTTTTGGATGCTGAATGACAGGATATGACAAAACAATGGGACGGTTTTCTTTTCTGTAAAACACTGGTGACAGAGAGGTAGAAAGTAAGTGTAGGGAAAGAGGGAAAGGAATTGAATGCTATTAATTGCCTTCTTTTTCTTTCTTTTATAAAAGGAGTAGGCAAAGTTTTATTTTATTTTCTTTATTTTTTTGGAAAACAATAAATATAGAAGTGCTGTCAAACATTGGTGTATCCAATACCTTCAGTTAATGAATATTAATATTTTGGCTTATTGCTTCAGATATAATATTTTGATATTTTTGCCTGGGCATACTCTGTATAGGAAAGAAAAACATTACTTATACACGGAAGTCCTCTTTCCTATTCTCATTCCCTCTTTACAACTTCCCAAATACAACATTGATTAGAGTATATCATGCCAGTTTGTGTTTTAACATTTTACTATATATTTAAGTAATATCCAAGAATAGCATGTAATACTGTATTATGTTTTAAAAATTTACATGAGTGCTTTCATATTACATTTATTTTACTGCACCTTGGTTTTTAAAACTTACTCTTTCTTATTTTGGGGCAGAATTTGTCCATACTGATACATACAATTCAAGTTTATTGAATTTAATTTTCATGTCATAGCCTTTCTCTGTGATCTTCATCTTAACCACAAAACCAATGACAATGATTTGAATGACTGCGTCCTTGATTCTCTCAAGGAAAGTACACACCTAGTACCATTCTAGATATACCGGAAAAAGTTAATTCATCACAAGTAATGGATCCTTTAGGCCACTTGGCCGTAAGTCTCTCCTTGACCTACACTTGAGGAAGCCTACCGTGTTTTATCACTATGCTATGTTTTATTTATCTACTCCCCTACTGACTGCATTTAAATGCATCCAAAATGTTAGTTGAACAAGTAAACTTCCCCCTACATATACCCCAGTGCACACATATCCTAGAGTTTCTCTAGGACATAAATCTAGTGATAAAATTGCTGAACTGTGGGGTGGGGACATTACTGAGATTGCAAAATTTCTGTTAAAAGTAGTTGTGCCAAGTTATACTCCTCTAGCAACATGGAGAGCACACATCCCCCACATTCGCACCAATACTTGCTATGGTCAGACTGTACTTTTGCCAATTTGGTGGGTTTGCAATAAGATGTTCTACAGCATTCCTCTCCAGTCCACGGGAGATATGTTCTGGGACTCAAGGAGATGCCTAAAACTATATGTAATATGGGACTTTATATATACTATGTTTTTTTTCTACACCAATGTACCCATGATAAAGTTTAACTTATAAATTAGGCACAGTAAGAAATCAATGATAACTAATAATAATGTAGAACAGTTAAAATATACTATAATAAAAGTTATGTGAATGTGGTCTCTTTCTGTCTCTTAAAATATCTTATTGTCCTGTACTCTCACCTTTCATATAATGATGTGAGATGATACAGTGCCTATGTGATGAGATACAGTGAAGCACTGAGTGGTGTGCATTAAAAAACTTATTAATTGTGTATTTCTGGAGTTTTCCACTTAATATCTTCATACTGCAGTTGATCATGGGTTACCGAAACTGCAGAAAGTGAAATCACAGGTAAGGGGGAAACTACTGTATTTTTTATTATGCATAAAGGTAAACATTTTTGTGCATGGTTATTGACTATCTAGATTTCTTTTGTGAATTTCCTGTTCCAATTTTTGCCCATTTCCCCATTGGGTTATCTTTTTTTTGGTAGTACTTTTATATATTGTCAATACCAGTTCTTTGTTATGTAAGTTTTGAATCTTTCCTCAGTTTAGATCTTACCTTTCCACTGTGTTGATGGTTTTCTTTTATATGACAGAAGAGTTATAGTTTTATATAACCAAATTAATCTTTTATGTGATGTGCTTTCAGTGCTATGTGTGAGAATATCCTTTTCTACCATGGAATCATAAAGATATTCTAGATTTATATTCCTGAATTTTTTTTTGGTGATACTTAGGTCTTTAAAGCATAAAGCATTTGTTTTTGTACATAATACAAAAGAAATATATACATGAGGAAGAGATTTATTTTTCCTTAAGAAAACCAATTTTCTGAGCAACATTTATTAACTAAATTTCATCCGTTCACAACTGATTTGTAATGCTACTTCTACCACTTTTTAACCAAGTTTTTTATTGGATGAGAGCTACCTCTGAGTTTCCTATTTTGTTCCATTGATCTCTTTTTGTTTTCACACAATAACAATCAAATCATCTAATTGCTATTGCTTTCTAGTGTTTTAATATATGGTAAGCCAAATTTCTAGTGTTCTTTTTCAGAATTGTCTTGCTGTGTATTTTTTTTGTTCAATTAGTCATCATTTAGTGTCTATGTTAAACTGCAGGGATACAGCAGTGAACAAAACAGAATTCCTGCTCTCATGTATTCTAAATTTTAGTGGAGTATTAAATACAGGGAAAACTAACAAAACAAAAACAGATAAGTACAATATGTTAAGGGCTGATAAGTATTGTGAAGGCAAGTAAACAATGTAAGGGTTAATGGGAGTTGTGTTCTAGTCTTAGACATTAAGTCTTCCTTACAGATTTCAGAATCAGTGTTTCTAGTTTTGAAAACTCTTGATTTTAATTGGAATTTCATTGACTTATAGATTAATTTGAGGATATTTGATATATTAATACTGTTTATTATTCCCATTAATAAACATTGTAGGGTCAATTATATTTTTAGGAAAGATGGAACAGCAGGGACAATATTTATCAACCTATTAAAACCATGAAAAAACCTGAAAAGATACGAAATAATGGTTTTTGGACATCAGGCAATGAAGGACAGTGGTCTCTGATAGACAGGAAATAAGTGAAGTTGCTTATGATTGGTACCATCTTATTGCCTCGAGACAATGTCCAGTCCACAGCATAGAAAGGCTATACAAATTTTAGGATTTTTTTCTATTTCTGCAAAAAAAGAAGCACCATTGGAATATAATAAAGATTGTACTGAATCTGCAGATCACTTTGGTGGAGTGGATATTTTAAACAATGTTAATTCTTTCAACCTATGAACATGAAATATCTTCCCATTATTTAGTTCCCACTATCTTCTTCAAATTCTTCATCAATGTTTGTAATGCAAGTTCTCTCCAGAAGGTATCCAGTTATGTAATATGAAAAATAGAGACATTTATTGAAGAAGATACAAGATACAAGAAGCATAGTACATGGGACAATGATTCCTCAGGTCCCTTCGAAGTCGGCACGTTGGGACTTCACAGAGTTCTCCCAGTCAATAGGACACCATCAGCTGTCCTATTGTATTTCCTGAATCTCATCAATGGTCTGAAATCTCTTCTATTTCAAAGGTGATTTTAGTGTGGGAAAAGCCAGAAGTCACAGGGCACCAAATCTGGGCTGTAGGGAACCTGAGTCACCTGGGTGATTTGATGTTTCACCAGAAAAACTCTGCACGAGATGTGGTGCACAAATGGGTGTGTTGTGATGAAGCTGCCAATCACTAGCTGCCCAAAGCCGCAGCCTTCTGAATCATCCAAATAGTTTCTGCAGAGGAGTGTTCAAGCTTAATACAGAATTTGATGCAGATTTGTTGCTCTACTCACTTAGTCATTTTGAATATGATGGCCACACAGTACACATGCTCACTCAACAGCATCTAGTGCCCCCGTTCACTAGTACTGTGAGGTTGTCATTGTTCACGCATGCACGTTCCAGTTCACTCTCTTTGGCTGCCAGGTTACATTGATGTTGCACAAACTGTTCTCATTATATTAACAATGGCTGGACTTTTCCTGGACAGACCTCGTATTCAGTGTACAGGTCTTTTACCTACTTGATTCAATTTATTCCTAAGTATTTTTGACGCTATTGTAAATGGAATTTTTAAAAAAATTTCTTTTTCTGACAGTTTGTTGTTAGTGTATAGAAACACAATGGATAGTTTATATTGATTTTATATCCTGCAATTTTACCAAATTTGTTTATTAGTTCTAACAATTTCTTGGAATGGGGTCTTCAGGGTTTTCTAAATACACTATCATGTAGTCTTCAAACAGTGACAGTTTTACTCCTTCCTTTATGATTTGGATCTTTTATTTCTTTCTCTGGATCAATTGCTCTGGCTAGGACTTCAAAGCACTCTCTTGAATAGAAGTGGTGAGAGCAGGCATCCTTTTCTTGTTCCTGATCTTAGAGGAAAAGCTTTTAGCCTTTCGCTGATAAGTGTGATGTTAGCTATGGGCTTGTCATATATGGCCTTTATTATGTTGAAATATATATTTCATCTCTTCCTGACTTGTTGAGAGTTTTATTATGAAAGGATATTGAATTCTATCAGATGTTCTGCCTATTGTCTGCTGCTATGATAAAAGCCAGTGTAGGGTGCAAGTTAGCTATCGATGTCTCTGACCCCATAGGAGTGATCCCCTGGGGTATAGTAGGCCTGGGGGACCGAAGCAGACAGAGCCCTTGCTTTCAAAGAGCTGAGCATCTATTTTCTGCATGTATTGAGGTGATCATGATTTTTATCTTTCATTTTGTTAGTGTGCTGTATCACATTTATTGATTTGTGGATATTGAACCATCCTTGCATCCTGGGAGTAAATCCCACTTGATTGTGGTGTGTGATTCTTTTAATGTGGTACTGAATTCAGTTTATTCATTTATTGTTGAGACTTCTTAATTCTATATTGAGCAGGAATATTGACCTATAATATTCTTTTCTTGTAGGGTCCTTGTCTGTCTTTTGACCTCATAAAATTATTTTGGAAGTATTCCCTCTTCTTCTATTTTTTGGAAGAGTTTGAGAAGAATTGCTATTAATTTTTCTTTAAATGTTTGGTAGAATTAACCAGGGATACCATCTGGTTCTGGGCATTTTTGTGTGGAAAGTTTTTGA